>JACTAT010000026.1:135959-168792 GCA_014526335.1 Chrysaora quinquecirrha
CATTAGCAATGTAAATGCAGGGGTTCACCCTTGATTTCAAAGGCATGCTGCATTTTTTTCAGACATGACTGGCTGGCTGCAGGTATATAGTTTGCCAGAAGGCATGCATTGAATACAGCTTGAATCAAAAGCCTGTTTTAGCCTGAAAGGCAAAATTTGGATGCTGTATTGAACTAGCATGAAGGGTGATTTGCATCAACTTGAGTCGAAAGCATGCAACTTGTCATATGTTGCATTCAACTTGCCTCAACATGTTGCATATAGGTTGCATACAATATGATGTACAAAGATAGGATGAAATTAAACATTGAAATCAAAAAAGCTTATAGAATTCAACAATGAACACTGTTTGTATTGCATCCTACATGATTGCATCAAAATGTTGCATTTTGCATAAACTCTCAATTTCGCTTGAGTAAAAATGCTCATTTCATTGATGCACTGTTCATCTTAAATGAAATTCTTCTTTCATCCAACTTGCATGCATCAATGTGTTGCATGGAATATGTTGCATCAATGTTGCATGTTGCATTTAGCTATTGTTGCAAGTGGGAAAGAATGCAAAGTGCATGCAATTTTGATAAACGATTGTTTGTGTTCAGCTTTTGTCAATTTTCAGTTTGTATGTCTATATGTGTTTTGTTGCAGCTATAACAATATGCTGCAGGTGCAACATTGCATGCAACTACAATGAAATAAAGGAATTCATTCTTATGTTTTGTCCACAATGACACCCTGATGTTCATATTGACCCTCAATCTCTGGGATTCAATAATTATTGTAAATAGCAGAAAATTAGGTCTTTGGTTTGTGGAAAGTAAATTCTATTTTCCCTTTGAGATTTTAATGTTCACGTATAGGTGTTCAGGCTGTTGTGGGTAGGTTCAAATATGTCATTAGGATAAGTAAAGTTAACTGTATTTATATTTCTTGGGATATTAGTTTACATCTATCTATAGTAGTTTCATCCTGTTAGATGCCTTATGGTTGAGAGTTAGAATGTGTTGAAGAGATTTAAATTGGATAAATTCGTGGCTCCATAAAACTCCAGAAAACCCAAATTGCTGAGAAATTTTTAGTACCCAATTTCTAAGGAAGTTAAGGAACTTTCAATAACAACATTGATATGCAATGTCTAAGAAAAAAGTGCCAATTATTGTGCAAAATTTGACAAGCCATGATCCATTTGACAATGAGGGGGTTGGAGCATTAAAAGTAAAAAGCGGGGGGAGGGGCAACTGTTAGGTACCTGAGAGTAATTGGTGTTTGAACATAATGGTGTTGTAATCTGTTCAGTTATTTGTAATTTCACTATTTATGTGTTCATGATAGTACAGGATTATTCAGTTAGATCTTTAGTTATGTGGTTGGAATATTTTTCAATGTTAAATAAGTTTTTAATGTTTGTGTGCCTAAAATTCTGTTTTCAAGAATATGGGTTATTGAAGTTTTGTATGATTCATATATCTGAATTAGGTTCCAGACAGCAGCTAACTTGTAGTTTTTGCTTCTGATGGTATCTATGCCACAATTGGCAGGAGGTTGCAGAAAGGATAGCTTCACAGTGCTTTCCCAACTATTTATTCCATGTAAATCAAACGGTTCACAGTATATACTGCTACCCCTACCCTAGATCCCAATCTACAAATTCTCCACTGCAACCTTGAAAAATAATAACTGCTGCTATCAAACCAAATGTATTTTTTGTGCAACTAGTACACATCAATGCCAATAATACCTACTGTAATACCCCATTGCACTTGTTCACAACAAATGGCAAGAACTAACTGCGTCAGGCATACCTGCCTTGGGCCAGGATGAGGCAAGGCTTGTTTGGAAGATACCAGTGGGAAGAAGCCCCTTGCCTTGTCCAAGGAGCAGTTTTGGGAGATAGGATTCAATTTTTCTCTTAGCGTGCAAGGAAGAATGTTTTTAACTTGTTTTTGGTATAACATGCAACAAACAGACAAACAGATGCTTCCTTTTCTCTATACAAGCAAAGTTTTGTGTGCAAACTTTTTTGAGAACAAGTATTATGTGCATTTGGAGAGAGATCAAGTAGGAGTGATACATAAATCAACATGGAGAGAGCAGAGATTTGTTTAAGAGACTTGAAAAACAAGTTTTGGTATAGTAGGAAGAGATCAATGACAGGCAAGGTAAGATCGATAAAAACTCGTTATAGGATGTCTGTCAAAATCAAATTAATAATTACAACCTCTGTAGAATATGAGAACAATGTAGAGTATGATTTTAATGTGAAAATAATGTTAATGATGAAAGCTCATACGCCACAGTTTAGTTTTCTCTGTGCTTGCAGTGAAATGTGTTGCACATAACAGCAAATAGAATTATGACATAATGCACAAGAAAATTAAGCTGTTGCCCTTGAGCTTTCTTTGTACAAAACTGATGATAGACTCGATTGCATAGTTGGGAATAAATTTCGAAAAATTACATATGATTCAATACAAATTATAATTGTTGTTGCATTATTGCTGAGAATACCAAAGGGGTAATGGGGGTAAAGACATGATTGCAAACCAGCAAACCTATAGCAAAGTCTTTGCATTAAGTAAGTCCCTTTTCGTAAACAATAAACATTTGATGCAGCCTATTGTTTGAAAACAATAAACCTTTGCTTTATTTATTGTTTCATGGGATTTTCTCGGGTTGAGTTTTTGTGTCTGTTTCCTAGAAGTGGAGATTTTCTTTTAGATCTTGTAGGTTGGTTTCTGAGGTAATATTGGGTTGGTTCGTGACGCTTGCAAGGTTGGTTATTGTCCCTGATGTTGCAGGATCTTTTGCTGGATATCAATGCAACAATGAATGGTTATAATGCTCTCCACATTACATAAAAATGAAAACCAATGATTCCCAATATCTTACACAAAAATAACAATAACATTCCCACTGCTAGCCTTATCCATCACATGAAGGACAATAACCCACCCCTGCAGTGTGTATCCACAAACAGTCCTGGCCATGAACATTTTAGCAGGCGGGCGGTCAAATCGCCCTCCTCGCCAAATCAGGCGGGCGATTTTTAAACTACTTAGAATCTCAGCAGAATGCTTTCAGAATGTACTGACACATGGATTAATGTTCTCCTTGATTTTTGTGTTGTTTTTAATCTTTTATCGCAATTTCTATTTTTTGTGTACAGTTTGACTGGATTGCGACTTGAAAACTTAGAAAACTCGTAAACTTTATCGTTTTCTGAACGAGTATTTATTACATTCCTCAAAGCGCTTTGTTTATTTAAATACACAAACAGGTCATTAATGCATTTAAATTAACCACTTATGTCATCAGAAGGTTAAAAGGTTAATAACAATAATGAAAATTATTAACCAAAAGAGAAATTAAAAACCGAAGGCGGGCGATTTATTGTGAAAACAGTTGAAGAGGCGGGCGGTCTAAACGCCCGCCTTGAGCAATGGAGGCGGGCGTGGAGGCGCGCGCGGGCGATCGCCCGCCATAAACGGCCAGGTCGATCGCCCGCCATAAACGGCCAGGTCTGCCTAACTTATGTCCACCAAACATTGTTTATCCAATTTGCATTAATTCCAAAAATAACCGGACCCATATGTTTTGGACAAAATATTTTCGGACCCACAAATTTTGGATGATATTTTACCTATTTCGGACGATTTGCTATTCCGATTTTGGACTAAAGAAAAAGCAATTTGTTTAGATTTTTTCGTTGTAAGATAAACAAAACTATCCACATTGAAATAGACTTAATTACATCCTTTCAACTAATCAATTCTTGGGTAATTCTATCAGCACACCAGGACACAACACTTTGGCTTAAGAAACCAATTTGCAAACTCATTAACTTTTTGGTCTAACAGAATTTGATGCCCTGAGGGTGATACCTGTCCGATGGACTACCTAAAATTTCGGACATTAGAATTTTCAGACAAACAAATTGTCCGAAATTAAAAGTGTCCAACAATTTTCAGAACTAATGTAATTGGTAGCAATTTCATCCACACTATTTGCTGTATGGCTCTAATTTCTGAATCTTTTTCTTGTATGAAAACAAGATAGAAATGACTTACTCTGAAATATGAACAAAAAAATGTTTTTCAGGGTCATCTTCTGGCTTGACAAATCCATGACCATGAGAGCGACTAAACTCTGTTATTATTCCAGTCTGCATTGGGCTGTCGGCTGCAATGCGAGATCTACAAAAAAACGTCAAGATATGTTTAACAAATAGGATTGCCAGAGTATTATCAAAAGGTCTCTGCTAAACTGCATACACATATTTTTTTATAAGAAACTAAAAAATTGGCCACAGAACTCAAAATTTCTTAAAATTTTTGGATTTTGAATACTGAAAGTTTCTTATGAGTTCTTACATATCTGTATTGATGACATTGTGATTTTATCTGATGTTCTAAACCAATATATCGAATGTATTTGGATGCTTGTGGCCTTCCAGCTTTTCTGTGTGTCACAAATATACCTTATTGCATGCAAAACATTGAAAATAAACTTGAATATGTCACAGAATTATGTGAAAAGTTTCTTAGTCAAAGATTCCCCAGTACTGGAGTTTCTAAAATGTTTGCCATTCAAGAGTCTGAGTTTCTTATCAAGAGTTTCTTATAAAAAAAATATGTCTCCTAGCCCAAACCTTTAAGCAGCGTTTCCATTTAGCCATAAGTAGCTGTGCAAGTGCTGAGACATGGCTGTACCAGCGCTGATAACCAAGGGCGCCGGAAGCAATGCAGGGCGGCGGGGGCAGAAGCAACAATTTAAGGGCAAAACAATAGGAAAATAAAAGAATTTGGCAATTTTTCTGAGGGCAGGGGGGGCAGCTGCCCCCGCTGCCTGCGTGCTTCCGGCGCCCCTGCTGATAACGTGTTGCAACATTTTGTTTCTATACAGCAATATGTGACAGGGACAGTGCTGAAACACGGCTGTACCAGTGCTGAGACATTTGTTGCTTTAAAATTGGTTTCATATTTCCTCGCATTTGACTGGCTAGTTACAGCCACGTCCTCAATGAGAACAAAGGCAGGTGCCACAGAAACATTGCTGTCGGCTACGATGCATATTCCCATTAAAATCTAGCAGCAGAAGCATCATAAATGGTGGGAAAGTTGAACCAAATTCAACCTTTTATGTTGATGCTAGATACCGCGATAGATAGCGCAACTGCCGAGCCATGGTAAAGCCACCATCATAATAAGGAAGTGTTTCGATTAAAACTAAAAACTTTGCAGCACACTAGTTGTCCAGATTTATAGGGTATACGTATACGACCTAGACAGTACCTAGACCTACCTAAAGTCTAGATAAAATAATTTTGTGACAGAAAGAAGGACTTGAGACTAGCCCGCAGAGGATTAGCTTTCAATTATGTCTTCTGGGGATCAAAATAACTTAATTAATTAGATCGACAAAAATTCGATTCGAAATATTAATTGGATGAAAACTCTCCTCATCATGTCGAAAGTTGCGGTCCTCTCCATCAATGAAAGAAACGGGCCTAAAAAATGACGATAAATTTAAGAATCGTTAATTAACCTACTGAGACGTCGTTCTAGTTCTTCTGCATGGAATAGGACTTGGTATCAGGAATGGAGTTTTCCTAGGCGATCTTGGGATGTGAAATCCTTCTTTATCGTTCTTATGATCATCTTTTCTTGGTGGTGTTGAAGACATGCTCACACTTTTTCTTGCTCAACTTTTGCCTCCTCCTTTTTGGCTGTGATAGCGCAATGCATTATGGTTACATGAAGCATTTAAATGATGACCATAGTTTGATTGATACTTTTTTTCGTTCACCGCTACTTTTGCTTTCTCCTTGCAAATGCAAAACATTTCTGACTAGCTCGGCCGCTCGCGCTACGCGCGAGGCGGCCATCGCTAGCTCCTGCGGAGGGCTTCTCGCCGCTTCGCGGCTCGCGGGCGACGCTTCGCGTCTCTCTGCTCGGCTGCCGCTCGCTGTGCTCGCGGCAACCTCTCAGTGGCACGTGCTCCGCACGTGGTCTCGCTACTTGCAAACTCGTTGGGAGGCTGATCTATGCACATAGTAGTCGGCTATGCAAGAAATAAGGTGACTAACGTCATACATGCGCGGGATTTTAGTTGCGGTGATCGTTGGTAAGAATAAAATGCATCACGTGAACATCCGACCTGAATGGGAAATTCGTACGGACAGAATAGGAATCTAGAGTGACGTCACGTAACAGGGGGCTTTCCGTTTGAAATGTTATTGTTGAGGGTAAAAAGGCTCATGTGACCATCACAGCTGAGTGGGTAGCTCATAAGGAGGAAATAAGAATCTAGACTGGCGTTATGCACAAGGGGTTTAGAATTGTAACCTTTCTCCTGGGGTAAACAGGATAAAGTGAAATGTGGATGACATGGGAATGTAATATGACAGAGTAAATATCGCAAACATCACTGACTATGCAAACATCGTTGCTAAGGGTTTCATTTGCTTAGTTGCTCGGTTGCCCAGTTGCCCCATTGCTCTGGTTGCCCAGGTGGTAAGTTGCCCTGTTGCTCATTTCCCCATTTCTCACTTGTCCTGTTGCTTGGTTTCCCAGTGGCTAAGTTGCTCACATGCCTAATTGCTTGGTTGCCCTGTTGCTGATTGGTTCGGTTTATTGGCTCAAAGTTGCTCGGATTCCCAGTTGTCCGGTTGCCCAGTTGCGGCGTTGCTCTGGTTTTCCAGGTACTCAGTTACCCGGTTGCTGATTTGCTCGGTTGCTTGGTTCCCAGTTGTTCAGTTTCCCAGCTTTCCAGTTGCCCAGTTGCTTGGTTTCCCAGTTGGCCAATTGCTGGGTTGTTCAGTTGCGCCGTTGCTCTGGCTGCCCAGTTGGTCTGTTGCCGAGATGCTGACTTGCCAAGTTGCACGGCTTCCCAGTTGCACAGTTGCTCTGGTTGCCCAGTTGCTCAGTTGCCCAGTTGCCAAGTTGCTCATTTCCCCATTCTCGGTTGGACTGTTGCGCCGTTGGGTGGTTTCCCAGTTGCGAAGTTGTCAAGTTGCTCAGTTCCTCACTTGCACATTTGCTTGGTTGCCCTGTTGCTGATTTGCTCGGTTGCTTGGTTTTCAGTTGCCCAGTTGCTCGGTTGCCCAGTTGCGACGTTACTCTGGTTGCCCAGGTGTTCAGTTGCCCAGTTGCTCGGTTGACCTGTTGCAGCGTTGCTTGGTGGTCCAGCTGTGGAGTTTCCCAGTTGCCAAATGTCTTGGTTTCCAAGTTGCTCCGTTGCCCTGTTGCTTAGTTGCCGAGCTGCAGGGTTTCCCAGTTGCCACGTTGACAAGTTGCTTAGTTGCACACTTGCCCAATTGCTTGGCTGCCGTGTTGCTGATTTGCTCGGTAACTTGGTTCCTAGTGGTTCAGTTTCCCAGTTGCCCAGTTGCTCGGTTGCTCAGTTGCGCCGTTGCTCTGGTTGCCCAGTTGCCCAGATGCTACTTGCCAAACTGCTTAGTTGCAGTGTTGCTCCGTTGCTTGATTTCCCAGCTGCGCGGTTTCCCAGTTGCTTAGTTTCTCAGTTGTGCACTTGTTCATGCACCCAACTGCCTGGTTGCCCTGTTGCTGATTTGCTCGGTTGCTTGTTTCCCAGTTGTTCAGTTTCCCAGCTTCCCAGTTGGCCAGTTGCTTTGTTTCCCAGTTGCCCAGTTTCTCGGTTGCCCAGTTGTGACGTTGCTCTGGTTGCCCAGGTGCTTAGTTGCCCAGTTGCTCCCTTGCGCAATTGCTCGGTTGCCCTGTTGCAGCGTTGCTTGGTTGCCGAGCTGTGGAGTTTCCTAGTTGCCAAATGTCTTGGTTTCCCAGTTGCCCATTTCTTCGGTTGCCCTGTTGGTTGGTTGCCGAGCTTCAGGGTTTCCCAGTTGCCACGTTGACAAGTTGCTCACTTGCCCAATGGCTTAGCTGCCCTGTTGCTGATTTGCTTGGTTGCTTGGTTCCCAGTTGTTCAGTTTCCGAGCTTCCCAGTTGCCCAGTTGCTCGGATACTCAGTTGCGCCGTTGCTCTGGTTGCCAAGTTCCTAAATTGCCCAGATGCTGACTTGCCAAATTGCTTGGTTGCGGTGTTGCTCCGTTGCTTGATTTCCCAGCTGCGCGGTTTCCCAGTTGCCCAGTTTCTCAGTTTTTCAGTTGCTCAGTTGCCCAGTTGTTCATTTGCCCTTTCTGGCTGGTTGCCCTGTTGCTGATTTGCTCGGTTAGCTACTTGGTTCCCAGTTGTTCAGTTTCCCAGCTTCCCAGTTGGCCAGTAGCTTGATTTCCCAGTTCGCCAGTTGCTCGGTTGCTCAGTTGCACAGTTGCTCTGGTTACCCAGTTGCTGAGTTGCCCAGTTGCCAAGTTGCTCGTTTCCCCATTCTCGGTTGGCCTGTTGCACCGTTGGGTGGTTTCCCTGTTCCGAAGTTGTCAAGTTGCTCAGTTCCTCACTTACCCAATTGCTTGGTTTCCAGTTGCCGAGTTGCTCGGTTGCCCAGTTGCGACGTTGCTCTTGTTGCCCAGGTGCTCAGTTGCCCAGTTGCTCCCTTGCGCAATTGCCCGGTTGCCCTGTTGCAGCGTTGCTTGGTTGCTCAGCTGTGGAGTTTCCCAGTTGCCAAATGTCTTGGTTTCCAAGTTGCCCAGTTGCTCGGTTGCCCTGTTGCTTGTTTGCCGAGCTTCGGGATTTCAGTTGCCACGTTGAAAAGTTGCTCAGTTGCCCAGTTGCTGACTTGGCCAATTGCTTGGCTGCCGTGTTGCTGATTTGCTCCGTTGCTTGGTTGCCCAGTTGCTCAGTTGGCCAGTCGCTCGGTTGCGCTGTTGCTTCGTGGTTTTGTTATGAAGATGCCTAGTTACTTGGCTGCCCAGTTGCTAGTTTGCTTTATTTCCTAGTTTGTCAGTTGCTCAGTTGCCCAGTTGCTGGGTTGCCTACTTGCTCTGTTGCCCAGTTGTGTAGCTGCTCGGTTGCCCAGTTGCTTGGCTGCTCTGTTGGTTAGTTGCCGAGTTGCAGAGCTGCTCGTTTGCCCAGTTGCCGAGTTGCCGTGTTGCTTGGTTACCGAGCTGCCCAGCTGGTTAGTTGATGCTGGTTTGCACGCACGTCTGCACAAGTTTTTTATCTGATGTACCCCCTTAATACAATGCCTAAACATCATTGTACCCCCTTAATTAATAGAAGTCAAAGAGCAAAACTAAAGGGTTTTGCAAAAAATTTTACACGCTGTAAATTTGACGCAACCTCTTAATACAACGCCTTAATAGCGCTGTACCCCTCAATAGAAGTCAAATAATAAATCAAGTGGGTATAGCTAAAGCTTTGACATGTTGTACTACTTCCATATAACATTTCTTAATGCTATCGTACCTTTAATTGAAATCTAAGAAAAGAACGAAGAGGTGTTTCAATTTTATTTATCTGATGTACCCCCTTAATACAATTCCTTAATACCATTGAACCCCCTAAATAGAAGTCAACGGGATACGCCGCCTTAATACAGTTCCTAAATACCCCGGATTCCCCGAGTATGACGTTAAATTCCCGATTCCTTGATTCTCTAATTCCCCGTTCCTACTTTTACAGACTGAGGACCATTTAGGGTCGTTAACGTAAAATTGCTTGAAGGACATGGTCGAATGAATTGAAACGACGCAACAGTTGCAATTGAACAAAAATAAGTGTATTCACTGTATTATTCACTCTATTTGAAATCGAATTTCATTCCATAAAATTAATAAGACATAAATTCCCACTGACCTTGACTACTCAAGTCAACTGACATGACGCAACAAAATCCCGAAAAAAAAAACAGTTTACTCCAGTCAGTTGAGATGACGCAACCAAACACGTAAACAAACATCGACAGAACCGAGAATGCTCTGAAATAAATTCTTAATTCTTTTCTTACGTTCATTGTTTTGTTTTGATTGTAAAACGAAACAAATAAAAAAGAACTGAACAAATGATAAACGCCTTCACCATTTTCCAACAGCAGTCGAACTTTTGGACATATATTCCTCGTTGCTTGTAAATGTACGAATGGATGTGCCACGAAACACGGGGATCATTCTAGACCCTTCAAAACCCCGTGACGCAGCACCGAAATGGATTAAACCCCGTGACGGGACGTGCCCCACGATTGGTTGCGCGAACGAGGTCGATTGTTCCCAAAGCGTGGCGAATTGCCAACGGGGAGCTCGCGGGGTTCGTTCCTGAAATGTTTTCGAAGGGCGGGGGAATGCTGCCTAAGTGTACAAAACGTACGCTCTTTTGTTTTCCTTTGTTTTTCCGCGCGACATTAGACCAATATCGTGAACAATAATCGGTATTTTCGAGGCTGCCCCAGCCGTGGAAGCAGCCTGCCCCAAACGAGGGAGCGATGGCTCACCTACACTTCGGCCGGCCAACGACCCAATGTAGCTAGCCAACCGGGGACCGGCCGTACCACGGGTCGAACTGTCAGCGGGAAAGCCGCCTGCCAGGACCACCGCCCCAGACGCAGATTAGTATATGGAGAAGTGAGGACTTAGAGCCAGTGTGCATTCCATGTAGCCTACGCCGGAGATCTCCGGCGTGGAGTCTGAAATTTTATTGGCATACTGGCGTGGATCTTTCAAAAAAAACAATAGCCTAGACTATTATTTCAATTATAAAACAATAGATCTATTGTTTCTTTTGGCGTGAAGTTTGATTTGGTCGGCGTACTCTCCGGTGTGGCGGTAACACTGCTACGAATGCACCCTGGAGGAAAAGCAAGTGCTTGTGCTGGGTGTCCAAATCAATCAATATGCTCCTCAACGACAAAACCAACAGGCCCTGATCCAGGTATATAAATGGTTAATGGCATAGTACCGTACCTTACATTATGTTAAAAGTTGATCACACTGAAGTTTGTTTCAAGTACCAAAATGCATCCCTTAGACAATGGCGTAGACCTTTTCAAAGACATTCTTGAACTTTTTAAAGACATGCCCCCAAGTTGGCACTTTTAACAGCTTCATTGTCATCATTGCTATATAACTATCATCATATCATAATGGTCATCATCTCTATCATCATCGTGATCATTTACATCATCAGGTCTTGATCATCATCATCATCATCACAATCATCATTGTCATCACCATCACCATCACCATTCATCATCATAACCACCACCACGATCATCACCATCATCATCATCACCACCACCACCATCATCATCATCATCATCATCATCATCATCATCATCATCATAATCATTGTCATCATCATCAAGGGCATAAATGATTATCAACCATTTTATTCACTATTTTTCTGTCTTCATTGGAATTATCATCAATTTTAGATGTTGAAGAGGTTAGAAAAAGACTTGAATCTGTGAAGCACAAAATTTTAGTTCTTTCTGGCAAAGGAGGAGTTGGAAAAAGCACTTTTGCTTCTCATCTTGCTTATGGTATGGCCTCAGACAGCGAGACACAGGTAATAAATGATTTCTTTGAAGGTGAAGGTGAAATGGTGTTTTAGCACCAGTCGCTAGGATCTCAGTAGTAGGTTAACTAATCGAGACCTCGACCCTGGCCGTGACGCTACCGTGGCTGGGCTCGAACCCTGACCACACTGAGCTTCTGACACCACAAGTCAGCTGGATTACACCACGACGCCACAGCACCTTCTTGCCACAGCACAGTATCATTAGGTCTTTGGAAAGTGTAGCCTGCGTGCAGCCTCCAACTCTTCTCCCAGAAAGTCTTGGGAGAAGAATTATAAACTGTACACAGGCTAACAAAGTTGCATTGATTTTATTCTTTATACTTGTTGAATGAGAAGCTAGTCACAAAATTTGAGAGGTATTGTCTTATTTCTATGCTGTATGCATATATGATTTTGTAAGAGCCTTCAGAACTACTTCGAGTTAAAAACCTACAAGTTATTGTTTATTTAATTGATCTTTTCTTTTTAAGGTTGCTGTACTTGATTTAGATATTTGTGGTCCATCAATTCCAAGAATTTTTGGTGTTGAACATGAGCAGGTAACCATGATCTTTATTTTCTTTGTTTAAAATTGCCATCATCATCATCATACGATCATCATCATTTTAGTAATCATTACTATCATTATCATCGTCATTGTCATAATCATCATCATCATCGTAATAATCATCATCATATCCTCATCATCATAGAGTCATTATTATCATCATCACCATCCTTTTCCTCATCTTCGTCTTCGATGCAGTCAAAATAGCCATCAGCAATCATCTTTTAATCATTGTCATTATCAGCATAATCATCATCATCATCATCATCATCATCATCATCATTGTCACCATCATCATCACCATCATCACTATCATTGTCATTATCATCACCTTCCCTCATTATCATCATCTTTTGAATAAGGACGCTATTCCTACCCTGATTGTGATTTTATGCTTAGACTACTTTAAAAGGATAAGCGGGCTTAACTTATATGAAATAATATTTCAAACAGTTTCAATAGTTGACAATTTTGTGTTATTTATTTATTTACTTTCTTTAGGTTCATCAAAGTGCATCAGGATGGTCACCAGTGGTATGATACTATGTTATTAACCTAGATAAGACGCAAGACATTTTTCGAGGCTTGCGTATTTTTTGGTTAACCTTCTGTTTTCGGCTGACCCTTCGAATTCTGAAATCGGTAGACGTGACAGGAAAGTTTTCTTTACAAAAAAATCAAAGTTTCCGAAAATTGATCGAACAAAATCGATTACCATGATATACACCTGATATACAGCTTTTCGATTATGGTGTTCTACGCTAAAATCGCATCAAGCATTCAGAACTCTGGCGCTTGTATTATTGATTTTATGAGCATGCAAAGTTCCCGATTCTATAAGGGCTTTCCCCGTGAAAAGTAGCTGGGGGCAAAACTTTTCACTTTTGACTGGACTGGTCTTAACTCTATAAGATCTTCAAAATTGCTTTGAACATCTGGGTATAAATGTCGCCTTTTTCAAGTGTTTCGGTCTGTTTCTGACGTTTATACTCTGAGGAGTGTCAGACGAAAGTATCCCCGAAAATGTTTCCGCTGTTTATCGCAATTTTGAAGTTTTGAACTACTCAAAAACTATTCTCTTACAAGATAATAAACTTGAAATCTCTATATAGTTTTTGAGTTGTACAAAACTTCAGAATTGCGACAAACAGCGGAAACATTTTCGGGCATATTTAAAGCTTTTTTCGTCTGACACTCCTTAGAGTATAAACGTCAGAAAACAGACCGAGAAAAGCTTTTAATATGCCCGAAAATGTTTTCGCTGTTTGTCGCAATTCTGAAATCTCTATATCTTAAGATTTTGAAAAATTTCCAAAATGGCAGCCGTTCGTGGACAGGTGTATTCCTTGCGTAGACTCACTACATAAGTCCCACTACTTCCCCTCGAGGTTGATGTTGTTGTTTTCTACAGTGTGACAAATCAAAATAAGGGGTGCGTAAACTAGAGACTCATGTCGTGAGTCTATTCCTTGCGACCCCAAAATATACGATTTGGCTCTTAGGCATCTACAGAAAACTGACCAAAAAATACACCCAAAAGTGCAAAACCTTGTACGATGATTGTTGTCAAACCCTCATTTAATGAAAGCATTCAATAATCAGTGCAAACAGTGCATTTAATGACAAACAATTGACTCGCATACTTTAAAATGCGAGAAAAATGTAAACCAAGATGTAAATCTTCTATTTTAGTTCGTTCAAGATAATCTTTGTGTGATGTCAGTTGGATTCTTGCTCAGTGGACCTGACGAGGCGGTCATTTGGAGAGGACCAAAAAAGAATGGTCTGTTATTCCAGATTTTCGTTATTATTCAGATATTCCAAATTGCGATAAATAGCGGGAATATCATAGCACATAGATCATTGAAAGATTTGCTAGAAAGCCTGGCTAATGTGAAAAGTATAGATTATATTGAGGAACGTTTAGAACTGCTTGTGGTATAGACGTTTGTTATTTGCGCCAACACAACCCGATGGAAGAAAGGCTAACCCGCTGTGTTTTTTCCCCATATAAGCACGGGTCAAGTGAACCCAGCCAACTCTGCACAATGTCCCAACCTGGTCAGGTCACTTCATGTAGTCAGGCCCTTACTCACTTAGGAATGTATAAACATAGCGTGAGACCACAATATGCAGGTCCATATCAGTTACCGTATGTAGTTGCACATAACCAACCCAAAAAGCCGTTTCCTTATAAACAGAAAGAGTTCGTTGTCTCACTTCGACTGTTCTGCTAATATATTGATCATTGGTAATCCGGCTGTATCCCGCCCAGCAGCTGATTGATGTTCATATCGCAATACCAGTCCAACTTCGCTTTCTGATTGGTGCATTTAATCTGCATCTGGGTATAACATTTGCCTTAGTCAATTGTTTCGGCCTGTTTCTGACGTTTATACTCTAAGGAGTGTCAAACGAAAACAACTTTGAATATGCCCTGTGACGTTTCCACTGTTCTTCGCAATCTTAAAGTTCTATACAGCTTGAAGATTATATATATATAAATGCCTGCGATCTGTAAAGTATTTTGTTTTTGCTTTAGGTCTGATAAAACAGTTCTTACGAGATGTCGACTGGGGAGAAATAGACTATTTGATAATAGACACGCCACCGGGTACTTCTGATGAGCATCTATCTGCTGTTCAGTATTTAAGCACTGGCAATGTCGATGGTGCAGTTTTGATCACTACACCTCAGGTATTTGAGATCAATTTAATTGAATTTATGAGCTATGATAAGGAGTTTGCTAGCTCTACTTAGGTACGGTGTTATTTCATTGGGATCACTATACACAAGCCGATGGTCAAAAGACTTTTTTGCTTACGCCTACAGTCGAAATTGTTAGCATTTTTGTTGTCAGTAAACGAGTTACCTGGAGTTATTCTATTAGTGCGGTGTGGTCGCGCGATCTATGTGTCCTGCAAACAAGAACCTCTTGTGCGTACTGTAAAGATTATTAGCTTTTAAAGACCAGATATTATTAGCTTTTAAAGACCGGTCATTATTCATGACCGTGTAGGGGCTAAGGAGAAAATAGTGGGGTAGCTAAAAATATTTGTATTAGTTTGGGTAACCAGTAAAAGCCGTGGCTATACGTGCGACTTTTTGCTTGAAATGGTGACGTGACTGTAATGAAAATGTCCTGTTCTGAGAAATCCTGAAGTGGCTACACGCTGCGACAAGAATGCCGCGACTGAAAGTTCTGCGACAATCAACTTGCGTGACAAGAAGAATGGGTCCTAAACTTCTAGAAAAAGGCGCGAGAACAATGCAGTGTTTTGCGTCGCCAATGGAAAAAAACCTACTACATGCTGCGACCTTATTGGCGACAAGCAAAAATATGTCTCGAAAAGTTGAACCAAAGCAATGTTCTGCGACCGTATTTCTTTAGGTCACAGAACATTTTGTTCGAAAATATATTCCTGGCTACACGTGCGACTCTTAGTTTTTTCGTTCGAGGCGACAATTTTTGAACATGTTCTGTCGCCAGGGCAAATTATTTCCTCTTAGGCCCCCACCCTGGTCATAAATAATGAACGGTTCCTTAATGGTGATGTATCATCTTTTTTCAAAGGAAGTTGCTCTACAAGACGTTCGAAAAGAAATCAACTTTTGCGAGAAAGTCAAGCTACCAATCATTGGAGTCGTCGAAAATATGAGTGGCTTTGTTTGCCCAAATTGCAAGGTATTCTTAAATTTCTCTTTACCGTTGAGTCAGACGAGAAAGTGCGCCAGATTTGGGATACTTATTTGAAGAAACTCTTCATTCATATTTTCTGAATCTTTAGTATTAAAGCTTTTTTATTCGTTTTTTTTTTTTTTTAATGTTTTATCTATTTCTTAGAACGAGTCTCAGATTTTCCCGCCAACAACTGGTGGCGCAAGCAAGATGGCGGAAGATTACAACCTTCGTCTTCTGGGCAATCTGCCGTTGGATCCAAGGATAGGTAAATTATAGCCTCTAGGTTGAATTGTATTATGCAGGGCCGTCGGAAGCGGGGGAGGGGCCCCCCACTAATGATTTTGAAAACAATCGTATGACGTCGTACTGTAAAATCATTACGTCATCAAGTACTTTTCAGTTGTTCCCCCAATCTTAGATTCCTTCTGACGATTTTGTTGTTAAACGAAATTTGTAGAGAAGCTTGTATTTCGTTATATTATTTTTTCATCCTTAGAATAACTTTTCATAAGAATGTATTGTTTAGTATGCTATTTTTCTTTTTATATAAAGGACGTTGCTGTGACGAAGGTGTATCGTATTTAAGTGAAGTTCCTGACTCCCCTGCTACAAAAGCTTTTCAAAAAATTATAGAGAGTGAGTATCTTCTGTACTAATGAAAATCTTCAAGATTCAATTGTTAAATTTCTCTTCATGGAACTTTGTTGCAGCTATCGAGAATACACAAGTTTTTTTATAAGAAACTCTTTAAAAGAAACCCAGACTCTGAAATGACCAAAACTTTGAGGCGCTATTAATCCTGGTTTCTATACCATCGGGGACGACAGCGACCCGTCCCCGACGTTAGACTGTTTTAGCAACAGGACGCGACTGCCAATAATAACGCCGTCTTTGTCAAAAAGGTTCTGTCGCGTTTTGATTAAAATGTTTAATTTATTATAGAAGGGTGGCGACGCCTACATACCGGCATATTAAGGGCTTAAGTGTAAGGCTAGCAAAAGAAAAAAGTTTTTTGGCCAACAAATTGATTCTGAATTGGTTTCTTTCAGTTTGTACGATAGATCCACAAATGCAAAATATCGCAATCGTCACCCCGTGTAACGTGTGTGCAGTACCGTGGGGGATGCGCAGTACCGTGGGGGATGTTCAGTACATGTGGGGAGGCATCCCTGAGTACCGTGGGGGATGTTCAGTACCGTGGGGAGGCATCCTGAGTACCGTGGGGGATGTTCAGTACCGTGGGGGGATACCATGATTTCTGTGGGGAGGCATCCTGAGTACCGTGGGGGATGTTCAGTACCGTGGGGAGGCATCTTGAGTACAGTGGGGGGATATCATGATGTCTGTGGGGAGGCATCCGTGAGTACCGTGGCGGATATTCAGTACCGTGGGGGGATACCTTGAGTACCGTGGGGGATGTTCAGTACCGTGGGGAGGCATCTTGAGTACCGTGGAGGGATATCATGATGTCTGTGGGGAGGCATCATGAGTACCGTGGGGGATGTTCAGTACCGTGGGGGGATATCATGAGTACAGTGGGGAGGCATCTCTGAGTACCGTGGGGTTGCTCAGTACCGTGGGGAGGCATCATGAGTACCGTGGGGGATGTTCAGTACCGTGGGGAGGCATCTCTGAGTACCGTGGCGGATGTTCAGTACGGTGGGGTTGATCAACTGTAATCAATCTTCGAATCACTTTTTCCGTTGTTATTTTTATAACTTATCGCGCGGGATTAGTACATCGTTTCTTAGTCAACACAACGGAAAACCGGACTACTATGAATGTCAAGGTCACAAGAGTCGTTTGCGTGAGATAATCTGATGTATTTCAAAACACAGCGAAGTTTTGTTCTGTAGTTGCTATTTGTATTTCTAGAACCTGCTTAGGACAATTGTTCCTTACTAAAGTGTGTTGTACTAACCAAATGTGAGAATGAATTAAAATCTCGATGGATGAGCTGTACCAAGAATTTTTGCGGCATGCTCCTAGAAGGGCAAGCAGCCCGTGCTCAGCGTTCGATACGTTCTTGCAACATACAAGACAGGTCGATATGGACAACGGAGACGACTTTGCAGATTCTATGCCAAGGAAATGTTTGTCCCCTTCTGATTTATCAGTATCTGGGATCTTTGAAATTAACGATGATGAAGAAATTGATGAATACTTTCAGAACATGACAGACGACTTCCAGGATAAAGAGTTTTCCGACGCTGAAGTAGGTTGCGATGACGAAATAATGTCTCTGTTTAAAAAGGCCCTGCCAACTTTGAGAAAATACAACTTACTAGCAGACTTAGCACGTTTCTTAAAACTCGTCTCCGAAGATAAATTCCCCATGAATAACATAGCATTGCTTCTTTTTCTTGATGTCGTTCGTTTTTATTCATGCAGAAATGCTAGCAGTATGAGGTACAGAAAGGAGTCGTTGCTTTTTTGGATTTTCGGATACCTTTTATTCCATGGAAAATGGGTACGGTTTTCAAGGGGCTTGAAATTTAGTGGGTGTGTTGTGGATGGAAGTTCACAATTGGGCCACATGAAAGTGACAGAAAGAACAAAAATTAATTTTGCTGTTCCGTCTGACCAAATATTGAAAATATTTCTGGAGAGAAACTCAAGAGTTCCGAGGAATCTCAAGCCTGGAGTAGTAACATCGATTTTAGAAGCTATTCCCAAGAGACGAAAAAATCCAAACAGTTCGTGTTGTCATTTGATGGAAAACTCATACGAAGTGGTCTTACAGACTTATTTTGAAATACATCAGATTATCTCACGCAAACGACTCTTGTGACCTTGACATTCATAGTAGTCCGGTTTTCCGTTGTGTTGACTAAGAAACGATGTACTAATCCCGCGCGATAAGTTATAAAAATAACAACGGAAAAAGTGATTCGAAGATTGATTACAGTTGATCAACCCCACCGTACTGAACATCCGCCACGGTACTCAGAGATGCCTCCCACGGTACTGAACATCCCCACGGTACTCATGATGCCTCCCCACGGTACTGAGCAACCCCACGGTACTCAGAGATGCCTCCCACTGTACTCATGATATCCCCCACGGTACTGAACATCCCCACGGTACTCATGATGCCTCCCCACAGACATCATGATATCCCTCCACGGTACTCAAGATGCCTCCCCACGGTACTGAACATCCCCCACGGTACTCAAGGTATCCCCCCACGGTACTGAATATCCGCCACGGTACTCACGGATGCCTCCCCACAGACATCATGATATCCCCCACTGTACTCAAGATGCCTCCCCACGGTACTGAACATCCCCCACGGTACTCAGGATGCCTCCCACAGAAATCATGGTATCCCCCACGGTACTGAACATCCCCCACGGTACTCAGGATGCCTCCCCACAGAAATCATGGTATCCCCCCACGGTACTGAACATCCCCCACGGTACTCAGGATGCCTCCCCACAGAAATCATGGTATCCCCCCACGGTACTGAACATCCCCCACGGTACTCAAGATGTCGCCCCACGGTACTCAGGATGCCTCCCCACGGTACTGAACATCCCCCACGGTACTCAGGGATGCCTCCCCACATGTACTGAACATCCCCCACGGTACTGCGCATCCCCCACGGTACTGCACACACGTTACACGGGGTGATCGTTAACTGGCTTGGTTGCTGAATTACCTGTAGCAGCTTCCAGAACAACGCAAATTTTGACGTTCTCTTCAGAACATGAAAAGAACCAAAATGACGTTCTCGCAAGTAAGCGGAATATCAAGACGCTACACCCGAGAAAATAACTTATGCCCAGATTCTTTTTATCTGCTCGCAACGTCTTCTTCACTTGTGGTGTCCTGTTGCTAAAACAGCATATTACTGACGGCGTCCACGGGGATAACCATAGGCACAAAACTTTCATCAAAGTTTAGGAAGATTGGAGGGACAATAAATAATTTGTTTTCATTTTCCTATACTTCCAGATATAAAGAGTTTCTGTAAAGAAAAGCCAACACCGTCCTCGATCGACTCTCAAGCAGATAATGTTGCAAGATAACCTAGCGTTGATAAAATGCCAAAGTATGTAATTGCATTTGTTAATCTTTCTATTCTCATTGATTGAATGCCACTTTAAAGGAGTATTGTGTTTTGGGGAAAAAGGCCCATTCCCACTCCGTTCTAATTCGCTGTTCGCTGTTAACTAGCTATAAACTAAAGGAGAACTAGACTTATTACATTCGTCGTAGTCTACGCTCCTCAACACTCCACCACCCCATATTGTTGTAGTTGTTAGAAGCTGTTTCCGAAAGAGTGGGAGGAAGGTAATAAGTCTAATGAAGAACATGTTCGCTCGTAGTTTAAACTTGAGCGAGCTGTTCAAATTCATGCAGCGAAGGCTGTTTTTTCCTATCGCTAGCGAACGGCGAGCAGCAGATGTCGCGGCTACACGTGCAATTTTGCGTCTGTTGCGACTCTTCCTGCTCTGAGAAATCATGAGGTGGCTACACACTGAAACAAAAATGCCACAACGAAAGTGCTGCGACAATTAACTTGCACGGCAAGAAGAATGGGTCCAAGGAAATTGCCAAGAAAACGCCTCGTCTTGAAGAAATTTTAAATCAATCCGTGGATGTGTCGCGGCGACAATTTTTTAATATTTCATGTTGCCATTTCAAGCACAATACAGTATCACACTTGTAGTCGCGGCTTAACGAAAATGGGGTTAAGACTTACAAGACCTTATTTTTGCAGATTATTTGTGAAATATTAGATTGGTGGAGACAGAGATGTGAAGAATCGGACAGAAAACAAGTAAAGACGCAGCGACAATTGTAAGACAACCATTGTTTTCATTTCTTTTGAGTATGACTTTGAAATGTGAGTGTGGTCCTCCGAGCCGAATACGAATTGGTCTCTTCCAGCGTAATTTCAATAATCATCAATGTTGGTAGGAATTTCAAGACGGCTATGGACGAGGGGATGACGATTTATGAATTTTGTGTAATTATAAAATTAGCCAAACGCTTTAGTAGAAATTAAAATTTACTTAGGTGCTTAAGTCACAATTTGCGCCTTTCTTTGCCCGTGATTGCCTCTGATACACTCTTTCTTTTTTTAATAAGCAACTTTTCTTTCGTCCAGCCCTCAAAGTTGCTTAAAATTTTAGACATTTCAGCCCTCAAAGTTGCTTAAACGTTGCTTAACATTTTTTGTACCTACTAACCACCCCTGACTTCGCGGGTCAAAATCATCATTTGTTAGGCCTACAACATGACTTTTGGGAGACAGTAAGTGGAAAAACGTTAGCTAACGAACTTCAACATGCAAAACATAAGAACGAAGAACAATTTCCTAACACAAGAAAGAGAATAAGCTTGGTTGTTTGACTTCTTAGTTGCTTACAGTAATTCAATTGAGCCCTCAAGTTGCTTAATGTTAAGGTCAGTTCAGCCCTACTTGCTTATTGAGCAATTGCTTATTTAAAAAAAGTGTAATCTTCTAAACTCCATGCTGCCAGAAACGCTGTGTTGCAAACATTTTCTCTCATGAACGCTTTTTTCGTTGCCAAAACAAGAATTGGGTTAGGTAGTGAAAAAAGAAGCGAAACCAAAGTTGGAAGAACAATTTTTTGAAAGAAGAAAGAAACTACTAATAAAATAGAGGGAAACATTTTTGTCTTAATAAAGCTTTTCATAAACCTGCATTATGCATCAGCTATCCGCCTAATAATCCGGTTTAATCCATAATATAACCATTTTAATCCCTTACAATCCATCAAGATCCGTTGAAATACGTACGGTTACAAATTAACTCAACAAAACAAGTATTTATAAACTACGTAATAACATTCCTTTGCTGTCCATACACTGTAGGGTTCTGGGTTCTCCGACAGAACAGTAGATCGATATACATATTTATATGGGGTCTACTAAGAGAGGGGGATGGGATTCTGGGAGTTTTCTGTAGATATACACTCTTTTTTTAATAAGCAACTTGACTTTGGTCCAACCCTCAAAGTTGCTTAAAATTTTAGACATTTCAGCCCTCAAAGTTGCTTAAACGTTGCTTAGCATTTTTTATACCTAACAACCAACCTTGACTTCGCGGGTCAGAATCGTCAACTGTTAGGCCTACAACATGACTTTTGGGGGACAGTAAGTAGAAAAAACGTTAGCTAACGAACTTCAACATGCAAAACATAAGAAAAAACAATTTCCTAACAACAAGAAAGAGTATACGCTTGGTTGTCTGACCTCTGAGTTGCTTACAGTAATTCAATTGAGCCCTCGAGTTGCTAAAGTTAAAGTCAGTTCAGCCCTGGTTGCTTATTGAGCGGTTGCTTATTAAAAAAAGTGTACTGCTAGATGGACAGAGGGTTAGGCTACTTTTGAACAATTATATTTAATCCGATATGATTTGCTATCGGATTGGTCTCACGTTCACATGAAGACAATGATGACGGTAATGAATACGGTAAGAAATGTTTACGATATCGTGTAAACAGCCGTTATAGCCTACTGTATTCATTTCGTACGGTATTAATGATCGTCATCTTGCAAAGCAAGACCAACGCAATATCAAGATTGTAAATGAAGTCTTACACGAACTATGAGGCTCTTCCAGCGGCTGATCAAGGTTTAGGTTTTGATTTTGGAGGAAATTTCTAAAGGTAATCGAAAATGTTTTCAGCCCGGGCTGAGTACTTTCTTTGTGCAAGCCAATTTTGTCTCTGGCTACAGTTTCGTGCAAAAAAAGTTTCAATTTTGGCGCCATAAATCATACGTATTCCATTTCAGCCCGGCTGGAAACTTTCATATAGTTGCATGTCAATTTCAATCCGGCTAACGGAGCTGAAATTCAAGCCCGGAATGAAACCTCTACAAAGACACGAATGAAAAGAAACTTGCGACGAGTAACCCTAAACAAACAGAATATCTTTCTGTCAGAGACCCTTGGTTACGTAAGCGACAACGGTATCTGTACAGTAAAGCGTCTTCTTCTCTGCCTGGTAGATGATCTAATGCGTTGTTGAATGTACACCGCCTCACTTTCTCAATCTACAGAATAAATAAATTAAAATGCCTGCCATCTTCCTAATACAGCATCTTTTATTGCGTCTACATACTGAGCTGGCACCCAGTAGATCCAGTAACGAGATGCCTCCGTAGGGCCAAGCTGTAATGCCTAGAAAAGAAAAGTTATCGGTCAAATTATAAAGCTAGTTTGCTTACCGTTCATATTTTTGCCGGAATCCGTTCACATCAAAAACAAAAGGCCATTTCTGTGTAGACAGAAAGAATGCGTCTTCTCACTTGGACTCTTCAATTAATTTTCGTTGTTCTTCCCGCCGAAAGCTGATTGGTGTTTAAAACACAATTCAAGCTCGGCGTTACTTTTTGATTGGTGCTTTTTGACCCGCATCTGGGTTATAAATTCCGCCTTTTTCAACTGCTTCGGTCTTTTTCTAGACTTGCTCCAAGTCTATTTCTTAATATCCTTCTCCAAAGGTCCACCATTCCGTGGAAACAAAGGAGAGTGCCAGAGAAATAGACTTGTACCTTTCCCGCAGTCATGAATAATTAATGAGATAAACCTTTTTTGTTTTGACGTCACCGGACAAGATCCTGTCCGGTGGCGCTTCTCTCTGAAGTGAGAGAATCAGCCATTCAGCACCAAGAAATGACAAAGCTCTTTCCAGATTATAAAATCTCCAAGGGGGTTGCCTCCTGGAAGGCATTTCTTGACAAAAGATGCATTTGGCTGCCAATGCCAACGGCTCTGAATGAAATTCAAAGGGGTTTTTGTTCTTAATTCTCTCAATTCATATTGAAAAGATGCATTTAGTGTATTATTCTCAATTTCAAAGAAAAGTTTCGCCTTTTGTTTACTAATCTAAAATCAGTACCCCCAATCTTCTTATCAGCAAGCCACTGGAGCGGGAATCTCATTAATTATTCATGACTGCGGGAAAGGTACAAGTCTATTTCTCTGGCACTCTCCTTTGTTAAAACGGAATGGTGGACCTTTGGAGAAGGATATTAAGAAATAGACTTGGAGCAAGTCTAGTCTTTTTCTGATGTTTATATTATTGAAGAGTTTCAGACGAAAAAAGCTTCAAAGTATGTCCAAAAATGTTCCCGCTGTTTCTCGAAATTTTGAAATTTCGTACCTCTCAAAAAATTATTAGGAACAGGTGAATGAAAAGGTTAATCAGTGACTCAAATACTTCTGACTCCTTGGTTGTGCTAATATTCCTTTTCACGGAGAAAATAACCATTTACCGTCATTATCGGTATTATTTGAATATATATCAAACAATTGTTTCCGGATTTATGGGTACCTATAGATTTTAATTCAAGGGGGACCTAAAATTGAGGGGATTGGGAAATTTAATAGAGTAATGGAGGGACTGATATTCGGGATGCTAGAATAATTGTACAATATTGTGAATGCAAAACTCAAGTTTTTGTCTAACTTACCATTATATGATATTGTTCGTGACCGTCGATTGGTTCTGATATAACATTTCGTATTGATGTCATGGGTAGTTTTTCTGTCCTGTCTGCAAAAAAGAGGGCAAGTAATTTTGAAAACGTCTTGAACCGCGGCTACACGTTCAACGTTTCACCTGTTCTGGCAACGCGACACACCTGAAAATGTCCTGTTCTGGATAATCTTGAGGTGGCTACGCGTTGCGACGGATTATACGGCAAAAAGCATATTATACAGACAGAGCAGTTAGAGCTTCAACAAACGTGAATTTGAACGACCTTTGTTTTTTTTGCACGATTTTTTGTCAATTTCACCCGAGGTCACTTGTCTATTTCATGCAGCATAGTTGTTAATTTCAAGCAGGATCTTTGTGTCAATTTCACGCATCAATTTTGCTTCGAACAGCATTGTTTGTCAATCTCAGGGAATGTTTTCAAATCATAGCTGCTACTCTGCTGCTCAGAGTCGAAATTAAAAAAGATAGTTTTAGAAGACGTCGGTTCTTGAGTCATATAATTTCATTGTCTTAAGCCTTAGCCAAACGATCAAGCATTGTTGGTAAAAAATATACAATTTGCTAATCAAGGAAGATGCTTCACCTTTTTGCCACATCCCAAAACATTGCTCGTCGAACAATTTTTGCTTGATACAAGGATAATTTTTTTTAAGTTTTTCAGAAATAATGCTGAGCGAATTTTGCTTGTCTGTAGCGTGTTGGGCCCTTTGAATGGAGTGAGAGAGAGACACAGCCTGAGGCAAGGCCCGAGGGCCTAAGCCTCGATAGAATAAGACACACACTAGGATGTTACACATAATATGTGGATTTTTGGCGCCAAAGGCGAGAAGTCCAAATTATAACACATTAAACTAGCAGATTAAAAACACCTTTAATTACATAGAGCTACGGACTCATTACATGTCAAACAATGTTTTGTGATGTGGCCAAATGGTCAAACGTTGCTTGAAAAGCAAATCTCAAATATTTGACCAACAATGTTCTTTTGGCCAGGGCTTAAAATGTTTTACCGTTTAGCCACGTCGAAAAACAGTGCTCGTCAAGCATATTTTTGCTTGCATCAAGCCAAAAACTTTTTGAACTTTTTCAAAAACATCGTGCAACTATGGTGCTATGAAATCTCTTATTTATGTATGCTTGTCAAGCAATGTTTTGTGATGTGGCAAAACATTCAAAAATTGTAAAGCAAATCTCAAATGTTTGATCAACAATGTTTGATTGTTTGGCCATGGCCTTACACGCTTTTTTTTTATAAGGAACCACTTTATCAGAAACCTACATGTAGTAGGCCCAAAAATTTAAAGAACTTATACTACTAGAGAGAAAATAACTAAAGAACTTTCTATTGTTGAATAGTTTTATCACTGCAAATAATCAAGAATTAGAAAACCGGTTCCATTCATTTGCAGTCGAAAATCACATAAATTGTACATTAAGCATGTATCAAATGTTTCCTTGAGTAGTCTTGAGCTTTGCTCACATGCAAGTGTCTCTCTTTTCATGTTAAGACCACTGTATGTGCAGTTAAAATTAAGGAACTGTTAAGGAACTTTTTGAACTACAATGGCCTCAAAAGAGGTGCAAAAATAAGGAACTATAAGAACTAGGCTTTGAGGTAGGTTCCTTATAAAAAAAGCGTGTATCTCCTTACCTTTTGTACCGAGCCATAGCTGGTCTAATTCCAATTTGAATGTTAGTCTTACTTTGCCTGCTCTTTTGTTTAACATTCCTGAAAGCGGATGTGGTGGTAGTCTTTCCTTCAAGATAAAGAAACATTTTAAGATTAACGGTCATTCTAAAACAAAGATTGGGAGTAAAGCTTTGCAAGAAGTCTAGGTCGGTGCGACATTTTTCTGGAAAATGGTAGATATTTTGCGTAAGGGAATCCTCTCCACATGCAAAGACCGGAATTGCGGTCGTTTCAGGAGAGATATTTGCAGCAAAATTTGCTTCAAATTCACGTTTAAAGGGAAATAAAATGAAACAAAGGTTTCAAGTGCCAGTTTATCTGCTCTAAGAGGCATTCAATCAAGTATTTACTTTTCTGTTAGTTACTCGCATCTGGTTTCCTGATTTTTTGCATATAATTTTAACATTTACTGTCACAGATTCATTTTCACTCCCTTTTCTTCCATTATTCATGAATTAGAAGTGAAATCTGCTGCATTTACTCTCCCAAGGCGAGATTGTAATGAAGGTCGTTGCGCGCAGAGAGGATTCCCTTACTCCAAATATCTACCGTTTTCCAGAAAAATATCGCGCCGACCCAGGCCTCTTTTAGAGGGTCTATTCACGTTTGTCTAGGTAACCAAATTTATTCATTGCTTACCTTGGCACCTTTTATTCCTGGCATCACATCATCAGGCATTCCTTTCTCTATTATTTTTTTATGCATCTAAAAGAGTAATTTTGAAATAAAGTCATTTGAAGTAAGATTGCCTCTTTAAAATGGTTTATGAAAAATCTGACAGAGACACGAGGGTTGTGAAAGAAGAGGATAACGCCCATCAATTAAAAATTGGTTGCCAAACATTGAAATTTGCTTATCAAGCAATGTTTGAACGTAAAATTTGTTTCGCAAATGCAGTTTTTCGAAAAAAACATTTTGGACCAGAAGTGGTTTGCAACGCAGCAAAATGGTAAACTTTGTGCTTAACAAGCAAATTTCAAATGTTTGGCAAACAAACTTCTTTGGTTCAGTCTATAGTTAACCTGGGCATTGCGAGAAAAAGATAGTTTCACCTTAAAAATGCTGCTTCGAATTGAACGAAACTTGAAATAAAAGAAGAAAATTCGTAATAAATCTTATTCTCTAACCTTTTGATTGGAGAGTGGTTCTTTAGAGGCTGCAACTGAGAAAATTTAAAATGATTTATAACTAACAATATTGAAAAAGTTCTATGTAAAAGCCAAAGTTACACGAGCAATTTTCTATGATGAACGAGAAGAGCTACTTTCTTACTCTCTATGAACAAATCGTCATCAACCAAACTGTTTCTTCTGATAGAAGCATGGTAAGACTCTGATACTGGCAATCTATCGTGGCTTCTTAACTTCATCTACTGTAAACATGGGCAGTGTATCACCTTGCTGCAGGCGCGGCTGCAGCCACTCCCGCTAGACGAACTTATGAACATTTTTTTGGCCTGTCTCTTTATCCAGTTCAGCAGAAAATTTGGTAAAATTCGAGATAAAAAAGAGCTGTTTTTTCCTCCATTACAATCAAAAATGGTTCGAGACAGCAAATGTTCGACACAACAGGCATTCGAGATGGCCGATGATGTTTCTATACAAGCCTCATACCCAATCGAGGAAAAATGGAAAATCGTTTGAGATAACGAATGTTCGAGATAGCGGATAAATAGACTTTCTTTGAAAACCTACCACTTTCAGAGGTTTTGCTGTCCTTGGTCTTATCGTTATTTGGAGGCGTTACTGTTAGCACATCTTTTAATGTCGATCCAACGACCATTAGTTTGATTCCTTTGCTTATCTTCGCTTCTCGTAAAGTCACTGAATGGTCTTTTATCAAACCTATGAAACATAAAAACTATTATTATTATGATAATATCAAATACTTTTGGAAGCATACACTCCTTGGCTTTGATGACATGGAAATAGTTTGTATAGACTTTTTGGCAAATTTTCTTATTTCAAGATAGTTTTTGACGTTAAATTCACCGAAAATTTAGGTGCAATGGTCCAGGATCTCTCAGGCTATTGTAGGCACAGTAGTTTTGATGTTCATTGGGCAGATAAAGTTATGGGACAGTTATGGGACAAAGGAAGGCTTTCAGTAAGTGCTTCAGTACCATGAAGCATTATGGATGAAGTAATGGTGCTTCTGGACATGAAACTCTAAAAACCGGAATAATGGAAATGGAACAGTGGAACTTTGGAACAACATGGGACCTATCTGTTCATTACATATTGTAACATTTTTTTAAGGCTTGAATTCAAAATTAGGTATTTAAATGCTATACTCACCTTTGTACATTAGTTTCTGCATATTCCCTGGAATTCCTGACGGAAAGATTCAAAAAACATAAAATAGCATGAAGATATAAAAATATTCTGATACAAAAACAATATGATAAACATGGTTTTAGGGAGAGCCCCACATGTTAACAAGCCAATAATTGGAAGGATGGGCAGCTTAGTTGACTGAAGGTGCTGTGGCAGCATGGAGGATAGCAGTTAGCTCATGGAGTCAGGAGCTTAGCAAGGTCAGGGTTTGAGCCCTAGCCATTTTAGCATCACTACTAGGGTCACGGTCTCATTAGTTCGTATATTTCTGAGATCCTAGTGATAACAGCAAACATACCATTTCACCTTCACCTTCACAGGCTTGTGAAAAATGGTCCTGATGAGATCTGAATCTATGGCCCAGGGTCGAATCCATGTCGCCTGCGCCGGAGAAATCCGGTGTGGAGTTTGGAAAATTGTTGGCGTACTGGCATGAATCTTTCAGAAAACAATAGCAAACACTACTATTTTCCTAATAGAACAATGGATCTATTGTTTCATTTGGCCTGAAAGCAGTTTTCATTGGCGTAATCTCTGGCGTAAAGATAGCATGGATTCCACCCTGGTCTATGGCCTTATGATCCTGAAACAAAAGCCTTGTCTACTCGGACATACCACAGGTTGAAAAGGAAGTTCAGCAACAATGAAGTTAGATGAATTGGACATTGGGCAAAATGTCTTGAAAGCTGACTTAATCTTTGAAACAACCTCTTGATAAAACATCACCTGTAAGCTCCTTTATGTGTTCCTTTAATTCCTCAACTGTTTTGTTTAAATCAAATGAAACTGCAAAAGTGTTTTTGTTCCAGACAACTTTAAAGTCAATCATTTCAGGACATATGTTTTTGGCATCCTTGCCTGATTCCCCTGCACCTTTATCATCTTCCATTTCGGCACATGCAACATCATTTTTTTCTAATTTTTCTTCACTCTGACAACTAGCAGTGACCTCTTCTATTGAGGAAGCTCCAGCTTCAATTTCTTTCTTTGATTCTTCGTTGTTGCAAACTTAAAGATAAAAAAAATTAGTTACATCTTTTCAATATCATGTACCAAATTGCCCTATATTACCGCAGGTCAAATGTTAATATCAATGACATGGCCTATACATATTAATATTATTATTATGTACCAGACTGGGATCTTTGTCAGAAGGCTATTTTTTCTAAACAATAGGGTCTATTGTTTTCTATTGTTCTAGCCAAAATTGCACACCCAAGTTCTTTTGTGCACACAACAAAATTTCCACGGCACCAGTCTGCCAGTTTTTGAGGTTTCTCGCAGCTCCCAACTTTCACTCACTCGCACTGATGTGTCAGCAGAAATGAGCATGTTTTCCAAACTGGTATACCATACCCACCCCCACTATACCAGTCATTTGGTGAAGGTGATTATGCCCCCATTCTACCCCACAACTTCAATCAAATTGAGGGATTGGGAAAGTATCTTCTGGGTGTTTGTGTTAGGATCTAGCTGTGCCTGTCTCTCTGGGCAATATTTTGCACGCACATTTGAAGCTTTATTATTTGAAATATTATATCCTAAATTTTTATCTCACCATTTACGTTATCTTCATCGTTTGAGCTCATTTTTCAACGAAAATTTAGCTTCAAGATGAACTTTCTTGTGAATTTTATGGGAATCAGCAACTTGCCTCCTTGGCAGCAGCCTCTTTCTGGGGCTGCGGAGCAGCTTTCGAAACCATATTGCAGAAGAAAAACGACAACTTTTATTTTCGAACAAGACATGTTTCGGATTACTCAATCCATCTTCAGTTAATGAGAAATTAAAATAAAAACGTTGAATTTATTACAAAGCTAGGTAACAATAATAATTTAAAGAGGCAAAGGAAAAGATCTAAAAACCTAATTACAATTAAAGTGTAAAAACAAAGAAAAACAAAGAAAAACAAAAACGCCGAAACTATTATACTAAAGTCAAATTATAATGGTAAAGCTGCCTATTGAGAGAGGGCTTCTCCCAAGATATGTGTAAGGCTTCCTTGATTTTTAATTGAAAAGACGTGTGGGCGGTATCCAGAACTGTAAAAGAGTCCTCAGAGCAAAATTCACGACAACCAGGAGAGTCCTTAAAATGTTTAAGAATGTGTGAATTCTTATCTGTGACCAAATGCTCACGGATCCGTGTAGAAAGATGGCGGCTTGTTTCCCCGACATAAGATGCGTTACTGCATCCGGCACAAGAAAATTTGTAAACTACACGAGATCTGAGGCATTTGGGCACAGAATCCTTAACCTTAAACAAATTACGTAATTTAAAGGATGTGAAAATAAGTTTAATATCTAAATCAGAACAATAACGTTTAACAATATTCTTAATTTTATGCTTGGTGGCAAGAGAGAAACGCCCAATGTAAGGAAGCTTCAAATAGCTGGGGCTAACCGTTTCCCTGTAAGATGAGACACTATTGGGAGAAGAATTAGAACCTGTTGTGCGTTTCTTATCGAGATATGATCGAATAACCTTTTCAATGATATAGGAAGGGTAAAGATTCTTATTAAAGATCTTAGTTAATTCTTTTATATCACTTTGGAAACCCCTTTCAGTGTTATTTATCTTATATGTACGATCAACAAGATTTCTAATAAGACCGATCTTGTAAGTAAATGCAGTAAAACTAAAAAAGTTGGTGAGGAGGCCCGTATATGTCTTCTTACGATAAACAGATGTTAAACTCGACCCTGAATTACTATTACTAACAAGAACGTCCAGAAAAGGCAATTTATTATCAACCTGTTTTTCCATGGTGAATTTGATGTTGTTGTGTTGTTTATTTATGAAATCAAAGAATAATAGCGCGTCCTGTTCGTTCTTAAAAAGGCAGAACGTGTCGTCAACGTAACGACGGTAAAATAAAATATCCGAATCCGTGTAAGAACTGATCCAAATCTTTTCATGGTGACCCATGAAAAGGTTAGCCAAAACTGGGGCAAGTGGCGATCCCATGGCAACTCCATCGACCTGGTCATAGCAATTACCATTAAATAAAAAATGGGTTTGTGCCGTGGCAAAGGAAAATAACTTCTTAAGATCTTCGTTGCTAATTTTGAAATCTGGGTAGGCCTTAAAATGTAATCAACAGCTAACTGGATACATTCTTCTAATGGAATATTTGTAAAAAGACTTTCGACGTCAAAAGAAACCATGAAATTATCATAGGTGCTTAAATTATTAACCTCTTCGACAAATGAAAACGTATCCTTGACACAATAATCTTTGGGAATGACCGGATCTAGTAAGGAACATAAATACTTAGCTAAAGCATAATTGTAGGTTTGAACTGACGAAACTATAGGACGAAAAGGGGGTGGTGCATTGGGAGAACGAGCCTTATGCATCTTGGGTAAACCATATATTCTACCAGGCTGTGAATTCTTCTCCCAATAGTGTCTCATCTTACAGGGAAACGGTTAGCCCCAGCTATTTGAAGCTTCCTTACATTGGGCGTTTCTCTCTTGCCACCAAGCATAAAATTAAGAATATTGTTAAACGTTATTGTTCTGATTTAGATATTAAACTTATTTTCACATCCTTTAAATTACGTAATTTGTTTAAGGTTAAGGATTCTGTGCCCAAATGCCTCAGATCTCGTGTAGTTTACAAATTTTCTTGTGCCGGATGCAGTAACGCATCTTATGTCGGGGAAACAAGCCGCCATCTTTCTACACGGATCCGTGAGCATTTGGTCACAGATAAGAATTCACACATTCTTAAACATTTTAAGGACTCTCCTGGTTGTCGTGAATTTTGCTCTGAGGACTCTTTTACAGTTCTGGATACCGCCCACACGTCTTTTCAATTAAAAATCAAGGAAGCCTTACACATATCTTGGGAGAAGCCCTCTCTCAATAGGCAGCTTTACCATTATAATTTGACTTTAGTATAATAGTTTCGGCGTTTTTGTTTTTCTTTGTTTTTCTTTGTTTTTACACTTTAATTGTAATTAGGTTTTTAGATCTTTTCCTTTTGCCTCTTTAAATTATTATTGTTACCTAGCTTTGTAATAAATTCAACGTTTTTATTTTAATTTCTCATTAACTGAAGATGGATTGAGTAATCCGAAACATGTCTTGTTCGAAAATAAAAGTTGTCGTTTTTCTTCTGCAATTTCTCGCAAATGCGCTGTTAAACAGAAACATAGCCAAGACGAAAAGGTCTTCGAGTTTCCTCACACAGCAACTACGATTTTCAAGATGTCGTTCGTTTTTTATCGAAATTAGTTTTAGATTTATAATGTTTTTATATGCTAGATCATTATTTTTAAATCTATTGTGCTGGAAGCTTAGGTGACAGTGTTGAAAACTGAGTTGAAAATCGCAAGAAAATATGTCTCGAAAGGTGAGTTTCTTCGACTTCGTTTTCGTTCAGCCATTTTTCCTTCACTTTCAAGATGTCGCATTTTTTAAATGCAACGACTTACTATACCTACGTACTAGACGTCAAAAATCAAGTTCCTTACGTTTTAAACCTTTTCTAATCAGTCAAAATAAGGCAAAAGTCAACTTTTCAGAGTAAATTTAAGAAATTCTTGAAATTTAAGAGCAATGGCTGGTTGTGGACTTTGTTCTGTTTTTGCCACCCGAAAAATCGCGTGAATAAAATATAAGAAAACATGGCGGGCCTCCTGACCTTATCAAAGTTTATCGAA
>JACTAT010000026.1:190364-205609 GCA_014526335.1 Chrysaora quinquecirrha
GCATTATTATATGATGTTCGAAAACACGGCTGTTATGACCAACAACGGCGCAATCTGATTGGTTCTTCATCGGTCTGTACAAGCCGTATTGACCGGCCTTGATATAACCACGTGATATAGCCACGTAATTTCTTAATGATCAAATGAGGGAGATTGAGATGGGAAAATGAAATACTGACAAATTATGTTTTTTGGAGTAAACATTCTCCAACAAAGCTAAATATTCTATAACGTTTTTAACACCATATAATAAAGCCTTTATTGAACGATTGCGAAGTCAATGCAGGAAAATATTCGGACTTGTGCCTCACTACGTTCGGTCCGTACGTCATGCTTCGGTCCGAATATTTTCCAGCATTGACCTCGCAATCGTTCAATAACCGCATATTAATATTTGATCAAAAGTGGCAGAGGAAAACCAATGGCGGTTGGCAATGCAAACAAAGTCACATGGCAAGGGACAGTTGCTCGACACTGTCATTACGCTCATTGGCATGAGAATTGGAACTTATCTTTTAACAAAGAAAATACTTTAGACCCTCGCCAAACGATCAAACATTTTTTATCAAACATTTGAAATTTGCATGTCAGGCTAAAGACCGTTTGGCTATGCCACATAACGATGCTTTCCAAACATTTGTGCTTATGTCAAGCAAAAAATGTTTTTAACTATTTCAAAAACATTTCACAACATGTTTAGCTTATTCTTGCTTTTTAAGCGAAGTTTTGTGACGCGGCCAAACGGTCAAACATTTGTTGTAAAGCAAATCTCAAATGTTTGACAAGCATGTTTGGTCATTTGGCCACAACCTTTGCATATGTGAAGCAATGTTTTGTGACGTGTTCAAGCAGTCAAACATTGCTTCTAAAGAAAATCTCAAATGTTTGACAATGTTTGGAAGTTTGGTCAGGGCTTTAAAGGTACTGAAAATAGACTCACCTTTTGGATGAAATATATCTCCAATCAAACATTCATTAACTGGCAAGGGATTCTTTATTATCCATGATTCATAAAGACTGATCAACATAAGAAGTTGGGCTTTCGTCAGACTAAAGTTGATGCTTGGGGTTTCTGCTCTGAGCTCAATTATAAATCGTTCCCTGCCAACCCTGGAAAGAGGCAATAACAAAAACATCTGCATTGCATGTACGTCTGTATCTAAACTATATTTATGTTTACATATTTGTAATGAATGGCGGACACTAGGATAGATTTTTCCACATGTGGCATATCACAACAGATGGGATTCAAACCTTGACTGCATGATTAGAGAGCAAACGACGTTTCCACTGAGCTACAAAGCTCAATGAAATCTTCCAGAAACTCTCCAAGTCATACAGTCCAAGGCTCTACATTTATTCAACGATATACATTTCTTATATATCTTCGTAGCAATTTTCGGATAAATTGTTCGCATGTGTTATCATGTTGGGCCCACAACAAAAACGTTGCTTGTTTGAGCCACTGTCCTTCTATTTGTGAATGCAAAGATAGGACACATTTTTTAGTCAACACAAATGTTCCATTATCTATCCAGGTGTATAAAAACTCCACTGGTTGGAAGCCGTGAGCGCTACGTGCGGCTGGACCCTGCAAATAAAGTAAATGCATGCAAACCAGGGGAAGGTGTACAGTAGATTGAGTAGCACTAGACTCGTACAGACTATTAAACGGCCATTTTACTTTACTTCTACCTTGCCACACGAGTTCTGCCATCACGAACATTTAATCCAGAAACTTTGCCCACTATACAGATGATTGGATGTGAAAGCTTCACGGTTTCCCTAGTTAGGAACGTTCCACCTTCTTGACAGCAGTATGCCTTGCTATTTGAATGGCTTGTATGGTCCGATGGTCTCGGGTGTGCATTTTAAGCAATTCCTAAAACTATAAAGGTCTTCAATACGGTTTTAATTTGAGAAAGTAACTTACTAAATACAAAATAATTAGCTTAATACCTCTGATTGATACAGTTCTTTAAATAGAAAGAGGCATGTACCGGAGCCATGATATTAAGAACAGTTGGCTCTGAACAGTCATGTAGATATTGACACAAACCCATTTGTATTCCAAAGGTCTGAAAATAAAGAAAAGAAGATATGTATTCCTGATTCCATAAAAATCATTGGGCTTCGTTGACTGACCGATTAATTGACTTATTGATTAACAAACTGTGGGGTCCGATACGTGCGATAAAGAGTCCTGTTATGAAATAGAAGAGAAAATTTAGAAAGAATAATTCATTGTCTTGGACATAAATAACTGGACTTCTGATTGCCTTTAAGGCCCCCCTTCTCCTAAGATCAATGTTGTTATTAACTTTAAATTTGAGGCTTGATTGGAGCTTAAGGTTTGATGGGAAAGAGCCATCGTACAATAACAACATTGATTGGTTGGGGAGGGGGATGAAATGTTCTGCCTGAAATCTTACAACATAACAACATTGATTGGTGGGGGAGGGGGCAAAATGGAATGTTAACATCGACCACAAACAGTCCGGATATATTTTGTCCAAGATTGTACGTGGAAAAATCTAACCTTGTGTTCTCCAGTCATGACAAAAAAAAGGAAAAAATCGAACTGTTAAATCCGAGGTTAAATCTATGACAAAGCAAAGAATGAATGAACAGAAGAAAGAATTGATGAATTAATAAGCTAAGAAAGAAATGAGAAAAGAATTAACAAAAAAGCAAAATTATTGAATGAATAAGTAAAAGACAGAATGAATAAGTTAAAGATGGAATGGAAATACGAACTCGAAAGAATGTTGTGTGTCTTGCAAACGAAATTGTAAGAGAGGCTAACTTACATTATTAGTGGTTGATTCCATAACATCGCCAGATTTACCGAACGCATGGTCGGCAAAGCTGATTTGAAAGCATGCAGAATGACAAGTGAAATGCAAGGATCTCATTGGTAGATTGCCAGATTTCAATTGTTCCAAAACAAAGGGGTCTATGTACGGCTTGTCTTTCACTGTTGAAAGAAAATTCAATTGTGATGTGATCAAATAAGGTTATAGAAGTTGAGATCCCGTTTACAGAATACCATTTTATAATGTATGATTATAGCAAGATTTTAGATTGCAGTGGCTTTTCTTTTGTAACAAATCTCGTTAACAAATATGGTATGAAATCAATGTGTTGTCATTTACATAAGAGACCTTTATCCACTACAATTGACAGGCAAGATCTTTCTATAGCAATTTTGAAGATTTGACATTCAGGAACATAAAATTAGACAATGAGTAGCACAATAAGACAATCACTACTTAATAATTTCTCACCTTTCTTGGGAGGAATTCCATCTTCAGTGGCAAACTCGATCACTTTTGTCATCAAATGATATAATTTACTTGTAAGAAACGTTTGACATTTTCCAACAATCAATCTCTTTGATGATGATTCCTTCACATGTTCAGATTCCTTATTATAACTCTGCTTTGTTTCTGCTGAATCAGCAAAATCTGCACCTGGCAATTCCATGGTGTAGAAATAATCCAAGAAACACGCACCAAATTTCTTCATAATTTCAGCTTCCGTAAACTGGCTACCCTTTGGAGGTAGGGTTGTTGGTTTGAGCGAATCTTCTGTTAGGTCGTTTGACTGATTGAACAATGAGTTTTTCAGAAAGCCAACTCCATCATCAGGAGTCTCCGTTGGGCTGCCAACCCTTAGGAATAGCTCATCCTGAAAGGAGCACAAAGATCAATTTATTTGAAAAATGAAGACAATAAGCTCAGTTTTAAGCAAGGCTTAATAGCTTCAGACGTATAGTAGAGTCACAAACCATCCTAAAAATAATGCTTTGGAATTTGCAGTTGAGTGCTCAGGTAGACTGCAATTGACGGCAATCAATTCAATTTCAATTTCAATTTCAAATCAGTTGTCTACTAATGGGAGAAGTGGTAGAACATGCCCAAATTTCTTAAACTGTGCCCAAACTTGTGACCATAAAAACGGAACTAGTTCCCAACTAGATGCCAGAGTAATATTGTCCACAGGTCAGTTAGACTTATTACCTGGGTCCCTCTCTTTGCAAACAGCAACAACAGTGGTTCTAAAAAATCACAGATTAGCTGATAGCAACTTGTTTTCAATGTGTAAATAGCAAAAACCAGCCTTAGGGATTTGGCCAGGTCTATTCCGCCGACCTTGCAGACCCCATGGACTTCACCGACTTGTGTAGATTTGTCCGCTATTTTCAGAGGTGTGCGGTTTCGATTTTTCATCGGACTCAGGTATAAATTGCAGATATTAATATCTTACGGACTTTTCTTTTTTGGCTCAAAGATTAAAGAAAAAGGCTCCCGTTTTTCACAAAATAAAACCTTACTTTACTGTTAAATGGCCAATAAATCATCATATTTACCAAACAATCACTTATCATGAGCCTGAGCAAAAGAATAGAGAGCTGACCTAAAAAAGACATATAGGAGGTTGTGCGCAAAAACAACGTCCAGGCATTGTAAAATGATTTCAAGGGCATGAAAGCAAGGAGGGCAGCATTTTCCTGGTATAATTTCTCCAAAATACCTTCCATTTTGACAAAGTCCACAGTTTTCGCAGGTCTGAAGGTCCGCAAAGGTTCGTTAGGGATTCTGCAAAAATAGCTTGGTTTAAAGTTAAGTCTAGATCATTAAGCAAGGGCAAAGTGACCATACCTCTTCGTCTCCGTTGATATCATCAGAAGATACATTTGGTGTAGTTGGATTGTCAGCTAGTCTTCCTTTCTTACAAACACAATCTCCAATGAGGTAACCAACGATATTACTGACACCCATTTGACAATCAAAATACTCTTCACCCTTGATTAACATCTCAACAGCACAGCCTGACATTTCAATGTTGAGAACAGGGGAGAACTCAAATCTGCGAGAACCGACAACACTTTTATTGCTCATTTCTTCAATAACTTTTAAAGTTAATGAGCACTGAGTAACGTAAATCCCAAATACAAGGACCGAGTCATGATCATAGCTAGTAAGCATGTCTCCGATGTCATTTAAGTCATCAGAGAAGTAAGGGATCTTTGACCATGCCCATGACATCCAGCTTGAATCATCAACATCATCATTAGAAGTAGGCTTGCTCGCAGACTTTCTTAAAGTTTCTTTGTGCTTTCTTTCTTCCAACAGATCCTTAGCAGGGTGTTCTTTGTAGTTACAACCAGGCAAATCAAGTGTTCTGTAATACAGCCCAAGGCACATTTTTAACAATCTCACCAGCATTGGGAGCTGTAGATCTGTAGCTGACATATCAAAACTCTCACAATACATATTCACATGGTTTTCATAGGCAGTGGAGCTCCCTATACCTTGATACTTTGAAAGTATTCGGAATGACAAGTTACATTTATACAGCAATGGATCCTGATACATCTCAATTTTTCCATCAGCGTTTCTGTTATCCAAACAAACAGTTAGATCATTGATATTGCAAATTTTCCTCAAGCATAGACTTGGCAATGCAAGCTCGATAAAGGACTTCTCCCAATTTTCATTAGCACTGAACAACATAGCACTTTTGATATTCAGGGAAAACACTATATCATCCTCAACATATTTGAGAATGAGATTGTTGACGCACACTGTTATGTTATTAACAACTTTGTTCAAAACACCTTGGACGTAGCCCGGTGGCAAGTGTTCTGCTTCTCTTTGAACTTTTGCTTTCTGCAGCTCTCGTTTCATTGCTCTCTTGGTTTCTTCGCTATCTTCTTCCTCCTCATCATTAGCTTCTTCATCTGGGTCTCTCAGTTTCACTATGAATTCTATTGTGTTAATGGTTATTTCCACTGGCTCATATGTAATTCTTGTCCATGGAACATGAATCCTCAGTTCATGGATTTTTCCACTGAGAAACTTCACTGGCAGATTCAGTTCCTGTAAAAAGGAGAAATGACAGTAAAAAATCGAGAAATGAAAAGGAAGAAACAGACAGAATCTCAAGTACCACTCTTGAGTGACTTTTGGCTTCCAACAAAAATTTTTTCTGTGTGTACCCAAAAGGTTAAGTACAAAGGAAACCTTTGCTTGGCACAACAGACCTTCCGGAAATATGTACCCAAATTCACCCTGGGTTTGGGTGTGCACCACTCACCCATGCTCTGTCTAGTTTGTGGAGTATGGCAGATCCCGAAGAGGTCTCGTGCATGCAGAAGCACTTTTCCATTGTTCTTTTCTATTGTTCTATTGTTTATCTTGTGTGTGCACACCCTACACTCCTCAGAACTGGCACTCTGCAGATTAGATGCCATACTGATTTTTTCAAAGGAATTTCTGTATGATATGAATCGGAAAAGGTTCATGGGCTTTACAGACTTTCCAAAAATTTATGATGATGAGTTTGTGTTGTGTGGTCATGGGCAAAGGGTCGTCAAGTCTTTTCTGCCAACAACCTCAAACCTCAATTTTTTCATTGATTAGACTGGAAAATAAATTTATACCTTTTGTAGAACATCGAGATGAAGCTCTAAATTTTGAAGTACGACGTCGCCACCCCATACAGACAAACTCAGGTCCGAGGGTTTCAGGTTTTTAATGTACTTGTTCACGTAGCCCATCAACAATGGGGTGATGTACGACTCCAACATGTTTAGGCCGGCAAAAATTTACCACAGCGGATCTTTACGAGCTTCAAAACTTGAAACAATTAAACATCAGGCATTGATAACTTCGAAAAAAGCCACAATAGGTAGGCAAGTAGCTTGTCTTCCAAGTTGCGGTCCATTTTTGGAGGTCCAAATTTGAGGAAGGAAAAACAGCTTCGTGGCAAAATCACCAGTGATGCCTGGTAGATAACATGCGTCAAAATGGGCAATTTTTGAATATAAAAGCGGGAAAATTGATTATGCGCCTGCGCAAATCTCGCCCACCCACGTTCACTTAGTCTCGCTTCCACTCTAGAATAATTCTTTCGAAGCTGCACAAGGTTGCCCCATAGCCGAAGCTACCTGAGTGAAGGAAACAAAATACAAAATGGTTAGTACTGAGACCTTATTTCCGAAAAAACCTTCATGGAAACTCACAATCAATATCCTTTAACCAAATCAAGTCATTTCTGGTACCATTCCATGGTCGATTGCAGAGATTTTTCCAGATTGAAATTTGATTTTTTTTGTCATTTTTCTTAGGGTTTTGTAAAAGTCATCAAGAACAAGGCCTACTTCAAAAGATTCCAAGTAAAATTCAAGAGACGAAGAGGTGAGTATAAAGAAACAAGAAATTCAGTATTCAAGACTGGCAATAATAAACTAGGATTGAGAAACTGCTCGCAAATCAACTTTGTGGCCCACGGCCTAAACCCAGAAGCATCGCCTGAATGAAATATATTTTGTCTTCGGTTTCAGAGGGTAAAACTGACTACTATGCAAGACGAAGACTTGTCGTTCAAGACAAGAACAAGTACAACACCCCAAAATACCGTATGATTGTTCGTTTCACAACTAAAGATATTATTTGCCAGGTAAAATTTTTTTTATCTTTTCACCTTCATTCAAGCAGAAGAGCCAATCTGCAGAGTATGGTGTGTGTGCACACGAGATAAGCAATAGAACAATAGAAAAGACCAATGGAAATATGCTTCTGCACATACGAGATCTCGTTATGAAATGCCGTTCTCTGCAGACTGGCAGAAGAGAAATCTTCACATAAAAGTGACCTACAATCAATAAATGGTTGCTAATTTTTTTGCAGATAGCGTACGCAAAAATCGAAGGAGATGTGATCATTTGCTCTGCATATGCTCATGAGCTCCCAAGATATGGCGTCAAGGTCGGGTTAACCAATTACGCAGCAGCTTATTGCACTGGACTTCTGATGGCAAGAAGGGTAAGATCTTTGTCAGTAATTTATGAAATGTACAGGACTTAAAAACTAAGGTGAACAGCATTTGTTTGCCTTTTGATGATTCCACTGTTTATCAAAATCTCTGTTAGTTAAAGCCCGTCGAGATTGCCACTGTTAAATCAGGCATTACAGATCCTGTTTACATGGAAACAACTGTCTACATGGTCCATTTCCAAAAAGTTCCGGCTTTTGTTTACCCTGGTACAAATGGATCCATTCCTTTTTGGAGCGGGATAATATCTTTCTGGGCAAGAACAAGGCATTTCACTGCTCGAAAAATTGTATAGGATTCATATTGAACAAAAGGATTCTTCAAGATTCCTATGAAAACAGTAGAGATTGTAGAGATTAGAGTGGAAAGTGTACGAGATTCCAAGGAGTGAATTTTCCCTTGCATTTTCTGATCCCTGTACATTTCTCTTGTGTAAACAAAGTTACCCCCCATATCTACTTTGAAGCTATCACTAACCCTTCAGCTAGTTGTTGTCTACGTGAAATGCAAAGCTACTTGAAATCCACCTAATAACCTAACTAAGTTGTAGTTGTCTTCTGTAAGAATAAGATTGCAAGCTTAAACAGCCAATGATTAAAATTTACAATCAGAATTTAATGTTGACAAACTTTACCTTACCTACAATGAGGCTGTTTGTTTCACCATAACTTTCCTCATATTTCATATTTTAACCAACACAGGTTTCTGTTATGCAAATGATTTTTTTCTTCTAGCTTCTTACAAAGCTCAACTTGGCTGACACTTACAAGGGCTGTGAGGAAGTCAATGGTGATGATTATTTTGTCCAAGGAGAAGATGGCCAACCAGGTCCATTCCGTTGTTATCTGGATGTTGGTCTTGCAAGAACAACCACTGGTGCAAGAATCTTTGGTGTCTTGAAGGGAGCCGTTGATGGAGGACTTGACATTCCTCACAGGTAAATATTGGAGAAATTTGCTTTAGGTTGTTCTGGAAAAACAAAAAATCAATAAAAAAGATGATGTCTGGGGGGTATTTGACCAAGGTGCATTGGAGGTGCTGTGACATGGTCCAGATACTTTATGTGTATAGAGTCTAGTGAGATCAGGGTTTGAGCTCCAGCCATGGCATGGTCTAATCCAGCTAGCTCATGGCATCAAGGGCTTAGTGAGGTCAGGGTTGAGCTTCTGCCACAATAGGGTTACAGGCATGGTCAAGGTCTTGTTGGTTCATCTTCTTCTGAGATCCTAGTCACAGGGACTTCACGCTTCATTTCACGTTCAAACCTACTTTCAACCTTCATCATAGCATTGCTGTCTGAAACCATCTCAATTGCTGTCTGAAATCCTAGGCTGTGTGCAGGAATAGAGCTTGGAAGCAAAAGCATTTCTTGCTGACCTTTCTTGATTAGGTGATGTGGGGTTGTGGTGTCCAGCCACAATATGGTCGCATCCAGGGTCAAAATCTTGATTAGTTAATGTACTACTGAGATCCTAGCAACTGGAGCTAAATACAAGATGTCACCTTTGCCTTCTAGTTCAATAGAAAAGAACAATGGAAATATGCTTCTGCACGCACGAGATCTCAATGTGAACTGCTGTATTCCTCAGACTGGCTACTGAGATCCTAGTGACTGGTGCTAAAACATGCACCTTCTTGCTGCCTTGCATTGTTCCCTTTTGATTGCTTAATCTACCTTGTCTGTTTTTTAGCAACAAGCGTTTCCCAGGATATGACAATGAGGCCAAAGAATTCAATGCCGAAGTGCACAGGGACCACATCTTTGGTCAACATGTTGCAAAATACATGCAAATGTTACAAGAAGAGGATGAGGATCTTTACAAGAAGCAATTCTCACAGTTTGTCAAGAATGGAATCACACATGACAGTGTTGAAGACATGTATAAGAAAGCACATGCTGCTATCAGAGCTGACCCTGCACCTAAGGCCGCAGAAGCCAAACCAGAACGCAAAGAAGGAGAGAAACCAAAGAGATGGAATCGCAAGAAGATGTCCTATGAGCAAAAGGCTGCTCGTGTTGCCCAGAAGAAGGCTGCTTTTATGAAGAAGCTGGAAGAAGGAGATGATGATTAATGTATATGAAATGATGATATAGAAAATGCAATTTGAAGCAACAGAAATTTTATTCTCTTTGTTTTGTGTCTGCTGCTTGTATATGTTAATAGTTGTGGTTGATGTCATATGAAGTAAGAGCATTTGATAGCTGTTGTTCCGACATCCAATGGTATTGGTAACAAAGATGAAAGATTACCTGGGCTGCAGCTGAAGGTCTTCACCCTAGACATACAACCCTTCCCAAATTGCAGCAAGCGAAATCAAACGTTAAACTCAGATAGGATAGATGCTACATTGCGACCTACTGCATTTAGTGAATGCAAGCTCAAATTATGCTTGCATCTGCTTTGAGAAATATTGAGATGAAACAAGGGCATAAGTGCCTAATTGATGGTGGGCAGAAAGTTTGCAAACATGAACAGGGGAGGGTCAAATGAACAAGTGGTGTGGAGTTTAGGAATTTAGTAGAAAGCCTTTTATCCAGCAAAATAGAGTTTTTCTTGACTTTCATAATAAACGCCCAGGGGCGAAAACAAAGTTTGATCCGGAAGACGGCCAACAATGGATTTGAATTGGTCAATGACGCGTGTCAAAGCGAATGAATTGAATTGCATGATTTCAATTCAAAGAAAGGCACAAAGGACGGTCACAGCAAAAGCCAGTGAACACAGTGAAATGCAGCAAGACTCTACTTGTTTCTAGCAACATCCAAAATGGTAAAACATGAAGCTTGTTGGTTAATAATTGATATAGATACTGTCGCTCTAGGTTAAGCTTAGCCAGGATTGTATTGGAAGTGTTTTCTATCATCGACACGGGATTGATGTGCACAGCTGTGGCTAGGCCAGCCAATCCGTGGATGGTGGGCAAATCATGATCATCAAAAGGAGGCCTTGCCTTTATCATCCAGCCTTACCTATTTTATTTTACCTTTCGAGAGTAAAAACGGAAGAATTTTAGTTATGAGGGGGTGATATAAAAGGTTGTTTATAGGGTTCTTGAAGGGTTGGTTTACTATTGTTGTAGCTGCATCAAGTGATGCAGAGTATGGCATTTTCACACCCAGTTTTTTAGTAAAACAATAGACTAACAATAGGATAGAGCAATAGAAAGTGTTCTTGCAAATTCGCGCCAGTGTGGAAACTTTGCTGTGTGCAACGAAGAATGTGGGTGCCCATTTTTGGTTAAAACAATAGAAAACAATGGCCAGATTGTTTTTAGAACAATTGCCTTCTTACGCAGCATGCACAAATGCCAGTATGACATCTGCAATCTGGTTAAAAATGGCCATACTCTGCAAACGGGGCATAGCAAGGATTGGGCGTTTTTGATCATCCCATGTTATAACTGCAATTTGGAGACAGATACCCTTCTTGGCCATACGTCCTCTTTGGCAAGAATAAAAAATATGTGTCATACCTCCATGGAAGTAGGAGCTGATTCAAAATTCCTTTGATTCAGTTGTGATCTTTTTAAATTAAAGTTTACCATACCTTATTTTTTTATTGTCTTTTTCTAGATCAGTTTCATCTTGCTGTTTAGCAGGCAAGGGAAGCTCAGGCTGCAAAAATGGTACACGGCAATGCCTCTAAAAGACAAAAAGAAAATCACAAGAGATCTAACTACTCTTATCCTTTCAAGAAAACCAAAAATGTGCAGCTTCTTAGAGTATAAAGACATGAAGATTATCTACAAAAGGTTGGCTGTGGATAACTAAATAACGTTATATGATTGTGTTGATAATCAAGGGGGTATTATGAGTGGGGGTCATCATAAATAGGGGGTGAGAAATATCAGCAGAAGCTAATCAACCATTTGAAGCTAAAATAAACACGAGATGGAGGGAAATGTCTTTCACGTAATTATGCTTCCTTTGATATTACTCAAAGATAGAAATTGGTAGAGTGAGGAACACACTGCTCACTGACAGGTGCACTATTAAGTCCAAAGAGATTGAATTCTTTTTCTCTTATTAGCAGAGGCATAGCAATAGATCTGACGTTATGGGGGCAAAAGTGTTTTGGCATAAAGAAAAATTAGGGTTCAACATTAAGCAGAATAGATTAGGTATTGGAGAAAATTTTCTTGTCAGATTTTCAGACATATTTTGGCAACAATTATGGGGAAGGTTACTTTCCACAGTGTAAACCCTGTGACCAAGCTGATTAGATTTCCTAGTGCCTTAATTAAGAGCTGCCACTGTTGATGTTATGGTTTTACTAGTTTGTGCTGTCTATATGAGAGTAAAGTTATCCTGTTATAGATGCCCTAAGGTATTCCAGTGTCCAAATGCCTCACAATTAAAAGTGAAGGAAGGCGAAATGTATTTAGCACCAATTGCTAGAATCTTAATAGTAGGTTTGCTAATTGAGACCTCAACCCTGGCTGTGATGCTACCCAGAAGGTGCTGTGGCATCGTGGTGTAATCCAGCTGACTCGTGGTGTCAGGAACTCAGTGTGGCCAGGGTTCGAGCCCACCCATGGTAGCGTCACAGCCAGGGTTGAGGTCTCGATTACTTAAGCTACTACTGAGATCCTAGGGATTGGCGATAAAACACCATCTCACCTTTCATCTTCACCCTAGCTGGAACTTCAACCCATAACTCGCTAAGCTTTCAACACCACATGCCAGCTGGATTAGACCACTATTCCACAGCACCTTTCAGTACTAGCCAAGCATTTAAAACCGATAATTATATTCTTAGATACGCAAGCTTGTTTTTCTGTGTGGCAACTGAAGCTAGTGACAATGAGCTGATTGTATTGGAAATCATTCACAGATATGTTGAAATTCTTGACAAGTACTTTGGAAACGTAAGAACATGTTTAATAACTTTGATACATCTATCGAAAATATTATGACAATAAAGTTAATATTACAAATATGAGAATTATGGGGAAATGACATTATGTATGTTTTTGATTTAGGTGTGTGAATTGGACATTATTTTCAACTTTGAGAAAGTAAGTTCCTAACATTCAACTTATTTTTTTTAGATTTTCATCATCGCTTTTTTATTCATGAATTTGAAAATAATTCAAAGGAAATCAAGAGAAAATTTAAACTGCCAAAACCTACCATAAAAGCTCTGTTATGCTCCATCTCGATTTTAAGCTCCCCTCTCTATAAAGCCCCCTATCTATTAAGCCCCACTCTCCTTTAAGCCCCCTTGTTCAAGTGAAAATTTGAAATAAGCCTCCCCCTCTTTATTAAACCCCCCACTTATTGTTGCCACTTGACAGTTGAGTAGTAAATGTATGAAATTAAACGAAATCAAGAGGTAACACGTTTTGATATCTCAAACTTGTGTCTTTGGCTCCATTTACACTATGCCGGTATGAAATGAATACGGAATGATTTCATATCAGATGGGGAATTGGGAGTCCCTGTTCAAACTTTGCCTGTATGAAATGAATATGATAAGCAAGGTCATCAGCTTTTGTATAAAATCTACTGTTTCATGTCAACAAGAACAAAGATTAATTGTTTTTTCTCTCATTCATTCATCAAAGTGGGATCAAACTGTACCATATTCAGGCGTTTACACTATGCCGTTTTCAGATGAAATCGGTTAGCGTATTGTATTCATTTCGTACCGTATTCATATATAAACTGTGCTGGCATAGTGTAGACGCAAGGCCAAAACGGTACAGTTTCGTACTGTATTCAGCTTGTACCGGCATAGTGTAAACGGGGTCTTAAATAATTTAACAAGCCCCCTCTGTTATTAGCCCCCTTCTCTAATAAATCCCCCATAAGGTAATAGCACATCATTCTTTATCATTCTTACCTTTTATTAAATTTGTAATCTTTCATAACTTGGATATGCGTCTTGACTTATCCATGTTCTTCTAGGCATATTATGCTCTTGATGAGCTATTGATTGGTGGTGAAATCCAAGAAACCAGTAAAAATGCTGTTTTGAAGGCCATATCTCAACAAGACGTTGTACAAGAGGTAACCAAACTTTTGTCACCCTGGAAAAACTTTAGCATCTTGTGTAATGTTTGCTCCACTTTCCTGTTTCTTGGCACTCTGTCGCTCATTTTCATTTTCATTTTTTCCCCTTTCACGATACTTTGACATAAAGAAGTATTGGGCTACTTAAATTATGCAAAAGCAGTTCTGTGCAAAATAGCTTCAGAGTCTTATTAGAGTCACAAGTCATCCCAAAAATAATGCTTTGGAATTCTCTGCTTATTGGTCCGTTAAGTAAGGTTTATTTCGACCTCCGATATTAAAGAACTAACACCAACTAGTTGTAACTGCTAACCTACGTCAGCAGGTCAACAAGTTCTCAGAGTTTATAGAATACATTTGATCATTGTCGCTCATTTCAACTGCGGCTGATGGAAATCAGTTGGCAGCTAACAGCAAAGCAGAACATGCCCAGCTTTCTGGCAATGTGCGTCGACGACTTGCTGTCATAAAGGAACTAGTCGCCAGAGCGCTTATGTCACCAGGTCAGTTGCGATGAACTAGTTCCAAAAATCGCCGATTAGTAGTCGGCAACAAGTTCTGATAGAGCGCAATGTCTGGAATTATAAACGTGATTTTTATCAGCTTCAAATAGTAAACAGTTCAAAAAACTGGTCAAGAATTTTTTTCTTGATAACCAATGTTTATGTATGTTTATGCTCATTCTACAAGATGCATTAGAATACAAAACTTAATGCAATCTATGAAGTTTGCTTTATGTTAGTTTGAGTTAGTGTAACCACTATTGTAGACACTAACGTTAAATAATGTTAGAATTGCAATTACAATTACAATTTTTGCATTTTATAGCTGTTTGAAAGGGAAAGTTAGGTTTGATCATTCTATAACATTTCTAGTCTATCATGTAGGATGGGGAGGTGCCATCACTCAAAAACGTCTTAGAAGAACTTGGGCTGTCCTGATCATCGAGTCCGCACTGCGAAGCGCAAATGGCATTTTTTTATTGGTTAGTGGAGGATTAACTAGTGTTAATGACATTTATTAGTCTTAAAGGTACATTACATTTATTTTCCTTTTAAAATTTTGAGTTTTCAAATTCGGGGTGCACTTTTTTGGACTAGCCAAAATCATCAACGCTATCTTTCTGCGAAGTTGCGATTCGGGAACATTCTGAGGCATACTTAAAAGCTTTTTCATCTGACAGATACTCATCAGAGTGAAAATTAAAGGTCATAAACATAGTATAAACGTATAAACTTCAGAAACAGAAGTTTGTTTCATTCTGTCTCTGTGACCTTTATGGACGAAAAAAGCTCTTTGATGATTCCGCTGTTTATCGCAATTTTTAAGCAAGTGGTGTTAATGTTTGGCTAAAACATAAAACGTGAAGTTGAATTGCCATACAATG
>JACTAT010000026.1:206109-327785 GCA_014526335.1 Chrysaora quinquecirrha
CTACAGTAAGTCCCCGCTTCTAAGAAACAACTACCTTTGAACACAGCCTATTGTTTGAAAACAATTAACCATTGTTTTACCTATTGTTTCGTGGGATTTTCTAGGCTGCAGTTTCTTATATGTCTGTTTCTTATAAGCGGGGACTTACTGTATTGTGGGGCTCGGGCCCCGACAAAGGTGAGGGTTTGCCACCACGAGGCAACATCCCTTATCAAGAATGCCCTAATGGGGTATCAAAAGTTGATCAAATATTGAAACTTTCAAAAATTTTGATGATTTACAAAAAAGAATCTTGGAAATTTTGGAAAATGAACTTAAGACACGAAGAGATCTCCATGTAGTTCGATGAAGGTCTAAAATTTTGAACAACGTGAAGTCCAAAATAAGAATTTTCGTCATGTAGCAGAGGCCTTGGAATGTTAAACATTCGATTGTTCTCTGAAAGTTCTGGTTCACTTTTCTTTTCGTTATCCATAAAGTCGTACCGAGAATTTTGAAACCCTGGGAATCCCGATTTATTGTTCACGAGAATAATAGGGCTTCCTTCAAGACGTCTGTCATTTATGGGAATGTAAGAAACCCCCTGGTAATCTTTATAGTATAGGGATATTGGGTATTATTTGTACAGATTTTGAGGGTGTAAGAAACTAAAGTCGACAGTGGGACAAAAGCGTCTTTCTTTATATCGTGCGTTTGCAAAATGTTTTAACGTTTGACTACGTCACAAAACATTGCTCGTCGAAACATTTCTGGCTTGCGTCCAGCAAAAAGCGTTTACATTGCTCAGCAAATTCTGCTTGTCAAGCAATATTTTGTTTCGTGACGCAGCTAAATTCAAACATTCCTTGAAAGTGAGTTTCGAATTTTTGACAAACAATGTTTGATCGTTTGGCCAGATCCTTGCTACCTTTAAAAGTTGACTACATGTCAAGCGAAATGTTTTACCGTTTGGCCATGTTGCAAAAACATTGCTCGTCAAGCATTTTTCAGTAAATTCTGTTTGTCAAGCAATGTTTTGTGACGTAGCCAAACGTTCAAACATTGCTTGAAAGCAAACTTCAAATGTTTGACAAGCAATGTTTGATCGTTTGGCCAGATCCTGCTACCTTTCAAACTTTACTACATGTCAAGCGAAATGTTTTACCGTTAGGCCATGTCACCAAATCATTGCTCGTCAAACATTTTTCAGTAAATTCTGTTTGTCAAGCAATGTTTTGTGACGTAGCCAAACGTTTAAACATTCCTTGAAAACAAATTTGGATTGTTCGACAAGCAATGTTTGATCGTTTGGCCAGATCCTTACTAAAGAGAGAAACAAGTCGCTTCACATCAAGAGCTTGTTCAAAAAGAATGTTTTCTGTAGTGTTATTTAGAGTTACCCTGGGCAGCGTCCTTGATTGCGCAATTTTAACAGCTTAAATTTAGCAACAATTAAATATAATTTTACCCAACTCGTCTGGACGCGTGTACTTAATTGTTCTCATAGGTACGAACTCCTTTGTAAGTCGATAAAAGGTTCATGTTAACGGTCAAAACAATTAATTTTAGAAATGTTACAATTTGCTAATTTTGTAATTAGCAAGACAATTTTCTTAACTCGTCTAAACTTGTGCAGTTCTAATTGCGAAATTCTTTATAAATATTAAACAATTTAAACTTGTCAAGTTTCGCTAATTTCACTTCAAACGACCTAAGAACAGTAGCGAAGTGTTATGATTTGCTGATTTTAGTGGTACTTATTGCAATTGCCTTGCAGACTAGAATTTTCGCCTTGGCATGCTTTATTGGTAAGGGTTAAAAATCACAATCTAATTAATCTAATTTTTGTGTTTTTAAGGTTGAAGTTTTAAACAAACAAAAGCAAAGAATAGATGCGTTTGCGTGCTGCAGACCCCCAGAGCTGGACAGAAGTAGTTCCAATTCAACCGTAGAGACGTAAACAAAAGGGGGAGTTCGTTGGCAAGTAAAACCTGGGAATTTTCTGTGGCTCTAAATCGCAAACAGGAAAATTTTATCATAGCAGATATCTCCTCTGCACGCAAGAGAAGTTTCTGAAATCTGCTTCTGGAGAGAGTTTTATCTGTTGTCGAAGTGACTTTGAGCAAGACTAAGATTGAAAATTTTTTTGAAATGGCAAATACTCATCTGTATAAGTGTATGAAAAGGATTTTGAAACGAAAGAAAGATATCAAGAAGGCGTCTGGTTCATACAAGTGTGTTTTCAAAGTTGCAATCCTGGGCGCTGTCGGAGTTGGGAAAACAACGATGATAAATAAAGTGAGAAAACAAGAAACTTATGAGTGCAATGCTCTAAAAACTGAAAAAGAATATGATTGTGAAATCGTGCTGCAATGTGATTCAGTCGAAGTTTGCTTGCAGTTGTGCGATGTATCTGGTCAGGCCGAATGTGCTCTTGCACGAAGTAGAAAAATTCACGAATCTGACGCTTTTATACTTGTGTTTTCCCTAGGAGATAACGAAACATTTGAAAATATGAACATACTAAGACAGCGAATCGAGAAAATTAAAAAGAAAAGGATAGAAAGTATACCACTAGTTGTAGTTGGGAATAAAACCGACCTTGGAGAAAGAGAGGTTTCGAATCTCGATGTTATGAAAGACTGTGTCAATGCTATGGATAGCCCTTATGTTGAATGTTCTTAAAGTGCCTATGAAATGAAAATTATTTTTCTCCAAAATTAAAATCAATCATCGATTAATAGTAAAGAAAATTCGCTGATTCACATGGTGTAATTTTTTTTTGTATTGTTTTAGCTTAAGTCGGAGTTTTTGCGCCTTGAATTTGTGATTTTCGTGTGTTTTTGTTCGACAAAGATTGCGCGGCCAGACAAGAATTTGAGGAATGCTGACGTAATCCGGTGTACTCACTAAACTGCGCCTGAGATGATATAGTCGGTTTTCGGTGTTTGACTGAGGATTTTGTGTATGTGAATGCTTCAATACTACTTTTTGAAGCCCTTTCTTTTATTTATACACATAATTTTGCATGAAAATTTCTGCCCTATTCATCGGATACACTCGCCCTGACTTCTTTCTGCTAAGAAGTTTCAATTTCTAGATCCTTTCTTAGGTCCTTTTGAATCTAAGTATTCCCAAATAGTTACATCATTTTACGTAGATAATTCGGTAATGTTCCAGCCTACGTCACCGGCCAGACCCATAACAAGGAGTGGTAGTGTCTGTGATGCAGGCTAGTGATTTACGTATTTCAATTCTGATTGGTTGCTATTCCTGAAATTTCCGTGTAGTTTCTTATTAAAACAGACCCCAAACTAATTTACTCAGTCAAAATTGAGACAACGCTTTCACGAGTTCAAGATACTTGACTTTAAATAGCGATGGAGGTTACTGAGAAAAAGAAGAGAAAACGAGGCGGCAAGTATTGCTGCGCCGGGGCTCCGAACGGCACCAGCTGTACTAACAATACGCATACTCCGGGAATTTCAATGCACGATTTTCCGAAAGATGATCAAGCGAAACTGAAGTGGACGCAATTTGTTCGAAGACATAGAGCAAATTTTACTCCTTCCGCGTATTCAGCGTTGTGCTCTATTCATTTCATGCCGACGGATTTCGTTCGAAGAGTCGACATTGACTGCGGAGCAAGCGCAGGCGCTACAAAAATGCGAAGACTGGAGAGGGGAGTTGTACCATCTGTTGATGCTGCTGGCACACCATCAAAACTAAGACGCTCACCTTCAAAACGCGAAAAGAGATACAGGAAAAAGGTTTGTAAATGTTAATTTAATAGTTTCTAAATTTACTTAGACGAAATATAAATGCATGAAAATTTAGCTGAGGACTGACCATTTACGTGAGCGTAAACTGCTCAAACTATGGTGTCAATCAATCACGTTCACAAGAGAAGAATCGATCATTCAATGAATCTTTCATTTTATTATTCGCAAATTTTTTACACAGCGATCCGGTATAAAAATGCGTTCATATTTTCTTTCCATAGCAAATAAATGAAATCATCTCAGCTGCAGCAAAAGACAACACCAATGGTAGTGAAAGTGACAATGAAGAGGTGGACACAGACGGACTAATGGATTTCACACCAGCGCCTGAGCCTGAATCGAGCCTTGAGCCCCCATCTGCCACTCCCAAAGACAGCTGTGAAAAGTGCGATGATCTGAAGAAGAGAATCAGATATTATCAAAAGATCAGAGCAGGTTGAAAAAGAGATTAGAAACTTGAAAGCTCGTTTAGATATCCAAAAGGTTAGTACATTGCGTGAATTGATATTACTCCATTACATCCCTAGCCGGGTTGGATCCCACATTAACCCATAACATTTTCAAGCTTCGTCGAAGGGTAGCTTGTAGTATACGTATTTTTTTATATCAAACTCATTAGGTAGAAACCCAGACTTTTGAATGGCCAAAAGTATACAATAACCCATAAGAAACTTTCAGCACTCGAAATCTGAAAATCTTAACAAACTTTGAGAACTGGGCCAGTTTTTAGTTTTTATTAAAAATACGTGTGTTCGTGGGGTAATTTTCTTTGACAGAGTTAGACTATCGTTAATAACATTGAGTAAGGAAATATCATATTAAAAGTTTGAAAAGGATCGAACATCAAACCTTTTCCAAATTGTAATTTCAAAATGACACAAGTCTTCAAAGATTATAAACTTCCCGCCAATGCAAATTTATATAATCATGCTTTTTTCCACAACGAATTTCCCAATTTCCCAATTTATTGTTGTTGCAGGATCCAATAGTTTCTACGGAGGACGAATCAGAGAGTGATGATCAAGGTGAAGACGAGGTTGATTTTGAAATGACTGACGAGGATGAGGATGAGGTGCACTATGATACCTGGGAGGAGAAGGCAAATTCAGATGTTGACTCTGAGGATGAGGAATTTGAATTGTTCCAGCAAACCGACACAGAGTCAGAACCAAAAAAAGTTAATGAAACAAGAAATACTGTAAAGTAAGTATCACGTCAATAATTGAATAATTTTCATTAAATATAGAAACGATGATCAGTCATCAGCACACCCCGTTAGCATGAAAATTAAACATGCAATGCACTTTATCTGATCGCCACTTAGCAGTGCTGCTGTGTAGGAACAAGCCCCCAAATTTATCATCTTACATCGGGAAACTTGAATCGTTATCATTCAAGCTTGATATAAAAAATTGCTGAGCAAACTTACACTCAAATATTTTCCTCAACAGTACAAGTGAAAGACCTGCACCACAGGATGACCAGAAGTTCATTGTATTCCGTTCGATGCTAATAACCCTGTTCTCAATGTTCTGTTTTAACTGCAAGCATGGAAACCCCAGACTTGAAATGAAAAAGTATGGCACAATGGTGAAAGTTCAGCAGATCTGTGGTAACTGCAAGCATGGATTCCACTGGAGCAGCCAGCCATTGGTTCTTGGAAAATATCCAGCTGGAAATATACTTCTGAGCTTTGCAACTCTTGCGACTGGTGCATCTATCAGTAAGATTTTGCTTGTATTCAAACATATAGGAATTTCATGTTACACCATCAGAACCTTTTTCTCACATCAGAAAAAGTTCCTCTTTCCAGCCATATTAACCTACTGGGAACAATGCCAAGAGAACATGATCACAAATTTGAAGGGAGTGAAGAAGCTTGTCTGGAGCGGTGACGGACGATTTGATTCCATGGGTCACAGTGCAAAATATGGAACATATTCAATGTTTTGTTTGACAAACTTAAAGATTGTACACTTTGAAATTCTTCAGGTATGCATCATACAATTAAGATTATTTGACAAAATCTTACCCCATCACTTTATGCTACTTATTGTGAGCCGAAAATGATTGGGAAAGAGTTAATCAAATAAAAGTAAATCAAATACATTCTAATAATTGTGATAAATTTGGCTGTACAATTGATGGCAATTTACATTTCAGGCTAATGAAACTGGATCCAGTTCTGCAATGGAGCTAAGTGGATCTCAACGTTGTTTTCGAAAGCTGAAAGATGTTAAGCTGGATATTTCAACTTTTGTATCTGATCGTCACTTGGGTATTGCAAAATGGATAAGAACAGAGGAAACCACGACACAGCATTTTTACGACATATGGCATATTGCACGCACAATTTGCAAGAAATTGATTAAAGCTGGAAAGGAAAAAGGAATGGAACGGATTGCAGATTGGGTGAAAGGAATAAAGAGGCATCTTTACTGGTGTGTACTTTCCACAAAGCAAGGTTTTCTAAATTGATAGGAGCGAAATGGGAATCGATCATTGGTCATATCAGCAACAAGCACGACAACCATGAAAATAAGCTATTCACCAAATGCGCCCACCAAGACTTGGAGCCAAGGAAATGGATCAAACCAGGTATGGAGTGCAATACCTTCAATCAAATCTGTGTAATTCAAACTCTATGGGAAATCATGAAAATGTTCAGCCCAGAAAAATTTTAAATTACATAAGTTTGAATTACACAGAGTTGACTTTAAAAGTGGCATTTACACGGTCTTTAATTACTTTTGTTGTCCCTGGAGATATCAATATGAATCTCTTCTATCAACCAGGAACAGCTGCATATGAAAGACTTGCTTCTATCCTGCTGAATACAAGAATTGTAAATGACATCAAAAAATTATCACCTCATGCTCAGACCAGCTGCCTTGAAGGATATCATTCTTTGTTGAACCATTTTCACCCAAAGATGTTGTGTTTTTCATATATTGGAACAAAATGCAGGTAAGTGACTCTGCACTTATCATTAGCATAAACATGATATAATATTCTTGTCATTACTGAGTCCCAGAATTGAAGCCATTGTTAATCATTTACAAAACCATTGCATCTCTTCCTCTCACTCTGATTCTCTCCTCTGAAAAGATATATATACAAGGCATAAAAAATCATTGCTTGTTAACTTTATTGTAGGACAATACTTGCATGTGCACATTTTAATGAAAATGTGATGAGAGACAAAAGAAAAACAAAGGAGGGAAAACCATATTTTCATGTCACATATCCAAAATACAAGTATGGAGATGAGACTGTGCGACAGGTTCCTGTACAACCAACATATGGTAAGCATTTTTTAATCCAAAAACCAAAAGTTTGAACCAAAACAATTCTCATGTTTTTACCATATTGACTAATTTCTATCTGGACCTATTTATTTCAGAATATGTGAATGGAATCAAAGCTGTATTGTTCAATTCCCCTTTGGAAGTTTTGAATCGTGTTATGGAAACTCAGAAATCATTAGTCCCCGATACCCTGACAAGTCAATTTACTGGACGAAAAACAAAAGAACAGGCAATAACAACTTGGCAGGCTCGGCAATCAAAAACTACGCAGCTATTTCCTACAGGTATATCTCTAAGTAACATTTCTAAGTAATGAATTGTAACAACAAAGTGTAGAAAAATATGACATTTATAAAAAATGTCGTATTTTTTCTATAATTTTTATTGACATTGCCATTTGCACATACAATTATATGGAATGTTACACCTGGACTTTTAATTTTAGCATTTTTTGTATTGTAGCTGAGGAACAAGATATCCTTATGGCTCCATCACCACAATTAGACCCACAGAATTCTGCAAATGAGTCAGCTGGACAATCAAAACAAAAAGACCCAGTGCACCCAGATCATGTAAGCAGTGTGGTAAACCTCAAGAGGTCATCCAAGAAGTGGGTGTGGTGGAACTGAATAGTTTGGCAAATGTATGGCTTATGAATGATGATGATGTTTATATTGTAATGTGTATTCATTGTAGTAAAAAACCTAACATAAGTACCTGCCAAAACATGCATCTTTCTATTGTTGATTTTCTCTTTCTTGGACTGTTTTGTATCCTTCAGTGGCATTGGTAGGATACTTTTCCCTTAGGTAATGATAAATACAGGCTGTCAATGGCCTTGTATTATCATAACCCAGGAAATCGAAGAGCCAGCGAATAAGCCATCTGTAGGCAACTGATCTTACATAACTGTATGAAGAAACGCATAATCAATCCTAGGGCGAATATTTTCCTCAAAGTTTTCGTCACCCATTTCACTCGCATTTGACATAAAATTTCTAACAGCAGAGTAGTATTACAGAGATGCAATTTTTAGGCAAATCAACTAGAAGGTTCTGACAATTTCATTCAATTAAAACATATAAAAAGCTCTATAGCTTCTGCTGCTATAGAAGCTTTTAGCTGAGCCCAGATAAAAATTTCACAGTACATGTCTTACCGATTTTCTGGCACATTGTTTCTTTTTCTGTAACGCCTTCCTTCCCTTGTCTTAAAAAGTGGACCAGCCATCAACAATACAGTTTTGTTGACCAGTGCAGGAAAATCGGGATGATTTGTGATGCAATGGTATGTTCCAACATCCAAACCATCGTATGTAAGTTTCCCAATCGCTTGGTTAACTTCCCAACAGCACCTGTACTCTTGGGAAACTGTGAGGTGGGTTGCATTACATTTTCCACAACTGCACCTAGAGATAAAACGAACAGATTCATGGGCAGGAAACAGCGGCTAGTTAGAGTTAGTTTTTCCTAGGCCTACGCCTTGTCGTGCCAGACACCAATAGTGATACTAATCAAAAAACATAAGAATTAAATCTTCAATTTCAGAACAAAAATAAGTTACCATGAATTCACAGGATCTCTTCCCTCGAACCTTCTAAGCAAAACTTCGCGGGAAATCCCATCATCATCCAACTCGTCGTCGTTGTCAGCATGCTCTTCGTCAGAAGACGAAGCCAAGGGATCGTCTTGATATGGATCAAAATCGACCTCCACATTACCGATTACATTTTCATCTTCTTCTTCGTCAGATAAAAGATCTTCATCACTCCCTGGATTCGATACTGATACAGATAATTCGCTGATATCAGACATTTTTAGGGAACCGACTGCTAGTTTTTTTTATCACAGACCGCGCAAAGCAACAAACAACTAAAATCAGCATTCAGCATTCAGCAACTTGTCTGTCGAAATTGTGTACACCGGAATACGTCACACTCGTTCCCAGACTCTTGTCGAACAAGCACCCCCTCCAAGACCCCCAAAAAGTCAAAGAAAATTGCATCAAATAAACAAATTGTTGCCATTTTCGAAATCAGCGATGTTTAATTGCCCCACAGATGAATTTTTGTTAATTTCAAAATTTTCAATTCATAGGCACTTTAATAAAAGGGCCAAAGGTAGGAGGCAATTGGGAACAAAATTCACAGCCAGGAAAAGCGCGTTTTTCATAGAGTGCCCCTGCAGCTGCTTTCAAATTCTTTAGCTTAGTAAGCTGCACGCGATAGATACCCGAACGTAGGAGGTAATGGCATTCACAGCCAGGATTAGCGCTTTAATCATCGTCTGAGTGCCTGGTTCAAACCCTGGGAACAATAGTTCAAAACCTTTGATGACGTCATTATTAGTCATTGAATTGAATTGCAATCGAATTTTTCGAACACGAGGCCCAACAAAATGGCGCCATTGGAGGAGCACCGTTCCTACTTGGAGTCGATGCAAAAATGCTTCCAGGAGAACCCCAGAGCAAAAGACTTTGTTGGACATACTGCCAAGGTCTGTATGAAAGGATTTTTTATATTTTGCCTCGTATTTTGCCGCTTTCTCCCTTGCTTTCAGCCAAATGTACTGCATGCAAAAATGAAACTGATGAGGCCTGGCCAGGTCAGGTTGGAATGTTGAATTTTGTGCACAGTTGTGCACAAGTTAAACAATAGAGAACAATAGAAAACAATAGAAATAGAACAATAGGCAAGTGTGGTTGTGCACAGGGCATGTCCCAGATTGGTCAATTTCTTTCCATACTGAGTCAGGTCAGGTGGTAAACAGGACAAGTCGGCCCACAACAAAATCAAGTCGTCCCACCATGTGTTAGACAAGTGTCAGCCTGTCAGCGTATAACAAGTCAGACAAGACAACCACGAAAATGTAATAAATCTTAAAGATGTGCACTATTAAAGCAGGGGTTTGGGCTAACTTGGTAGTGGGCCGATTTGGCATCAGTGGGCCAACTTGTCTAGAAAGTGCCAGCCCCCAATATCCCAACACATGACAAAATAACTACGGTTGTAAATAACATCGTTGGCTAACATTGCGGTAGGCCCGAATTGTCCATTGGGCCAATAGGGGTGGACCAACTTGGTAGTGGGCCGATTTGGCAGTGGGCCAACTTGTCTAGAAAGGGGTGAGGTGGTGGCCTGAGGTAGAAGTCTCTAAATTAAAGCATGGACAGGGCAAGGTTTTCCTCCATTTAATAGTAGACTAAACACTACACACTACTTACTGCCACAATAGTAGCCTACACACTATACATCCCGCTGACACTTTACAGGTTCAAAAATGAAGCCTGTAAATGTTAATAAACAAAAACTAGTAGCCTCTGTCTGGCTCTCTAAGGTTTATTGTGGTCTTTTAATTTTTGAAAATGGTAAAATGAAAATCCCTACGAGTATGAAAAATGCATCCATTACTGCTCATCACCAATCAGATGACAAAATATTTCATAAAAAGAAGCATTTCCGCAAGTAAATGGTTAAATAAGTTGATAGTTTTGAAAAAACCCGTGGTGAACTTTCTTAACTTTTTGAGAAACCAAGTACTAATGTTTTGTTAACCACTTTTTAAAAGAAAAAACCTACATGGTGAAGTCTTGTATTCTGTCAATTGGCCCTGTTCTTGTTCTATTTTGTATTAAGCAGCTTTTATTTTAATTCTTAGGTGCATTCAGTGGCCTGGAACTGCAATGGGAGGCATCTGGCATCAGGATCTTTCGATAAAACTGTCAGCATTTTCAACCTTGATAAAGACAGGCTGGTATGTCATGAACTTTTCTCTTTTAATACTTGCCCTCAGTGCCATTTAGTTGGCACTGGGGACATGTATTAAAGAAATTCTCCATTCTTGTTAGTTGCTTGTCCCAGATCTTCCCCTGCAGCATTAGGGGTGCAGTGAATCGCACTCTTCGTGAGATAAAAGGGTACAATGGAGTGTTATTTGTAATTTTGATCTCTTTCTGTGAATTTGCTTGACAACCCTTTGAGCTTCTTACCAAGAGAAAGAAAGACCCAAAACACCTTTTTTTCCACTCATCTTTTTTTTTAGTTTCTTCTCCATTCATACTCCTTCAGTTTTCCTTCTCTTCTAAATAATAGTGCAAAGACTAAGATGGTTTGCTAAAACCTTATTATGCCAGAGTTAAATCAGATGTGTGATAAACCACTCTCTTTTACAAGAGTAGGCATGTGCCAAGGCCTGGGCATGTGATTGTATGCCTTTCCGAGCAAGGCCTGGTAAGATTTACTGTTTTCAATTTCTGTCAATGCTGCAAAGAGGAAATACTTCTTTAATCTTCTCATTTCTTGATAGTTACGAGAATCAAATATGAAGGGACACAGTGATAGCGTTGATCAGCTATGTTGGCATCCATCGCATCCAGAATTACTTGTAACAGCATCTGGTGATAAAACCATCAGGGTCTGGGATGCCAGAAGTAAGTCATATTTAATTGAAAACAGCTATCTTGAGGACATTATTTGGGATTGTTTTTGGAAGAAAATCAACATTTTTCCAGCTGATAAAAAGGCCACTACTAAGTATTTCAATACTGCCAACTCTTACTTAGTTTTAAGTACTTTGATTCCAGATGCCAAAAAAGGCAATTTCTTAGCCCTAAGAGTATCCAATTTTTCTGAGATTTCCTCGACGGAATAGGCTTTCAATCTCTCCAAAGTCTCCAGAAAAAAAGAAGCTCCTAAAAGAATGCAACCTAACAACATCAACACAAGCTCAATTTGCCCCTAGAGGGCTTATTCGATTTTTGAGGCTCTAGACAGAGGCCTATAAGATAGGAGTGCTTATTTAAAGGAGGGGGGGGGCATTTTTTTACTGATATGCATTTAGATTTAACTTTAATTGATATGGTTGTGGTCTTCATATAGAGTATCATTTTTTGTCTGCAGCAAGTGGTAAATGCATTGAAGTAGTTAGTACCAAAGGTGAAAACATCAACATATGTTGGAGTCCTGATGGCAATACAATAGCTGTTGGAAATAAGGTAATCAGAATTTCGGGTAATCAGATCTGTGATTTAATCTGATTCTGATCGTAAAACAGGTGTAAAACAAATAATTGTAAGTCAAATTTTTATAGGAAGATCTTATCACTTTTGTGGATACGAAGAATTTCAGAATCAAAGCAGAGGAGCAATTTAAATTTGAGGTAATTCTTGACTGCTATGTGGTTTTCCTCTAAGTTTTTAAGACTTTTGTAGTTTTACCCATAGCTTTTCTATACTCATTATCCTTCATGGCCAACATGTTGGCTGAAAAATAGGTCAACATGTTGGTACTGTTTGCCATACCATCACAACATCTGAGAAGTTTTTTTAGATGCTGACGTCATCTACAAATGACCGAAAAGAAAGCAGCTATTTGTTTTTTGCTGGCTCTTCTGGTTGATGGAGAAGAAAAAAATTTCGTGTTCCAACTCAAACTGCCAGCTTAAATCTATTTCTCATTTAAGGTTTTCCAAAATAACGACCAAAATTGATAATGTTGTGCCAACATGTTGGCGAGATATAGCAAATCCTACCAACACATCAATTTTGTTCAAATTGACGAAAATGTTGCTAACATTTATAAAAATGTTTAAAACTGTTGGCCAACATTTTTTCGTCAACAACATGTTGTTTATTAGGCCAACATCTATAGCAAACCATGCCAACATGTTGGCAAACAATTGTTTGCAGCGATGTTGCAACATGTTGGCACGGTTTGAACTCGGCTTTACACTCCTAATCTTTCTTATTCTGACTTGCCAAATACTTCTAATTCAAGTGTGAAATTTTTCGTTATAGGTTAACGAAATTTCATGGAATAACACTAATGATTTATTTTTTCTCACTAACGGACATGGATGCATTAATATCCTAAGGTAAAATTTGTTATGATTCATTCTATATTTTTGTTTTAGTAACTAATAATAAGGTTTTTTGCTTGATTTAGGCTCTGGCCAAACGATCAAACATTTTTTATCAAACATTTAAGATTTTCTTTACCAGCAATGTTTGACTGTTTTGCTACGTCACAGAACATTGCAGAATTCGCTCAGCATTAGTTTTGAAAAACTCAAACACTGCTTTTGTCATTCATATAAAATATAACAATGCATCTAAAGGCCTGGCTAAACTAGGACATGCTCCCTCGATGTCTCCCAGTTTAGCCACCTCGGAAACTTTGAAGCCTGCGACAAAATTTGTAGCGAGAGACAAATAAATGTTTCTGGGAGACAACAGAAACATTTCCTGTCTCTGTGACTAGGGGAACATGTTGCTCACTTGTCACTCGCATGTTTAGCCACCCTGGGAGACATGCTGAATACAATGTCGCGTGCGACATGTCTCTTAGTTTAGCCATAGCTTTACATTATGCAATAATACAAGGATGATTCCATTGGTAGCAAAATACAAAATAAGTTGACAAAAAGTTGGTGCTAATTTATGGGAGTTTGAAGAGATGAAGCGTTTAAAAACTATAGCGTGAATCAATTTGAGGGTTGTTTTTTTTTATTAGCTTCTTATTGATTTTAATGGTTTGCCTTTCATCGCCATAAAAGATGAATTTGAGTAAAGTTATGGACTAGGAGTTGTATTCGGCGTGTCTCCCAGGGTGGCTAAACATGCGAGTGACAATCGAGACACATGTCCCCTGAGTCTTTGTATGTCGCGGAGACAAGAAATGTTTCTGTTGTCTTCGAGAAACATTTGCGTGTCTCTTGCTACAATTTTTGTGGCGCGCTACAAGCTTCCGAGGTGGCTATACTGGGAGACAACGAGAGGACATCGATGTCGCGTGCGACATGTCTCCTAGTTTAGCCAGGCCTTAAGATTTAATTTAAAGGAGAGGAAAAACAAAGAGGTGTTCTTGTATCAAGAAAAACAATTCTGCGCAGAGGAGCAATGTTTTGTGTTATACCACTGTGGCAAACATTTTGTTTGAAAAGCAAATTTGAATTGTTTGCCAGGGCCTATTCGTCATGATACATATATATTGCATGTCTTTTTATTCAATCGTTTGAAGTAGCAAAGTTTTTCTTTTAGTTATCCTGACTTGAAGTTTGTTCACACATTGAATGCACATCCGGCAAATTGTATTTGCATCAAATTCGACCCGAAAGGAAGGTAAGTTGTCAATCGGTTTTCCACTCATATCCTGAAGAGGCCGTTTTGCGTATATGTCTTTTGCTTTGCGTCGTGGGATCTACGCCTGTTTTTCCGCAGTCAAAGTTTTAACCAAAGTAAATTTTGATCAGAACTAAAATTAAGCACGAAATTAGTCACAAATTGCCACAGAGAAACTTTGCCAAACATTTGAAAGTAATAATCTCTCAAAAACGCGTCGTAAAGCCCGCTGCCATATGATAAAACGTTTGTCAAACATTTGAAATTATTTTGTTAAGCAAAATGTTTTACTCTTTGGCCAGGTCAAAAAACAATGCTCGTTAAACATTTTTACGAAGAAGGTTTTTTTTTGCAACGAATTCCGCTTATTTATGCCTGCCAAACAATGTTTTGTGACATGGCCAAACGTTCAAACATTGCTTGATAAGCAAATTCCAAATGTTGACAGACAATGTTTGATCTTTTGGCTAGGGCCTCAGAAACATTACTGAACATTTTCAACTTGCCAAACATCTTTCAGCAACGTGATAAAGCGGTTAAGTAAAACGATCAAACATTGTTGGTCCAACATTTCAAATTTGCTTTACAACAAATGTTTGACCGTTTGGCCACGTCCAAAACATTGCTGTCCAATTCTTTGGAACAACGAATTTATTGCTAATGCGCAAGCACAAACGCCTTGTTGCTAAGAAATTTTGCTAGGTGGTGAAATGTTGCAAGTTGTTGCAGTTTGTCAAAACAAAAGAAATGTTTGACAAGCAATGTTGGAAAGGCGGCCAAACGATCAAACATTGCTTGACAAGCAAAAATAAGCAAAATTTGTGGCGTGATGTTTTGAAAAAGTTCAAAAACATTTTTGCTTGACGCACGCAAAAATGTTGGACGAGCAATGTTTTGGACGTGGCCAAATGGTCAAACATTTGCTTGACAAGCAAATTTCAAATGTTGGACCAACAATGTTTGATCGTTTGGCCAGGGCCTTTTTGCCACACCCAAAACACGCCTATTTTTCATTGTTAAGTGAGGAAGGTTTTCAGCTAGGGGTATTTTTGTCTGGAGGAAGGTTGAACACTTTTCTGGACTCTGTGCTGTTCCTGCGTTGTTTGTGGCACCAAATTCGAGCGTATAGGTTCGCTAAACTTGCTGCTGGAAACTGTAATTTCATTAATAACAACACAATGCCAATTCTGCTTTACGTTCTTATTGGTGCATTTCGATCTGCATCTGGAAATAAATACTGCCTTAGTCAATTGTTTCGGTCTGTTTCTGACGTTTATACTCTTAAGAAGTCTCAGACGAAAAAAAGTTTTTTTAAGTTTGCCCAGAGATGTTTCGTTGTTTCTTGGAAATTTTGCACTACTCACAAATTATCTTTGAATATATCCAGTTGGTTAACATACTTTTTCTCGCTTATTTCTTTCTAGTTGGCCTGTCAGAACTCTGGGCTTCAGTTATGATGGTAAAATGCTGGCATCAGCATCAGAAGATCTATTCATCGACATCGTAAGTATGATTTGAGCAGCGGAATTTTCAATTTGCTGTTATCTGCCGATCAGTATATATACTGTTTATATCAGTCCTATTTATTATCTATGTCCAAATGTAAACGAAGTAGCCTTGAAGTAAGGCCTTGGAGAACAGTCGAACCTCCAAATAGCGACCATTAAGCGACCGAATGGATCCAATGTCAAGTGGCCGTTATTGAGAGGTGGCCGCTAGTCGAAGGTCTAACAGTACTATGGGAAAGCGTTTTTGACTGAAGGTTAACGGCCGTTATTGAAAGGTGGCCGCTAGTCGAAGGTTTAACAATACTATGGAAAAGCGTTTTTGACTGAAGGTTAGCGGACGTTATTGAGAGGTGGCCCCTAGTCGAAGGTTTAACAATACTATGGAAAAGCGTTTTTGACTGAAGGTTAGCGGCCGTTATTGAGAGGTGGCCGCTAGTCGAAGGTTTAACAATACTATGGAAAAGCGTTTTTGACTGAAACGGCATACCACCTATAGGACAAATGCCCCTCCCTTCGTCCCAGGCAGCCTACCAACAATGTAGCTTCAGCTTTCACTTGTTCAGTTCTAGATAGTCAACGAAAATTGTGACAAAGTTTTCCTTTGCATCTCCGTAGGCAATGGTAGAAACCGGTGAACGTATCTGTGAAGTGAACTGCGTTGCTCCAACGTTTACAGTTGCATGGCATCCAAATAAATACCTCCTTGCTTTTGCTTGTGATGAAAAGGTAATTCAATTGAAAAGTTTTATTAACTGATACATTAATTTGTTTATTGATGTTTTCTTTTATTTATTTATTTATTTGTTTGCTTCTTTTGTTTATTCAATCATTTATCTATCTATTTACAGTATTTGTTTAGTTGTTCAGTCGTTCAGTTGTTTAGTTGTTTATTCATTTATTCATTCATTCATTCATTCATTCATTCATCTTTTCATTTATTCATTTATTCATTTATGCATTTATTCATTTATTCATTTGTTCATTTATTCATTTATTCATTAATTCATTTATTCATTTATTCATTTATTCATTTATTCATTTATTCCTTTATTCATTTATTCATTTACTTCTTTATTTATCAATTCGTTTATTTATTTACTTTTTATTTATCAATTCGTTTAACTTTTTATTCATTTGTTTGTTTGTTTGTTTATTTATTTATTTAATTATTTATTCATTTGCTGTTTGTTTATTTTTATTTATTTGTTCATTAATTTGTTTATGTTATCATCTTTATTAGGATAAGCATGATCGAGATGCAGGCACTGTTCGCCTCTTTGGTCTTCACAATTCAAATCTCTAAAGCTGAAACTTTATAGTCTACCAGTCTATACAAAGAAAGCATCGAATTGAGTAATAACCTTTGTGGATGCAAGGTTTGATTTATTGTTGAAATTTGAAGAAAGGGTGGACTGCAAGGTACTGTGGGGTCAGTGCCCCCAAAATTTTGCGGAGACTTCACTGGTCCTCGAGTCAAATATGTCCCTGAAGAAGCTCTCTCAGGCAACTTCATAAATATATCACGATTCGAATTTCTGCATATTGGTTTACTTAGAAAGGACATAAATTTTATAAATAAACTACAAGGCATGTGGTATCTGGCAACGCATTTGTTTGATTTTGAGATTTTAGACATTTTAAGTTTTGCTGTGCTGTACGTACGTCTAAAAGGACGTTTATTGCCCCAAAATTATTCGTTAATTTATGGTTCTTATTAACGTGAATGTTTTGTTAATAATTACGTTGTTTTTATGATAGCTAAACAGGCAAGCAATACATGTTTTTTCTCAGACAGTGCTCCCTTTTTTCGAAGCAAGCACAATAATTTTTTCGTCAAAGTTTTTGCATTTTGGCCTAAAAGTGATCCAATGCTTTCATTGCTACAATTTTGTGCGTTCTTTGCGTTTAAGTCTTGCAGCAGGGAAGATTTCGAAGGAAAAGTTTTTTCAGCAACTAAAGCCGAAGTTAAAAGGTTGGGCGAAACATGTGAGTACAAACTATTGAAGATTGATAGTTTATAAAAAGATAGTAGTATCTAAAAATTGGTGTTCAATTTTGGTGATTTTTTTAATAAAAGTGATAAGCTTTCTTGGCATTAATTTTCCCTTTCTTTGTTTCTAGAAAAGTGGCCAGTTTATTTTACCAACTTTGGGCTGTGGCAATGTTTATTTGTTACGAAAATATTTGGCAGAACTTTCTCAATGAAGGCATTAGAAACGCTACAGAATAACTGAACGCTACCACATAGGCTACAGGAGGTACGTTGTATACCATAAATGCCACTTTATCCAGTTTCCTTTACCCTTTTACCCCCCGAAGGTCCTGTTTTTCTCTTTAAAATTGAATAACTAGGATGAAAAACAGGGGGACAACTTTATCTCATTTTGCATTTATTTCCCGCCCTCATTTTAATTTTGTGCAGTGACCTAACGTTTGTCATATTGTCCGTCTCGAAGCTTATTGGTCAGTGTCAGTTCGACATCATTGTCTGATGACAAAGGGCTTTTGTTCCATTGTGACACGTGACTTAGCCAATCTTCTAATTCAATAGATTAGATACGACTGATTGAAACTTTTTCAATTAGCATGACCACATGAAAAGCTCAGTTCTCAGAAGTTAATTCAATTTTTCGGGAACAAATTCCATCATTTTTTCGTGTAATCATAAGAAACGAATGCGGAATCATACAAAAATAAATATCAGGGCAGTAGAGTTTTCACGAAAATGGGGAAACTATTTTTCCGACTCTTTTGACCCCTGGCCAAACAAATCACTATTTTTAGGCATTATGTCATTTGTTTATTTTGCGCACAAATTTTGAGTTGGTCCGGTACAGGGAGAGAAGGTTTGGCCCGGTCCGGTAGAATTTTGAACCCTAACACTATCTCTTGGCCATTTCTCTCAAAACTTTATCCATGTAGTTGCAATTCTAGCTCTGTGCGGGATATCTGGGGGTATATGATACAGAATATGGAAAAGAAAACAAGCATTTGTTCACCTAAAGAACCTTCAGAGTTGAGTTTTGCCTCTGATTATCATAATCTTGGGAATGAAACGGACCTTTCCACTGCCTTTGAAGTTATCAAGAGTTAGGGTAACCAGGGACTAGTCAAAACAAATTGTTTCGGAAATATGTTCTATAAATAATTTTGAAACTATAGAATCGAAAAATGGATGCTTAGATCAAATTTTCATTGAAATTCAAAGTTTCAAAGAAGATAATTTCGTTAGTCATGTTCATGTTCGAAAATCCATGCTTTGGGGACAAGGAACTGTCTCCGGTCCAGCCTCTGGACGTTCTTGATGTTACTCTAACGCTCTTATGGTACAAATTCAATAACTCGAGAGATTTTTCTGAAGCAACCACGCACTCAACAAAGACATTTGTAGATTAGTAGATTACCCCTAATTTTCGCGCTTTGTTGAGTTTCTTGGAAATTTTGCCGAAAACTTAGTCTCCCCGGCTGAAACGATTTGTAATGTTTCAAAACCGACTCTAAAACCAATGCAATGCTTCTATGAAGCCTATTGTTTTATTTGAATTTCTTCAACGCTGATTGGCTAGCTGCTTCGAATGCATTGTTGTTGCTTTTGTGATGCTACAGAATTATGTCATGTCAACAACTCTCGAGTCTAAAATTGGTTGTTTTTCTCGTTTTTCCCTTCAGGAAAAAGCTGCAAGAAGGTTCAGGGTTTCCCCGATTGGGACTAAATAAATAAGCTGGCAGCAATGTGGAGGAAAACAGAGCAAACGAATCAAGTCAAGTCAAGACGTTTCACACAAGTTTCAAGAAGTGTCTTTCTATTGGTTTATGAAAATGAAAGGTTAGTCGTGTTGTTTTGAATTTTGCAAAATTTAACTCACAACTTCAACTGTAAAACACTTTATTATTGTAATTATTAGTTCATATATATGATTTTGACTTGGTATGGCATAGGTTTAAGACTTTGACCTATATAAGATCTAGTGCATACAGTAAAACACGTCCCAAGGCATGTAAATTTATGGGGTATATAGAGATTGTGTGACTCTATACAGCAAGGGGTGTATCACTTCTAAAAATGGTATACGAGGCTTATGGAATATATAGATCTCTGTCTTTTGTGGTCAAATTTATGGGATTTATTGAGATTTTACAAAGATTTATATAGGGATTTCTTTGATTTTTCTGCATATTTTGAATCTTGCCTTGACAAAATTTCTTTGATGATGAATTTAAAAATGACTGGGTTAGATCTTGGAGACTAAAGTTTAACTTTAGAGTACATCTTTGTAGAATGCAAGTACTTTTTACTTCAGTCTTTCTCTGGCATAGTCCTGCTTGAAAATCAAGACTTGTGCTCATGTGCAGTTGCAAAACACGAGAATTTTAAGAGATTCATAGGATTTATAAGATTTATCAAAAGATTTGTAGGATTTTTGGAGATTTATCGTCAAATTGTACGAGATTTATGAAGTGATACACCCCTTTATGTACATGTTGATATGTTATGATGTTAGATCAATTAAAAACCCATTGGCGTTAATTTAATTTCACGCTAAAGCCCTTGGCGCTTATAAGGGAGTGAACGTTTATTACAGTCGGCTGCTAGTTCAGGAAAGAGCGTTAGATCGATCATTTAATAAACATAACTACCACTGGTATGATTGCTAAGTCTTTACAAGGAGTTTTGTGTGGATTTCTTGAAATTTCCATTTAAATCGTTAATTCAGTCGTATCTAATCTCCTAATATTATATAAAATTCCGTTCTGTAGGTTTAAAAGATAGCTGTCTGTTGGTACTGTTCCTTGCCATGTCAGCTTATGCTTTTCCCAATACAATCTCAAATAAGATTCCACAAGGCCTATCAAACACTCTTCAACGGAAATCTGTTGACCTGCTGAAGAAGATCGTACAGACCAAGATTGACTTTGTAAGTATTAGAAATTTATTTTCTTATTCATAAACTCAAACGAAAATAATTTTATTTACTTCTCATATGTACTTTAAGCTAAGATACAGTGCAATAATTATATCTTACAAGTATAGTATAGTCAATCTAGCGATTTTATGTAATTCATGTCAATCTCACCAATATAATACATCGTTCTCTGACCGTCTGTTCAAAGGGAGGGGGTTGGGTGGGGCAATCTTACTTATCAACGAAATCGCTGTGGACGTGTGAGGGCTGTTGATCACCCACAAGCTTATATACTGTAAACTCCCTTGGGTCCTAACTTATGCAGTACTGCAATTATAACTTTCCATAAATACCATCCTTTCTAAAACAATGTATCACGCTTATATCTTTCCTCCTGGGGTATGAGATAAGTAATTCATTTATCGTTGAATTCTCCGTCCTTAATTCCGCGAACTATTTTAAAATCAAACTCGGGTTTGGGCCTATAACTCAAGTAGCTTCAGAGATAGCAGAATATTTTAACAAAATCTCCACTTAGGTACTGTCTCTAGATAAACACTGGTTCATATTTGGTCTTTTGGGTTTGTCAGGCTCGTTGAGAAAGGCCCAAATACTCAAGATTAGCTAGTGTAAACGTAGGTTGACTTATGTAGACATGTTTACAGCTATTCAGAACTTAAAAATGATAAAGTTGATCGCGGTCACAAGAGCGCTCAGATCGACTGCGACTGACGGGATTCAGTTGGCGACAAGTTGCAGAAGTAGAACATGCCAAACTTTGTGGAACTGTGTGCCGACCAGTTGCCGTCAGAGAGGAACTAGTTGCCAAATAGTTGCCAGAGCTTTTTTGTCGACAGTTCAGTTGCGAAAAACTATTCCCGAAAATCACCGATTAGTAGTTCTGACTATGCGCAATGTCGAAACAAGCCTGGCTTTACGGAACATTAAAGGTGAAGATGAAGGTGAAATGGTGTTTTAGCGCCAGTTGCTAAGATCTCAGTAGTAGGTTAACTAATTAAGACCTTGACCCTGGCTGTGACGCTACCGTGGCTGGGCTCGAACCCTTACCACACTGAGCTCCTGACACCACGATTCAGCTGGATTAGACCACGATGCCACAGCACCTTCACAGCACATTACAACTGTGATATAACCTCGAAAAATTCCCTTGGAACTCCTGAATTTATTTTATGATTGTTATAAGTGTCTCTAATCTGATTTGTGCACTAAGGTTTCATAAGTAGCTCTTTTGAGTATTTTTTTTGTGGTTTTTGCAAGGGTAAGAGCAGAGGAATACATCAGAGACAAATAAATGGATATTATTCACCTTGGGTTGAAAAAGAATTTAGAAGACAGGAGCTGGTATGTGCTTGATTTCATTTAGTAATGCATGTTTTAACTTGCTAATTTCGGGTCATTTTCGTTCAATACTTCATTTCATACGGTATTAGTCAGGGCGCTATGGTAAATGCAGCATGCAAAATCTGTGGGCAATGCAAAAAATTATTTGCAAAAAGCGCAGAAGCTTGTAGATGACAAATCAACTTGTTTTTCCCATATACTTTTCTATATACTTCGAAACCTTGAAAATGGCACAAATTTTAAATCGGTGCACGAAAATTCGAAAACAACTGTCAGAAAGTGCTTGCAGAGTACTTTCAGAACATATGTTGTTTTTGAAATTCGGTCACTCTACTCCCGAGATATTGATTGGTAAAACTTGAGTGCCCCCCTGGAAGCACGATTAATTTCTCGCTCGTACAACATTCCAGGGGGGCACTCAAAGTTCACTGCTCGATTACTCTGCGTAGGTGAGCTCGAATTTAACAAACAAGGTCTCTTTCGAATGCACTCAATAAGTCTTTTCTGGCAGTAGTTTTAAATTTTTCATGCAATGATTTTGGATTTCGGTCATTTTCAAGATTTTGAAGTAAATGAAAAACTGTATGGGGAAGCCACAAAATGCTGCTGGATTACCCTCACAAGTAATTTGGCGATGTCCAACAAGTTGATTTGTCATCTACAAGCTCTTGCACTTGTTTTAAACCATATTTTGCATTGCCCGCCGATTTTGCAGTCTGAACCCTTGTTTCTGCCCGTAGCGACCTGACTATATTCATTAGCATCTTCATTTCATATCGTATTCATTCGCATCATCATTTGATACAGTATCATTAGCATCTTCATTCCATAATGTGTTCATCAGCATCTTCATTTCATACCGTATTCATGTAAATCTTTATTACACGCCATATTCATTAGCATTTTCATCTTATTTCATATGCATTGGCATCTTCCTTTCCTACTGTATTCGCATGTATGTTCATTCCATATCGTTATGATTAGCATCTTCATTTCATACAGTATTTATTAGCTTTTTCATTTCTTACTTTTTTCATGAACGTCTTCATCTTTAGTTTATTTATTGACATGTTCATTTACTTAACGTATTCATCAGCATCTTCATTTCGTTATGTATTCAATAGCTTACTTATTGCATATTGCATTAGCAAGTTTATGTCGTATGATATTCTTCAGAATCTTCATTTCAGTCCTTGCACATCAGCATCTTCATTTTATATCGTATTCTTAAGGATATTCATTTGTTACTTTATTCATTAGCATCTTCACTGTACTGTCCTCATTAGCATCTTTATTTCATACCATATTCATCAAGCATCTTAATTTCATACCTTATCCATAAGTATCTTCATTTCACTCCATATTCATCCGCATTTTCATGCCAATGATGATGCCAATGATTACCGTGATACGGTCAAAATGCTTATGAAGATGAAAACAGTATGAAATGAGATTTGTTTTTTATTTCTTAGTGTGGCAAAGATCTGGTTAAGTCCTTGAAGACAATGCAGCAACTTTTCGATGAAACTCAAGACATGCAACTTAGAGAGAGTCACGTAACAAGAAATTTAAAACATCCAAATGAAAAAGTTTATCTCAAAGATTTCAGACATATCGAATTCAAACTGAGAGAACTCGTATCGAAATTGCGAAAGCTTGTAAGTTTGAGTTGCGTTTTTTTTTGTTTTTGTTTTGCTTCATTCCATTTCGTACCCACTCTTCTTGTTTATATTTTTGTTGTTACAGCAAATGTGTTTCCAAGAGGCTGGGTTATCTTATTTCTCTCGGGTTCGGGATAATAGGAGGGGTCGGAATTGTAGAGGGGTGAAGGTGAAATGGTGTATTTAGCGCCAGTCGCTAGGATCTCAGTAGTAGGCTAACTAATCGAGATCACGACCCTGGCTGTGACGCTACCATAGCTAGGGCTCGAGACCTGACCTCACTGAGCTCTTGACAGCATGAGCCAGTTGTATTTTGCCACGACGACACAGCACCTTCAAGGGGAACTTTATTTTGGGGGAAACTAGAGGAAGAAGTCGTTAGGGCTTGTATAATTGGGAACAGTTCCGTTTTGGTCCAGTGGGGACACTCGAGACTTTTGTTCCCAGGGATGTCAGTCCCAAAAGTTTACAATCGCCTAAACATGTTTTAAGAGTTTTCAGTTTTCATTCATTTTGCTTTACAAGATATAGTATATTCTTTGCCCCGGGTTCCCTTAATATCAATTTTTTAATTTTTGATTTTCTGTTCTTTTTTTTAGTCTAAGGCTTTTGGTTATAAGGCGAGTGAAATGCCTGCGTATTCAGTCGGTCTTGGGCCTAAGTCAAATTCAGCCAAGAAAGGAAAATCATTTAGCAAAGCTGAAATTAATATTATCAATTTCAAACAATTGGAAAACATTGAAAAGTGCCTCGAGGTATTTGTGAACAAATATCTAAATAATTTAGTCGGTGAAAATCAGACAGAATTACATTTTAATAATTTTGTGTAACGAGGAGATTTAGTTTAGGTGTGGTTTATAAAATGTATAGAATCTGTTTACTGACCTATGGTGGGAGCGACGAATGGGATGACTTCTTTGCGATCAAACATGTTTAATCGTTTGGCCAGGGCTAAGGGTTGTCACTTAATGGTACCTGCTTGCATTTATTACTTAGATTCATTTGCTCTTTATTCTTTCTAGTGTTTTAGAAAGCGACGTTTCTTCTAGACCTGATTTCACAATCAGATCAACAAACTTCAGAGCATGAAATTTTCAATTTTCAGTATTTAGATTGTTACATATAAAGTTTAAAGATAATTATTTATATTTTTCCAAGTAAATTTAGGTTTTGCTCTTTTAGATAGCAAAACAATAAACGTAAGGATTCTATGAGAGATGACGGGGTTCCTAAGGACCTGGCCTAACAATCAAAGGGCGTATTTTTTGGTCACATTCTGTTTTCAGCAGATGCCTTCTTTTTTCGGTAGACCTCGCACGTATTTTTTTGGTACCGTCTTCTGAAAACGGCAAGTTTGGTAGGCCTCCAAAACCTTCTGTCCCCGAAGCTGGAATGTTTCGCAGACATTGCAAGGAAGCTCGTTCACGCGTTAAAATGAATGGTTTAGTTTGAGTTTATACTGATCAGCCTACCGTTTTCGGCAGCTGTGTTTTTTTGGTTCAGGAAACTTTTTTCCTGCTAAGTCTACTGTTTTCAGAATTAGGAAGGTCTGCTAAAATCAGGAGGTTGCCAAAAAAATACGCCCAAGCATTGTTTGTCAAACATTTGAAATTTTGAAATTTGGTTGCCAAGGAAATTGTTTGACCGTTTGGTCGTTTGAAAAACACTACTTGTCAAACATTCTGAGCTTGCATCAGACAACAAATGTTTTTGAACTCTTTGATAGACTTAACACAACATATTTAGCTTATGTTTGCTTGTCAAGCAATGTTTTGTGACGTAGACGAACGATCGAACATAGCTTGTAAAGCAAATCTCAAATGTTTGACAAACAATGTTTGATCGTTTGGCCAGGGCCTTATGAAGTACAATTTGCCCCTCCACTTACAGAATTTGCTCCTTCAGAGAAAATTAAAGAATTCTTACTACTTTAAGATGCATAAATTTATTCTACACAAAATAAAGTTTATAACAACTATTTATTATGACTTTAAATTCAATATTTAATATTATATTTATTTATTATATATTACGATAGCTATTTATTATTGTATATTAAAGAGAAACAAGGAGAAAAGAGTATTTTTTATGACCATGATTTCTGCAATTCCTCAAATAAACTGATTGAAAAATCCAATAAAAATGTTTTTTTCTTGTTTATTAGGCATACAGAAACTCAGACAAATCCTTATTGGTAAGGCCGAAAAGGCATAGTTTTATATTTTATATTCCTCCCCAACGTAAAAACTTTTATAAGTTAAAGTTAGTGAAGGGGCTTAAAGAATAACAAAAAAATAGTTTTGTTTTCTTTACAAAGTCGTAAGAAGTTTTCCTACGGAAGCTTCGGATAGTTAGGCCATGGCCAAACGATAAAACATTGTTGGTCAAACATCTGAAATTTGCTTGTCCAAAAAATGTTTGGCCGTTTAGCTTAATCACAAAACGTCGCTAACCAACATTTTTGGCATACAGCAAGCAGAAATGTCTGAAGTTTTCAAAAACATTGCTAAGCAAATTTTGTTTGTCAACAATGTTTTGTGACGTGGCCAAACGGTCAAACATTGTTTGTAAAGCAAATCTCCAATGTTTGACAAATAATGCTTGATCGTTTGGCCACGGCCTTAGGAAGTTTCAGTACTTTGGTTTACTGGAAACTTTCTAATAAAAAAAATGTATTCGAAATAGTTAGGAGAATTTTTATACAAATTCTTGACAAGAGGAAATGAAACATTTCGTTCGAGGAAGCAAAGATTGAAAAAATTCGAGTTAGCTTATGTCAATATGCATGTATGGTCGATAAGCGTAGCGTAGATCAAATACGGTTAAAAACAGCGATTGTTTAATTGCAGATTTTTTTTATATCAAATTTGCCTTTAAATTCATTCTCTCGAGTCCAATACAGTTTGGTGAAATGAAACATACTTGCAGATTACCCTAAGAAACCCTCCTTGTAGCTACTTTTCAACAGTTCGTCTACAATTCATTCACCAGCATACTACAAGACACTGCTTTTTACAAAGGAAATATCACTCGCTAGCTTGACTGATTACGTTTTTCTTTAGCGTTCAAAATAACAGTTTTAAACAATCTAAGATATAGTTCCATTGACTCTGGTGTGTCGTCATTCCCAGGAATCGTGTATGTAACCAATCTCGGATCACAGTCCGTATCGACGATACCAATGGTCGGTATATTACACATCGAAGCTTCCCTTAATGGAAGAAGTGACGGACCCAAGGTGTTTAAATTCATCGCAATTATTAGATCAGGATTGCGGAAGTTTCCAAGCATTTTACGAGCGTTTGTTAGTGTTCCTCCCCTCCATTTCTGTGTGATGTAGTATTCTCCAACTTCTCTCGCGGTCTTCTGGATCAGGTGCTCGAATCGAGGATGTGAGCTTAGGAATAAGATGATGCCTTTTTCATAAACAACGTGGCTGAGGACATTCAATGCGTGCTGAAGATAAAATAAAGTGTTTGAGTCATAGAAAACTTCAAAATATCGATAAAAAGCAAAAAGATCTCTAAATATTAAAAGGTTACATGTCCGAAAATCCTCAGAGTGTAAACATCAGAAACAATTGATAAGGGTGGAGCATGGATATCCAGATGGGGATTGAAGTACCGCAGTAAAAAAGTGAAGCAAGCTTCACTTGCATTGTTTACAAATACCAATCTACTGGGTGAATGATGCAAGATGACAAACATCGTTTTCTTTGCTTTTGAAAACTCTCTGGGTTCACAAAACCGGGTTTTTAGTTTTGATGCATGGATTCTAAACTCCTATGTGAAACAAGGTGCTTGTCCTGCAGGTGCTATGTGGGATCGTGGTGTAATCTCTTGAAGGTGCTATGGCATTGTGGTGTAATCCAGCTGACTTGTGGTGTCAGAAGCTCAGTGTGGTCAGGGTTTGAGTCCAGCCATGGTAGCGTCATGGCCAGGGTTAAGGTCTCCATTAGTTAACCTATTACTGAGATCCTAGCGACTGGTGCTAAAACACCACTTCACCTTTCCTGCCAATGATTTGGAAGCTCTGCTCTGCAAAGATTGCTTTGATTATTTTTCACACCTTATTTCTGAGGTTTATTCTCCAATTACTGTCAGACGAACAAACTTTTAGTATCCTTAAAGATTTTTCTACTTTTATTCACAATACCCAAACATTAAAGTTGGTTGGTTTCAATTCGTTCAGGTATAATCTTCAATAATTTTTCTCTTCCCAATTTTACCTGCAAATGTTTCACAGTTTGATTAAGATCAATAATGTGATGATGAGCTCTTGTTCCGTAAATATAAGGTTTCATCAGCCGATTCCAGCAGCCTTCGTGATGTCCCAAGTGCACTCTTGCGTCAAATAGATCTCTCAGCTGGACCAGTTGCTTGACATGGAAGTAATCAGGATGCTTCAAAATGCTTTCTTCTCCTGAAGGAACAAAAAGAAGTTAAAAAAAGTTAAATCCACAAAACTTTGGTAATTTAATTTGTTGATAGGTGTATACATACAGAAAGTATAAAGGTGAATAACAAAGAGTTACCTCAGGGGTTATTTTTGCTATACTGGAGTAGCTTTAATGATACTGCATTATGGTTTGCTCAGTAGTGTAGTGAAGGGGGGTGGGGGGGCAGGGAGGGCAAGTAAAGTGCCCCCAGGCATCAAGTAAATTTGGGGCACAAGATGGTATAATATTGTAATAAACTCAGATGAAAAATCAAGTTTTTACTTCAAAAAATGTAACTAAAAATGTGGGAGGGAGGGTAGCAAAAAGACAACAAGACACAGCAACAGCACGAGAAGACGCTCTCGTCAACCTTCATTCTTTTCTTGTGTTTCATCAACTTCTTTTGCAGCCAATGCAGTAAAGGTTCTTCTAATAAGTGCTTTAGAGACAAGATCTGTGAAATAAAACTCAATGAGAAATGTGGTAGTGAAGTGGTGTGGCAAAGTAATCCGGATTGATAGGGTAACTTTCAGTTTTAGGGCTAAGGCCTATAATATGAAATGCCTTTATCTTACTACAAGGTATTCAGGAAGTGCTCTGTTTTAATAAAAATTTCATTAAAGATCCATAAATTTAAGCTGAGAATTTTCGTAAAAGTACCTGTAACGTTTAGCTGCCTCAGTACTCGGGAAAAGGTTGAAGGCTTGAAAGCTGTCCTGCAAGCGGCCGCCATTACTCGTTTCTAATTTTCCAATTCAATCTTGATCCGACAAGATCATTTCGGTATGACGTCACACAGCATTAAAATTTTTTTCGAAATCACATGATATCAAGTTTTTGATATGAAAATCTTATAAAGCAGCCAAAACTTAGTCTAGGTACAAAGTTTCACTGTCCTAGCGCTTGTGTTCTTAATTTTATGAGCATTCAAAGTTCCCAATTTCATAAAGGCTTTGACAGCAAAAAATGAACTTGGTGAAACTTTTTACCCCACACGGTCAAAGCCCTTATAAAATCGTAAACTTTGGACACTCGTAGAATCGATAATACATGTGCTGAGATAGTAAAACTTTGCACCTAGACTAATTTTTGGGTGCTTTATACGATTTTTGCATCAAAAGATTGATATCTTGCGATTTTGAAAAATTTAAATTCTACCGAAATGATCTACTGAGTTGCTGATCGACTGACTTGCTACCTACTGTACGTGGACAGCGTTTTGTTTTGCACTACACTAGGAATTTCAATCTGATTCTCATCACATTTTTTGTATTCTTTAGGTTGATCATCTTGAACCCTGGGAAAAAGGAAGCAGAAAGACGTCTGGCCAAGTTGGAATGTGTGGTGGTGTATGTTTGTTTTCTATATTTACAATTGCCGAAAACCAATACCGTAATAGTTGAATATATGAAATCGCGTATATAGCACCTGTCACTAAGATCTCAGTAGTGAGTTAACTGATGGAGACCTTGACCCTGGCTGTGACGCTACCCTATAGCAGAGGCTCAAACCCAAACCTTGCTGAACTTCTGACACCATGAGCAAGCTGGATTATGCCATGACACCACAGCACCTTCAATAAGGAGTGTGGTGTGGTCAAGTGGTCAAGGCAATGGTCTCACAATCATAAGGTTATGGGTTTGAATCTTGTCAGGATCATTTCGGGTTAAATTATTCCAATTAGAGCTTATCTTGTTATAATACTAGCTAGCTTTCTTTTTCAGGTCCGTGGTGTTGGTGCAGGAGGAATTGTTTCATCATGTTATTGTTTACTGTTTAAATTATTCACATTAAAGTTAACAAGGAAGCAATTAAAAGGATTGTTAGATCACCCTGATTCTCCGTACATTAAATGCGATTGGTTTCATGTACATCAGGTGCGTGACAAAGGTAATCCATACCAAATTTTTCTCTACTTGTGTTTTCTCTTTGTCGGGGACCTCTGTAGTAGAAAGACAGTGTGCTTAGGGTGCGTTCTTTTGAAGCGAATCAGAGATTTGCTTCACTTTTTATTCTAAATTGGGATAAACAGCAGAAAAATTTTAGTGCATACTTATTGGCATACTTATGCTCCTATGAGTATGCTCCTTAGTATGGCAGAAAATGTTTCCGCTGTTAATTGCAATTTTAAGTTTTGTACAACTCAAAGACAATTCACTTTTTGATTCTACAAAGACATGGAACCAAGCAAAATGAGAAAGAACTCGTTGATTCAGTCTTTGATTCAGAAAATTTTAAGTTTCCAAGAAATATCTAGACTCTTTCAAGAAGCTGTCGCAACAAACTACAAAAATCCACGCAATATTAAGGCAAAATTTTAATCCAACAGCTGGCAAATCTTGATAGAAATCTTAAAAGTTGGCCGCCTACTTTCTTGCCATTTTGGTGCAGAAATCAGACTTGATCCAGCCCTAAATTATCCCATAATCTAAGTGAACCGAGAAGCAACAATGAAAACTGAATCGGTTTAAAAAGAGCAAAGAAAAGTTTTGTTGCTCTGCTAAGCATTGTTTTGCTGTAGTCGATTGTTTTGGCCTGTTACTGACATTTATACTCTGGAGAGTGTCAGACAAAAAAACTTGTTAAGTGTGTCCTGAGGTGTTTCAACTCTTTCTCACCATTATAAATAATACTTAAATAGACTAATGAATGATTACAAATGAATAAGCAACCCACAATTTTGTTTATGAATATGTCAATACATCTTTACTATCAACATTTCAATAAACAATAACAATAAACAATAAACAATAACAATAAACATTTCAAGTAAATCTGAATTATGAAATTTTGTTTGAAGACTCCATTGAATCTCTTTCTAGATATTGTATTCAACCGAAAGACATCTGGTCATGGATTGAACCTTATCTAGAAGATGAAGAGGTGCGTGGATGTGAATGAGGTTTGATTTTTATTCTATTTCTTGATATTTTATCAAGAAATATACTAGGCAACTCGATACAAACATGGGGAAACGCAACGACTATGAATATAAACAATATGGTTTATACAAATATACTTTCATCGCCATATTTCAAGAATACTCTGTTTAAATTGAAGACATATCATGAAGTTGTGGATGAAATTTACTATAAGGTATAAACCTTTTAGGCCAAAAAAAGTTGTGCGCGCCACAATTCTTTGATTCACAACTTGACAATAATGTATGTTCAGATATCTATTCCATGCACTTCTAGCTGGCACTTGGTTAACTAGCAAATCTTACTCACCCAATGGGGTTCTTTTAGGGGGGCACAGGTGAGCCTCCGTGATGGTGTCAAAAGTTCACCCAAATGGATACCCTAAGTGAAAAAATACCCGAATGGATACCAACTATTGTGATTTGTGAAAAAACAGTTATATAGGCTGACGTCATTGCTTTAATCTTCCACAGGATCTTTTATTCAGAAATGACTGTACAGATCATTTCGGTAGGTATGACGTCAGACAGCATTAAAATTTTTCGAAATCACATGATATCAAGTTTTTTATATGAAAATCTTATAGAGCAGCCAAAACTTAGTCTAGGTACAAAGTTTCACTGTCCTAGTGCTTGTGTTCTTTATTTTATGAGCATTCAAAGTTCCTGATTTCATAAAGGCTTTGACAGCAAAACATGAACTTGGTGAAACTTTTTACCCCACACGGTCAAAGCCCTTATAAAATCGTAAACTTTGGACACTCGTAGAATCGATAATACAGGCGCTGAGATAGTAAAACTTTGGATCTAGACTAATTTTTGGGTGCTTTATACGATTTTTGCATCAAAAGATTGATATCTTGCAATTTCGAAAAATTTAAATTCTACCGAAATGATCTACTGTAGGGAATACCAGGCCAGACTGGCATTATGGTTATTGCACACCCGAGATCCTGTCGAGAACTGCCATGCGTTTAAAATGGATACTGGAGGATCGCTCAAGACTGCCAAGAGTTGTATTTGAAATAGGAAATCGATGCCAAATGATACCTTGATTAAAATATGAACCGATAGGATACCCAAGACAAAATGCTTCCCAAAATATTTAAAATGACACCCAAATTTTTGCAAAAATCAGCAAAAAAACCCTACTCAAATGAGTGGCTCATATGTACCCACCCACACCAAAGAAGAACCCCGGGCTTCTTGCACGTAGCGGAAGCGGCCAGGCTAGTCTGTTATACTAATACGCGGATATGCAGATGAGCTGGCACATGTGATTTATTGTCAGAGCTTGATACGGGGTTCGGCCGATCTCGGGGTATCCAACTGCCGCAAGTTGCTGATCGACTGACTTGCTACCTACTGTACGTGGACAGCGTTTTGTTTTTGCACTACACTAGGAATTTCAATCTGATTCTCATCACATTTTTTGTATTCTTTAGGTTGATCATCTTGAACCCTGGGAAAAAGGAAGCAGAAAGACGTCTGGCCAAGTTGGAATGTGTGGTGGTGTATGTTTGTTTTCTATATTTACAATTGCCGAAAACCAATACCGTAATAGTTGAATATATGAAATCGCGTATATAGCACCTGTCACTAAGATCTCAGTAGTGAGTTAACTGATGGAGACCTTGACCCTGGCTGTGACGCTACCCTATAGCAGAGGCTCAAACCCAAACCTTGCTGAACTTCTGACACCATGAGCAAGCTGGATTATGCCATGACACCACAGCACCTTCAATAAGGAGTGTGGTGTGGTCAAGTGGTCAAGGCAATGGTCTCACAATCATAAGGTTATGGGTTTGAATCTTGTCAGGATCATTTCCGGGTTAAATTATTCCAATTAGAGCTTATCTTGTTATAATACTAGCTAGCTTTCTTTTTCAGGTCCGTGGTGTTGGTGCAGGAGGAATTGTTTCATCATGTTATTGTTTACTGTTTAAATTATTCACATTAAAGTTAACAAGGAAGCAATTAAAAGGATTGTTAGATCACCCTGATTCTCCGTACATTCGTGCGATTGGTTTCATGTACATCAGGTACGTGACAAAGGTAATCCATACCAAATTTTTCTCTACTTGTGTTTTTCTCTTTTGTCGGGGACCTCTGTAGTAGAAAGACAGTGTGCTTAGGGTGCGTTCTTTTGAAGCGAATCAGAGATTTGCTTCACTTTTTTTATTCTAAATTGGGATAAACAGCAGAAAAATTTTAGTGCATACTTATTGGCATACTTATGCTCCTATGAGTATGCTCCTTAGTATGGCAGAAAATGTTTCCGCTGTTAATTGCAATTTTTAAGTTTTGTACAACTCAAAGACAATTCACTTTTTTGATTCTACAAAGACATGGAACCGAAGCAAAATGAGAAAGAACTCGTTGATTCAGTCTTTGATTCAGAAAATTTTAAGTTTCCAAGAAATATCTAGACTCTTTCAAGAAGCTGTCGCAACAAACTACAAAAATCCACGCAATATTAAGGCAAAATTTTAATCCAACAGCTGGCAAATCTTGATAGAAATCTTAAAAAGTTGGCTTCGCCTACTTTCTTGCCATTTTGGTGCAGAAATCAGACTTGATCCAGCCCTAAATTATCCCATAATCTAAGTGAACCGAGAAGCAACAATGAAAACTGAATCGGTTTAAAAAGAGCAAAGAAAAGTTTTGTTGCTCTGCTAAGCATTGTTTTGCTGTAGTCGATTGTTTTGGCCTGTTACTGACATTTATACTCTGGAGAGTGTCAGACAAAAAAACTTGTTAAGTGTGTCCTGAGGTGTTTCAACTCTTTCTCACCATTATAAATAATACTTAAATAGACTAATGAATGATTACAAATGAATAAGCAACCCACAATTTTGTTTATGAATATGTCAATACATCTTTACTATCAACATTTCAATAAACAATAACAATAAACAATAAACAATAACAATAAACATTTCAAGTAAATCTGAATTATGAAATTTTGTTTGAAGACTCCATTGAATCTCTTTCTAGATATTGTATTCAACCGAAAGACATCTGGTCATGGATTGAACCTTATCTAGAAGATGAAGAGGTGCGTGGATGTGAATGAGGTTTGATTTTTTATTCTATTTCTTGATATTTTATCAAGAAATATACTAATTAACAAAATCCTTGTTTATGTTGTAACTTATTACAACGATGGGCCATACCAACAGGGCTTGGAAATGTCTGGCAGTGCCAGCAAGGGTATTGCAAGCTTAAATTAGCTGTAATTTAGCTATATATTTTTATAATTGCCTACGTAAAATAAATTAATGATGATGATGATGATGATGATGCAAGGGAATTTTCAGCAAACGTCTTTAGCAGGAAATTTGTTACAGTTTTGCAAGATATTTTTTCTGAAAATTGAATCCTGGAGCTGGGATAAGTTACAGCAAGGTTGTATTGATACAACGATTGGCCAGTTCAGGCCAAGTGTTTGAGGAAGTTTAACAGACAAAATATTGAACGTTTGATATGAACACATAAAAACATTGTTTATGCTAAGTTGTGGTGTTAACCTGTGGCGAAACTAGTAGACATGTCACGCCTCGCATTGTATTCAACGTGTCTCCAAGTGTGGCTAAACATGCGAGTGACAAGCAAGCAACATGCCCTCTGAGTCGAGGAGACAAGATATGTTTCAGTTGTCTCCTAGAAACATTTGCGTGTCTCTTGCTACAAATTTTGTCACGTGCTACAAAGTTCCGATGTATCTAAACTGGTAGACAACGAGGGGACATGTCACGCACGACGATATCACGTGCAACATGTCTCCAGGTTGAGCCAGGGCTTTACTCTCGATTGCGTGAGCAATATCAGGTACTGAGGTAGTAAGTCTAGTGTGGATAATAAATAAGTCTAGTGTGGAGGAGCAGAAGCTACGACGAATGTAATAAGTCGAGAATGCGTTTTCTGATAGGAAATCGATGTCAAAGCCGGATCCGGTTGTATCATGACAATTGGCCAAATGGTCCGGAGTTTCATTTTGAAATTAGAATGGTATGGAACGCTGTTTCCAAGGATACCAGTTCCCGTAGAAAAAGAAATCCGCGAATACTTGACAGAGATGAATTTGTGTGATGATCATAAAATCAAGGCGACTGATGCTTGGGGAGAAGCTGAAAGATTTGCCAGAAGCACAAGGGAAGGATCTAACGATAGAAGAGCCAAGTAAGTGAGTGCAAATGCATTTTTTTGTGCTTCTGCTGTTTTTATTCTTTGGTATAACATTAATTTGACGAATTATATCGACGTTTTTTTCTAGGGAAGATGGTAGTTTTGGAGAGGCTGAAAGGTATTCAAAGATAAGGCGGATGGCATCTGCTGGCGAAAGGTTTATTTTTATTCTATTGTTATCGCTTTCTAAATAATGAACATGTTCAAAATTTGTCGCCGCGACCGGAAAAACTGAGAGTTGCACGTGTAGCCAGGGATAGATTTCCGAACAAAATGTTCTGCGACCTTAGGAAAAACGGTTGCAGAACATTGATTTGGTTGAACTTTTTGCGACATGTTTTTGCTTGTCGCCAGTAATGTCGCAGCGTGTAGCCGGTTTTTTGAATTGGTGACGCAACACATTGCATTGTTTTCGCGCCTTTTCCAGACCCATTCTTCTTATCACACAAGTTGATTGTCGCAGAACTTCTGTTGCAACATTTTTGTCGCAGCGTGTAGCCACTTCAGGATTTTCATGACAGGGTATTCTAAGGGTTGTCGCGTCGCCATTTCAAGCAAAACGTCCCACTTGTAGCCGCGGCTTAAAGGGTCCAGAGAGAGACGGCCTAAGAGAAGCAGAAGTAGAGACAGATCTAGGGATAGGAAAGACAGGAGGAGTAGGGATAGGTCTGGGGAGAGAGTGGTGATGGAAAGCAGCGAGAGATCAAGGGAGTCACGGCGTAAGAGGAGCAGAAGTAATGAACTGTCAAAGGATAGAAAAGCTAGAAGAAGCAGGGAAAGGTCCAGGGAAGATCAAAGCAAGAGAGGTAGGGACCGATCTAGGGAAAGGATGAGAAGGGATAGTAGAGAGGGGTCGAGAGAGAAGCGAGCAAAGAGGAGCAACAATGAAGAGGATAGAGACGACGATGAAGGGAGCAGTGTCGATGGAGGGCTAGATAAATATGAAATTACTCAGAGTGACAAAGATGATGATGACTACACGAATCGTGATGGAAAATGTGATGATGATGATGATGCAAGCCGGCTTGAGCAACAAAGAGAAAATTTAAGGTATTTTTAGATTTAACCTCCATGTGTTGTTAATCTTTAGAACTTTTAGCAGCAATTTAAATTGGATATGCATTAATTCCAGGTATTAAGGGTGGTAGATTCGAACCAGTGGTTTTTGGAAAACAAGGGACATCAATATGATCAAACCATATGTCTCTCGAACCTGCAACCTTTTTCTTTGTACCCCAGTTTTGTCACTGAGTTACCTATGTAAAAGCTCTCTGTGACTGATTTATACTCTGAATGAAGGTACGAATAGGGGATCGCAGGGAATATTTTCCAAAGAGGGGGCGTGGCGAACGGGTCAATGCATTTGGCTCACGGGTACACTTAGTGTCTTCTTGCCGGAAATTGTATTTCCCTATCCAATCATCGATGTAAAGCGGTAGTTTCGAATTTTGGCAGTTTAAGGGTCGATGCACTGACGCCCACTGCCTGAAAACACTTGAAGATATTCATCAGTCATCTTGTAAGTACTCCTTGTGGTAAGTAATACTTTCGCCTGTTATCGGCAACATCGAATGATATGTAGTGCAAACAAAATGATACGATAGATTTCAGAGGCAATATTAATCGCCATGAAATGTATGATCGTAGACGATAGAGCAATATGATCATCACCACTGCCAAGCATTACACGTGATGATGATGATGATGATGATGATGATGATGATGATGATGATGATGATGATGATGATATTTCGTTTTCTTTTACTGACACTTTTATTTTCTTTCTCTAAGCCATTTATCAATGAAAGGAGGTGAAACAAATGAAAATAATGAGAAGAAACACAAAAAAGACAAGAAGCACAAAAAGAAGAAATCTAAGAAGAAACATAAAGACGATAAACAAGAAGTTAGTGACACTAATTAGATGAATTTTAAACTTAATAAATGTGAGATAGATTGTGCTATCCATTCATCGGGGTAAGCCGCTTCAGACATCAAATGTGGCGATAGAAGGAAGACCAAAGAAGCGTTTCAATAGCTTCAATAACATATTAATATAGAGCCTTGATCATAATCCTGAACGGAATGATAGTTCAACCATGGGCTGTAGGAAACGTGGAACTCCGAATAAGAAGTCGTTTCCCTTTTAATTTTCTTTATTTTACATATCTGTCTCATTATTCTGCTGCGAAGGCGCCATTGTAATCTGGCGTGTGGCTGATTGACATGAGATTAAGCCATTATGTCATTCAAACAGTAAACTGAAACCTCTTCAGTACATAAATATTAGATTTATGTATAGTACTGAAGGAGCTTCAACTTATAATTTGAGTGACAAATGGCTCGATCTCATGTCAATCAGCCACACATCAGACTAAAATCGCGCCTTCGCAGCATCTCCACGTTTCCTACAGCCCATGGTTCAACTGCATTCAAGAACCTAAGCTTTTTAATGAAAACCTGTTTAGGTTCTTATGTGATGGGGGGTGTATGCCATACTTAGGGTGTATGCTCTTAAAGAAGGGTTTAAAAATATTTGCCAAACAAACAAGCACGGATCACGGTTTTAGCAGCTTTACCAGGATCTGCTTATCATTGTATTGAATGCAGTGTTTTAGGGTGCCATTCACGGACAAGCAGCATTCAAACTCCAATGAGAGTGCATTAAAAGCCTTTATTAAAGACATCTTTGGATATGAGGCTGAAATTATTTTTATGTAGCGGCTAGAAAATATACAATGTCAGTGGCAGACTGAGTAAGAAAAAATAGACTAAGGTCCATATACACGTTGTCCCTTTGTTAGCTGTGTCTCGAATATTCAATCCAGATCTATGTTCCATATATAGCCAACGTATCTTCATCTTCTGCTCATTTAGCCATTAGCTGTCACGAGCTGAATAAACCTTCGTTAAAAAATCAGATGATACGTTTAAGGCGATGACACTGTGTCTTCAGGCGTTTGTAACATGTACATAATAGACGCGTTTCTTTTATTGAGAGTTCATCCGACTAATGGCTTTGTATAAAATCGTTTTCATGCTGTATTTTTTATCTTATACAATCATATATGTTGTTTGTATTTCATTATAATTTTTCAAGTTATTGTTCTTGACATTACAATCCTACGTATGTGCTACGTTTGAGTTAGTCTGCCTCGTGTTGTTCTGAGAAAATTTGGGGGGGTTGCAGTTCTGGGAAAGATTGGGCCGAATGCAGAGGCGTTTTGCTTGCCTTGTGGTGAATTTTGCTTCTAAAAATGATGCATGTTATCATATCATGTGCAGTATTTTGTCAAATCGAACTTTTCAAAATGGCGACAGAACCTGGAGCTGAGCAAGAAGACTCAAGTTACGATAATATTGACAATTCTCTGGAAAATCAGCCGCAAAAAGATGTAAGCTTGGATAATAATAATATTAAAGTTCTTAGCATATGCATGTTCATGAAAAATATCAAATTTATTAGGACGCAAGGAAAATTATGAAAACAATTATTTTAGGCGGCCTTTAATTTTGGGCCTAATAAAACGTCATTCACATTTTTTTTAAATTGTATTTTGAAGGATTTAAGCCAGCTTGGATTAGAGCTTGATGACCTTGACATAACGTCACAAGATGATTATATTTTAGATGAATTAGATGGTGAGTATGTTTGACTGTAAAGTTGTTTTTTGTCAATACCCTTTCTTACCTTGTTTTATTTTGATAGAGACTTTTTCCTAATTTTTCAAATTTGCATTGTTTCTTAAAGTATTTATCCAGAAGAATCTGAAAGATGAGTTGGTCCAGCAAGCCCTTGCAAAGGTAAAAGAACTAGAAGTAGAACACTAACACTTTGTGAATCAATTTCCAATATTGATTTTACTGTTTGTTTATTAAAGACTCTCATGAGGCTTGATTGAACTGAACAGCCGGTTTGTATCAAATTTTTCCAAACTGCATTCACATGAGGATTTATCTTGCAAATTTAGGGTACAGATCTGAGACAGTATTCAAAAGAGATTGAAAATGAGCTACGTTCTGTTGAAAGACTTTCAATTCAGGACTGTATCCTTTTCCTTGATTTGTATTTATTCCAATTCAATATCTTATTTCACATCTGTTTCATCAAAATCATCATCATCATCATCATCATCAGCATCATACTCATGGTCATCATGAACATCATTGTCTTTATTAGCATCATCACCATCATTGTCATTGTCTTCATCATTGTTATCATCACCATTATCATCATCATCATTGTCATTGTTCTCATTATCATCATCATCATCATCATCATTGTCATCATCATTTTCATCTTCACCATCATTATCATCATCACCATCATTATCATCATCACCATGATTGTCATTGTTCTCGTTATGATTATCATTATCATCGTCATCATCCTTACTGTCTTCATCATTATTATATCAATTATCACAATCATGTTCATCATCATCATTATCATCATCATCATCATCATTACCATCAGAATCATCATCATCATAGTCATCAGGAGCTTCATCTATATATCAATAACATCACCATAATCATCATCCTCATCATTGTTGTACACTGTTAAAAAATCTTCTTAATTAACCACAGACATCAAGGAAAGCAAAAGCATAGCAAGTTTACACAAACAAATAAAAAATTGTGATGGAATTTTATTGGTTGGTAAAATGAAATTTTGTCCTTGTTTGCAAAATCAATTTATGTTTATATGCTTTTATTGTCAATGTGTTTAATTTTTCTTCTTCATTTTCAGACAATGGAAAACATGCTAAGCAGTTTTCAGGTACTTTTATCTTTATTACATGCTAGTTAAAAGATTTTTGCTTTCCCTTTTTGTTCCTTTTCGGACGAGATATTTCCAAAGCAAAAAATGCTTTCTTAAAGTAAGAAAGTGGTTATTTAAAGTAAAACAATCATGCTACAATGACTGTTATATATACTTGGAACAACAAACAATTTCTGTGTTGAAATAGACAGCGAAGAAAATTTTCAGGCATTCTTGTAATAAGTTTATTCATAATTTCTTTTCTCCTATCTTGCAGACAGATCTTCAGAGTATAAGTTCAGAAATTCAGACATTACAAGAACAATCGCTGTCAATGAATGTGAAATTGAAGAATAGACAGGTATGCTTGAAGTAGTTATCCGTGTTTCTGTCGACACGTTTCTTTATAAGAACAACCTTTATGAAAAACACTTAGTGGCGATGCTAATGCTATATCCAGAACTCAATTGTACCCAGAATTTTTAATCTCTAGAGTTATCCCAATACTAACATCCTCCCAAATCATTATGACCTGTTAGCAATCTTTACTTTTCTTGCCCCTAGTTAAGTCTGTTCTCGTTTCCGTAGATAGGATATGTGCACAAAGTACATGCACAGTTTACATCAACTGGATATAGTGCAGTATACCAAAAAGTATACCAAAAAGAGCTGGGAAGAATTTCGGTATTCTTTGGGGCTTTGAAGCCCTTATTTCCTATCAACTCCCGTCAAATGTTGAGAAGAATCGGAATTGTTATTTCTCTGATCTTTCAAATGAACGAATTACCATTTTGGACACTTTCCCCTGGCTTCCAAGGCCTAGATCAAAGGGAACGTAAGACAAGGCTGAATGAGAGTGTTGTCTGTTTTTGTAGCAGAAAAGAAACATGGTTTTACCGGTGCTATTTTACGATTTTCACAGTGATAAATCTTTAACATGTATTGTGTTCATTTTTCAAGGCAATACGCGGTGAACTAAGTCAATTTATCGATGAAATGCTTGTTGGCGACACAATGATTCAGTAAGATTCTTGTTTGTTTCTCAAGTCTTCTCTTGTTTTATCCTGTCCTAGCAATGCAACATTTGATGCAACATCTGTTGCATGGTTAATATTGCATCGTTTACCGACCTATATTTCATCGCATATTTCTTGTGTCTGTATGTCGAATCAAATTTAAAACCAGTGCAACATGCAACATAATGTTGCATCTTTTATTAACCTTCAATGTTTGCCAAAAGTAATGGAATACTTGCGTTATTAACGTAATTTATAGCAGCTGAAAACTCCTCCCCCGCAAGTAAGATTGCTTGCTTCATTTTTCCTACGTCTTCCCTTGTTATAACGATGCAACATTTGATGCAACACCAGTTTTGGCAGGCACTATATGTTGCGTCGCATACGATTGCTTGCATTTCTGTGTTGCATCAAGTTTGAAATGGTTGCATCAAGTAACATGATGTTGCATCGTATCATCGGACCTTTGGCTTGCAACATTTGTTATTACTGATTTTGCTGACTAATCTGCTATCTTTTTCCAGTGCAATTTGCGATTTGCCTGTAACGGAGCAAGAATTCATCGAACAACTTCATGAATTGAGTCACAAAATTAACGTCGTGAAAGAACAGTCTTTCAAAGGAGCGATGGCGTGTAATGATGTCAAAGATGTCCTCGATAAACTCAAAACTAAGGTATTTCTACAAATCATCTATAATTTCTATTTACTCTGAAGTACCGAATAATCAGGGGGGTGGGAATAATCAGGGGGTTGAAAATATTGTTAAAATTTAATAAACTGGGGGTTGGAATAAACGGGGGGGGGGTTGAAAATAAAAAAAACCAATTGCTTTAGCAGAACAGAAACTCTAATGATCGTACGGTGTCGTACGATAGCAAACGAAGGCTATTTTGCAATATAGCGATAAGAAATACGTGTTATATGCTCAGTTAACTAATGGGACAGCAAAGAAAACTTATTTTAATCAAATTTTAAAATATTCATTTACCAAATTTTGTTCAGCTAATAAAAGGGGGATTGGAATAGGAGCGGGGAGTTGGAAAATTTTTCAAAAATCAAGCGGGGGGACGATTATTCGGTTTTTCAGAGTACTGGAAGGAATTCTATTTGTGTGTGAAGGTGCTGTGACGTCGTGGCCTAATCCAGCTGACTAGTGGTGTCAGAAGCTCAGCGAGGTCGGGATTCGAGCCCTAGCTACAGTAGCGTCATAGCCAGGGTCGAGGTCTCGATTAGTTAACCTACTACTGAGATCCTAGCGACTGGCGCGAAGTACACATTTTCGCCTTCGCCTTCACCTATTTATTTATGGCTTTTTTAAGGATTTTCCTCTTTGTATCTACCATAAATCCTCGAATTAGCTCCCTGGGGGCTTAATAATTTTTTATTATTTTGGAGGGGGGCTTATTTGACGTGGGGGCCTCAACGGGGGAGGGGGCTTATGATCAGTTTCTATATTCATATTTAAAATAACGTTATTTACTTTTTAGGCCGTTCAGAAGCTTCGAGAATTCATTTTGCAACGAATTTACCAATGTAGAAAACCAATGTCGAATTATCAAATACCACAGAATGCATTGCTCAAAAATAGGTGAGATTAGGCAAAAAGTCCCTAAAATTTCTTTTTTGATGTTTACCTTTTTGCTTGGGTTTCATGTATATTTTGTGTTTTCCTTCCTTGAAAAAATCGAGGCCTGGCAGCTCATTTAATTCTTCCTAAATGTTAAGTCTGGGTCCACTAATTATAGTAAGGTTTCTTAAATTTTGGGACTTTTGACATACGAAAAGTTTTTTGAAGAGTTTCGCAAGAATAAAACTTTTTTTAATTAGGATACTTTTCGAGATTAGCCTAATGTTTTGGGTAAGAAGAGTTGGGAAAGTGAAGAATATCTTAACAGCTATCTGTCTCTGTATGGATTCTTCCACAAGTTGCATACCACAATAGATGGGATTGTAACCTAGACTGCATGATCAGAGAGCAAACGACGTTTCCACTGAGCTACAGAGCTCAACGAAATCGCCAAGTAACTCTACAAGTCCTACAGCCCAAGGCTCTCCTCCTGTTTTGATTTTTATGTTTTGGCTATGTTGAGCCTTTCAGCACCATACATATTTGTATTTATTTGACAAGAATGGCGAACACTAGGTAGGATAGATTTTTCCACAAGTGGCATACAACAATAGATGGGATTCTAACCTAGACTGCATGATCAGAGAGCCAACGACGTTTCCACTGAGCTATAGAGCTCAATGATATCGCTGAGTAACTCTCTAAGTCATACAGCCCAAGGCTTTCCTCCCGTTTTGATTTATATGTATGTATAGAATACTACATATTGCCTAAAAAGGTATAACGTAGAAGAAGTTTTAATTGTTTATTAGTTTATTTGTAGTTACTGTAAGGATGAAGATGCCTTTACCTTTTTCAGGCACTTACACTCTTTTTCTTTTATAAGAACAATTTTAAAAGAACACGAGCCTGGATTTCACCCACATTATGAAAGTAAGACCGAGTAAGACAGTCAGACTAAACGTAAAAAGCAAGCGAACAAAGAAATGGGCAAGCATGCTGCATTTTTACACCAACCTAGTACGACTCCAGACATTCACTGAACAGTATAGATGTCTTATTAACCAAGAAATCAAGAACAAATTAAGAACATTTCAGGCTCAAAAAGGCAAAAACTTAAGAACAGCCAGTCTCGATTAAAATTTCCTGGTTCTTATAAAAAAGAGTGTATTTCATTAAGATACTGCTTCTGAAAGCTTTGATGAATAATATTTCTTTTTTAGATATTTTTATGAATTTCTTCTGGCTCATCACAGACAAGTGGCACGTGAAATTCGAGATGAATATGTCGACACAATGAGCAAAATTTATTTTTCATATTTCAGAGGATATATAAGCAAGTTAATGAAGCTACAGGTAGAGACTATTTTTGCTTTTGAGAAATTTATCAAATTTCTTTGCGTTGTTACAGCGATTTAAGTTTAACTATATTTTTGCTTCTAAGTTTGAAGAGGTCGCGGACAAAGATGATTTAATGGGACTTGAAGACAGTGCAAAGAGGGGTAAGCGATGCCTGACTGGTAACAATTTTAAGCAATCTTTTTATGAACAAAGGCTTAAGTATATATTTTTCTACTTAGAGTCTCGTTTTTCAAAAACTCAGCAATTTTGTAGCTCTTTTTCAAGACAAATGCTCAAACTTATGCATCTTTATAAGGGTACAGTAGTTATAAGGATTCCTTCTAAAATGTTTTTGCCTCTATAGGGTTCTTTTCTTCGAAGCAACCACTCAAGAATCGCTCTACCATCTTTAGTCTTGGTAACCGTGGCAACGTTTTGACATCCGAACTCGAAGAGCCAATCATTGTTCCACACGCTGCACAGAAATCAGAAAAAAGGGTAAGCTGGTCTTGAGGCCTAGAAATTTTCTTTATCGATGATTAGGATAATAACAAACCTTAGGCCCTGGCCAAGCAATCAAACCTTGTTTGTCAAACATTGAAATTTGCTTGTGGAACAAAATGTTTTACCGTTTGGCCATATCGCAAACGATATTTGTCAAAAATGTTTTACTTGCGTATAGCAAAAAATGTTTTGATATTAAACATTGCTTGAGAAAGCAAATTTCAAATGTTTGGCAAACATTGCTTGATCGCTTGACCAGGGCCTATGCGCTTTGGAATTTTATGAGCAAATTTCAAATGTTTGACGAACAATGTTTAATCGTCTGTGCAAGGCCCTAAGCCTGATGAATCTTATTAACTTTTGTACTTTTGCCCTTAAATATTTCTTAAGGCCCTGGTCAAACGATCAAACATTGTTGGTCAAACATTTCAGAATTGCTTTATAAACAATGTTTGACCGTTTGGCCACGTCACAATACATTGCTCGACAAACAAACACAAGCTAAATTCGTTGTAGTACTTTTGTTGAAGAGTTCAAAAACATGTTTTGCTTCATGCATGCAAAAAATGTTTGACAAGCAATGTTTTTCACCATTGCCAAACGGTCAAACATTTATCTTGACAAGCAAATATCAAGTGTTTGAAAAACAATGTTTGATCGTTTGGCCAGGGCCTAAGTGAATTTAAATGCTTTCTTTTTTAGTATTCTTTTGAAGCCTTATTCAGAAGCCAGCACTTCGCTTTGTTAGACAACTGCTGTCGTGAATATCTATTTCTCAGTGATTTTTTCATGGTTACTGGTAATCAGGCAAAAGATTTATTCATTGCTGTTATGGGAAAAGTCGTCACATTATTCGGGGTAAGTGAATCAATATTGTAGATTTTAGATAAAAATACATTTTTTAATAAGCAACATGACTAGCCAGCCCTAAAAAGTTCTTTAATGACAGATCTGCACTCAGAGTTGCTTGTGAGTTGCTGAAGTCTTAGCATTTTCTACCAGCACTTTTCGTTAGAACATGTTTTGGCGCTTTCCCTGTTAATATAAAAGTTCAAATTGGCAGTATTTGCATTAATGGGTATAAACAAAAACGATTTGCACTAAAAAGGTTGTCGAAAGCAACATATCCCTCGTTCTGTAGTTTGCTCACAGCTTCCTCGCTGAGCCCTTAAGTTGCTTAACATATGTGTGATCCAAGCCCTTGCCCTTACTGCTTATTAACCGGTTAGAAGCAGTTATGATAACGGTTATAAGCAGTACTTATTACTGCTTATAAGCCCTTGCCCTTACTGCTTATTAACCGGTTATAAGCAGTAATGATACCGGTTATAAGCAGTAATGATACCGGTTATAAGCAGTATTTATTACTATTACTGCTTATAAGCCCTTGTCCTTACTGCTTATTAACCGGTTATAAGCAGTAATGATACCGGTTATAAGCAGTAATGATACCGGTTATAAGCAGTATTTATTACTATTACTGCTTATAAGCCCTTGCCCTTACTGCTTATTAACCGGTTATAAGCAGTAATGATACCGGTTATAAGCAGTATTTATAACTATTACTGCTTATAAGCCCTTGCCCTTACTGCTTATTAACCGGTTGCTTATTTAACAAGGCGTAGTACCGGTAGGACCTCGTTGAGTATCAAACTCGTAGTTGAAGCCATTCACTCAATAGCACCGAAACAGAGTTGAAAGTTGTTATGAAAATAACTGCATAGCAATTATTAACTCCAATTATCTGGATATGAAATTTTTTAATCCAGTTTTTTTGACCAAGATTTTGGTCCCAAATTATTAAATTTCATTGCATCGGACATCTCTAAACAATTGTGAAGGTGAAGGTAAAGGTGAAATGGTGTATTAATATTTAGCACCCGTCGCTAGCATCTCAGAAGTATGTTAACAAACCGAGACCTCGACCCTGGCTCTGACGCTACCGTGGGGCTCGAAACCCAAGAGCCTGCTCGAAACGCCAAGAGCCAGCTGGATCAAACAACCTCAGAGCACGGAAGCCTCAGGAAAGAAACCACATTTCTCATTGCCCGATGATGGGAGACGGATCTCTCCCGAAACTTTTCCCAACTAAATATCAAAGGCTTGTCATAATAAGTGGTGACTATCATGTCTAATACGGAACCTCAGAGCACCTTCAAATGGAGAATTACATTGGTGTGGTCCCACAGATTTCCCGTTAAATGAAAGCTTCACAAAGCCTTTGGCTGATGGCTGACCCCTTTCCGTGTTTAAATTATATAAATGTAACTAGATGTAATAGAAATAATCTCTTTTATTGTTAGTTGAGTAGATTTGATTTTATCTTACAGAAACATATGGAAAGCTATGTGCCAAGTTGTTACGACGCCATTGCTATTTTTCTGTGTATTCATATTATTCATCGATACAAAATCATCATGCTGAAAAGAGAAGTGCCTGCTTTAGAAAAGTAAGTCCAACAGATTTGTCTAACTTTTTCAAATATAGTAATTTCTAGGAAATAAAAGAGAAGTTATGGAAAGTTTCTTTGCAGATTCCGAAATGACAAGATGTTGCTATTAAAGCAAGATTTTTGTTTTCCATAGATATTGGAACACATTACTGGAGCTTTTGTGGCCTCGTTTTCAGCATATCATTGAGTTGAATTCCCAGAGTATTCGTGACACAGATCCACAGAAACTTGGATCAATTGATGTCCGTCCGCATTATGTAAGTAAGATGTCGTTGATTCTGTTTCTTTACTTGCTGACTGACTGACTGACTGACTGACTGACTGACTGACTGACTGACTGACTGACTGACTGACTGATTGATTGATTACTTGTTTAATTTTTTTGCCAGATAACAAGAAGGTATGCTGAATTTTCTGCTGCTATCAACAGTCTAAACGAAAGTTTTCCTGACGATCGAGTAAGTAAAACATGTTCATTTAAGGCCCTTGTCCACGTGATCAACATCTTCCGTTAGCATTTTAAACAACACTTGTTGTACAATTTGCTATTTTCAGATTTCTAACATATTTCTGCTTAGCGAAGGGTCAAAACCTAAATCCATGACATGATAAAGTTTATAACGAAACACCTACATTGACTTTTCGTTCCATAATTTTCTCGGAGACTGTTTCCAATCCGACCCTGAAATATACCAGAAGCCCGAATTATGTTCAAAGATTTGTCCTCTTTTCCTCTCACGATCCTTGCCTACTGGTCAAGATTGTCGTACCATGATACATCGTACCATGTTTGTCGTCACAATTTATCTGCTTAAGTTTATGGCCTTCTATTTTCGTTTTTCAGGTTTCTAAATCCTTGGGATTGCTCCAGAATGAAGTAGAAAACTTTATTCTTCGTCGAGCTGCAGAATTTGTAAATCGAAAGGATCAACTTGTTTTCTTGATCAATAATTACGACATGATGTTACAAGTTCTTGCTGTAAGTTTCTTGTTTTGTTTTTTCTGTCCGCCGTTAAGCTGTGAGTGTGCCCCATGAAGAGTGAGGAAAGTAGCAGCTATGTGCAATTGCATGCAAAAGCGTTACATCTTTGCCTCTTGCTTCTTTCGATGTACTTACTTTTTACTACATTCGTTTTTTTATAAGAGCAATTTTCTAAGAACACGAGCCAGAATTTTACCCAGATTTTAAGTACATAATGAGAAAAAGCTAAGGCTGGCCTTTTCATAAGCCCTAAGAATATCAGCTAAAGACAGTCAGACTGAACGTAAAAAGCAAGTGAATAAAGAAATAGACAAGCATACTGCATTTTTACACAAGCCTTAGCAGCACTCAGTAGAACTTTTCAGGCTCAAAAAACGATTTAAGATTTTTTTCTTTTTATGTTACAGGAAAGAACCGCAGAGGATTCAAAAGAAACAGAAAGTTTTCAACAGTTATTGAATGGAAGGACTCAGGAATATGTTGAAGAGGTTTTCACTTTTTCATGCTATGTCCACTACATCTTTTTTTTATGCCTAGGCCGAAATTGCCAGTTTTTTTTGGTAGATTTTTGTGGCCGGTTCTTGAGCCAAAATTGATTTGATTGTTGAGATTCGAGAAAATTGATTGGGCTTGAGGACGTGGTTGAGAGTTCATTTCTATCTATTATTTATATATATTATATATTATATATCATTTCCTAGGTCTTGTCACCTTACTTTGGAGGAATGATATCATTCGTGAAAGAAACAGAACCAATGCTTGAACGAGGCTCTTCGCTGCCTCGAATGGATGAATGTAGGTTTCGTTTGAATTTTATTAGGTACCTGGTCTAGTCTCTATTTGTGATTCAGCCTCTCCTGGAATCTCATTGTTTTCCTTAGGAATCGTGTAAGAATACTTTTGTTTGACATAATTGCTGTGACAAAGTTGAAAGAAGAATGAGTCCTAGAAAATTGCCAGTGAAACGCACGAAAACAATGCAGTTTGCTGTATCGCCAGTGCGAAGAAAAAACCGACCACACGTTGTGATATTGTTGGCAACAAGCAAAAATATGTGGAGAAACGTTCAACCAAATCAATGTTCTGTGACCTTGTTTCCTCAGCTCGCAGAACATTTTCTTTTGTAACCCGTCCCTGTCTACATATGGGACTTCCAGTTTTTCCAGTTGCGGTGGCAATTTTTTAACATGTTCTGTCGCCATTTCAAGCAAATGGTCGCACGTATAGTTATAGAATCATTAACCCGGGGTACAGAGTAATCTAGGACATCTTAGTAGGATTTCTACATCAATGACCAGTCGACTTCCATTTCTACAATTAGGCAGAGAGGATATGCTAATTCGTGGAGAGCTCTAAGGCGCACCATTTTTCAAACAAATAGAAAATAGAAGTGCTTTTTTTTTAAATATAAACCTTGCATTTGTGTCTTTTCCAGATAAGATTGAGCAGTTGGTCAGAGGTTTTGCTGCTGATTGGAAGCAGGCGATAGAAACTATTAACCAGGATGTGATGCGTTCGTTCTCTAATTTCAAAACTGGAACAAACATTCTTCAGGTAATGTTATTTCCTCAGTTCAGATCACTTGAAAAATCTTATTCATGTATTGATTTTATCCGAGAGTCCTAAAAACTGTCTTGTCCTGCAAATCGGAGTTACTGGTGTTATGACATGCAGACATGCGTTTCACCCCTCCCGGCCTCCCGCCAGTGTACTTAAACACAATGTTGGCAATCTGCGCCCAACGGCAAAATCTATCTAACCATATACAACCATACACTAACTTACGATAAAAACTGTTAAGGTCTGGCTAAACTAGGAGACATGTCGCGTGCGACATTGATGTCCCCTCGGCGTCTCTCAGTTTAGCCCCTTCTGAAACTTTGTAGCACCTGACAAAATTTATAGCAAGAGACATGCAAACGTTTCTGGGAGACAATAAAGACATTTCTTGTCTCCACGACATGCAAATGACTCGGGGGACATGTTGCTTGCTTGTCACTTTCATGCTTAGCCACCCTAGGAGACACGTAGAATACAGTGTCGCGCGCGACAATTCTCCTAGTTTAGCCATAGCTTTAGACATTCGAATCATTTCACTGAAATTTCTGGAAGGCAAAGGTTTTACAAAATTTCCGGTATTGTTAATTCTGATGAGAAATTTTTTTCTGTTTTTAGGCCGCTTTAGCCCAACTGATACAATACTACCACAGATTCCAGAAGATTCTTTCACAAGCCCCATTCAGCCGGCTAGCAGCAAGAAGAGAACTGATCAATATACATCATGTTATGGTCGAAGTCAAAAAACACAAAACTGCATTCTAAGTATTTAACAATTTAATTTTTGTATGATAGAAATTATTAGTAAATTCACATTTCGGTAAGATTTCATGAAACAACGTCAAATAATGACCGGTCCCACAAAACTTAAAAACGCGTCCGATAATGCACTGGGTCCTTCTAATCCTGTTCTGCTCGTCTCGTGTTCGAGTCACTAACGCTGAATTGAAGCCATGGCCCACTACCAACACCATTACCATAGATGGTACCACTATTCGCATAAATTCGGATTGTTTTGGTCTTGGTTTATCATGCCCTGTAGGTGAGCTTCTTCAGTTTTATCAAAAGAACACCCGCTTTTCTAGATTTAGGCCGGTTCCAAACATTCCAACATTGTTTGTCAAACATCTGAGAGTTTCTTTGTGAAACGAAATGTTTCTTTGTTTCTTCCACGTCACAAAACGCTCATAATTGCTCATAAAACAATTTTGCTTTTAATGTTTTTAAAATGTTTCAAAACGTTGTCTAGTATAATCGTGCTTGTCAAGCAATTTTTTGTGACGTGGCCAAACGGTCAAACATTTATTGTAAAGGAAATCTCAAATGTTTGACCAACAATGTTTGGTTGTTTGATCAAGGTCTTGTGTACTTGAAAGAGTACGATGGATGTATCGAAATGTAAATTCAATTAATATACAATGGAATCATTTAGTAGTAAATTCGTAGGGTTTATAGATCAAAAAAAATTTTCAAAACATCTGCTTTCAAACTAAAGTCAAGCCTAAGTCTGTCTGTTTTCTTAAAAAATATATTGTTAGTATGAAATTACCTGAAGCCAGGTTGCCATTGCATGCAAGACGTCTTGCAAAGATCGAAAATGACGTTTAACAATTGCGCATTAAACATACACTGTTCATCAATTTTTTTATATGGGTGTGGCTGGGCGTTGGAGAGTTGGTGGGCTTTTTGCGGATCAAACCCGGATCAAATAAGTTTTGTCAAGAACAAAGTACTTTTCCGACAGTTTTTAACAAAAAAAGGTATTACAAATCATATGGAAACCAGAAATTGTTGGTTTGATTATTTCTGCGGCTCAAAAAAAAATAATCCGGAAATGTTTAAGTACGTTAGATAATGTTGATGTACACGTAAAGGGCGAAGAAGAGTTTAAAGGTTGTGAGTTAGTAGCATTTGTGTTGGTTAGTCGCTGTATAAACACTTACAAGACTTTACTGCTGTTTAGACTACATTTTAAAGAAATTTGGTCCCGAAAAATCTCTATTTGGGGGCTCGTGCAGTGAGAGAATTCCTAGAATTCATCAAAAGACAGAACAAAGACGGAAATTACCAGCACAGTGGTTTCTTCGTGGAATTTTATGTAAACAAACATGGCGAATATTACGAAGGAAAATTCTTCACGTTGGAAGGCCTCATCTCTTACGTTTTCTTCACGATACAAGAAACTTCAACTGAATAACGAGATTCCTACGTATTCTGTTGGGTTCCTGGGTAAATGTCAGATCAAAAACCATGAGAAAATCGGCGAACAAGACTACAGAACAGAACTAATCGCCGAGATTTGTAGAGCTATCAGGCAAGAGAAAAGACGACCCAAAAAAGTGGAGGTCAGTATTTCGTGGCATGGGTTGGAAATTGAAGACATGAAAACTGGCGGTCAGGAATTAATTCCGATTTATCTTATAAACAGAGGGATGACAGACATGGAAAAGCCGAGAATTTTCGCGTTTATTTCACAAAATGTTGATTCGAATGTGATGAAATGTCAAGCATTTGTTGCTACGAAACCAGAGACATCATGGGCAATGACTTTGTGCTTGAAAAGGTCATTCGAGGTTGCTTATGACGCTTGGAAAACAGAACAGAAAAAGACTGAGAAATTTTACGATGATAAACTTTTAGATCTTGCTGAAGACCTGTTGAAGGCTAGGGTTGATGAAGAGCCAAATGAACCCACACAAAACAACAGTCAGGGTTCGGATTCCAACCCCCAAGCCACCCCTGTTTACAACCCAAGAACGACATGGACGAAATTCGAGGAGGACTTAATGCAGTCACCCACAAGCCGTTTCTCATTCAAGAAACAAAAGTCCAGTTTTAGGAGAATGCCCTCTGTAAGGGAAGTCGTTGGTCAGCCAGCCGTGGATACAATGTTCAGACAGAGACAGAAACTGATGTCCTATGCAAGTGTTTTTGATGTGGGGGATAATGAGGGGTTGAGAAAAGTAGCCCAAGAAGAAGATGTCATGATTTTGTCAGTGACTGGGATGGATAAAAAACAAAAAGATAAAGACGAAATTGACATGATTACGTTTGATTAATGCTTCAGAACTGAAGTTCTTAAGAGTTTAAGACCTCAGACCTAGAGAACGAAATAAACGTTTTAAGGTGGTTTTTATACAGTATGTTTATTATTTTGTTTTTATTCATTTTTATTTTTTAGCTTTATTTTCCGACTTAATTTACCAAATAGAAATAAGAAAATGAAGTTTAAAACAAAAAAATAAATTCCTGCTTGTTCTTGGCATAGACATGGAGGAGGGGGGCTTTGGGATTTCAAGGGTTGCGGGTTTGGCCGATTTCGCCCTCGGGTTTTCGGGTTTTTCCAAAAAACGTGCGGGTTTTCGGTTGAAGTATATTTAACGGGCAACGGGTTTTGCCATTTTTTAAGCTCGGGTTTCGGGTATTATAGTAAAAATGTGCGGGTTTTCGGGTTTCAAGCCTCACAAAGGATATCAATGTGTAAAATTCTTAAACAGTTATTGGAACTAAAGTCATCCGGGTTTTCGGGTTTGCCCTAATTTTCTTCTGGGTTTTCAGGTTTTCGGGTTTTACCCCCCAAGGCGCCTCCCATGGAGCACTCGTAACTCCGACTTATTAATTTTCCTCCCACTCTTTCGAAAAGAGCTCCTATGGAAGGTGGGAGGGTTATAAGCAGGCGCAGTATGTATTCAATTCCTTTCATTACAGTGACGAACAAATTCTTCCACGCGCGAGTAAAAACTTGTTTCAGCGTTCATAAATAAGAAATTATTCACAGATTCAAGGAAAATGCCTGAAGAAGAGTGAGTCATTGATTAGATTTATAATTTAAGTAACGTTTTTCTGTCATAGATCAATGGTCTGAGTTTGTTTTTCATGCTAAAATGATAAGGGAACTTTCTCCTTTTGACGGGCCTAAAGTAAAGTAAATCGGGGCGATGGCCTAGCCAAGAGGACTGATTTGATTCATTCTGTTTGCTTCATTCGAAAACATTAATTGACTATTTTTGTATTTGCTTATGATTAAGGATAAAGCAAGGATGGGGAGATATGATGGAGGAGGAGGACACTGAGGGTAAGTGTAAAAATGTACTGCTAGTGGTAATGTGTGTAGTTGCACGCCCAAGTTTTTCAATAGATCATTTCGGTAGAATTAGAATTTTTCGAAATCGCAAGATATCAATCTTCCGATACAAAATCTTATAAATCACCCAAAAATAAGTATAGGTGCAAAGTTTTACTATCTCAGCACGTGTATATATTATCGATTCTACGAGTGTCCAAAGTTTACGATTTTATAAGGGCTTTGACCATGTGGGGTAAAAAGTTTTATCCAGTTCATTTTTTGTGGTCAAAGCCTTTATGAAATTGGGAACTTTGAATGATCATAAAACTAAGAACACAAGCGCTAGGACATTGTACCTAGACTAAGTTTTGGCTGCTTTATAAGATTTTCATATAAAAAACTCGATATCATGTGATTTCGAAACATTTTAATGCTCTCTGACGTCATACCAAAATGATCTATAGAATGATAGGCTGAAAACAGGATGGAGCAATGCCAATGGAAAGGGCTCTTTCACGCCCAAGATCTCATTGGTTGGAAACTGCTGTGTACACCGAAGAACTTTGGTGCAACATTTTTTCTTGAAAAATAGAAAACAATAGCCTCTTTTGTTTTGAAAACAGTAGCATTCAGTGTACAGTGTGCAATGATTCTAGTCTTGTTGAAAACTGCCAAAGTCTGCAAAGAGGCTATTCTATGTATTGGGCCAGGCTGCGCTCCTTGTACTATACCGTAAATTTCTTTGGATTGCCATAACTCAGTCAATGTTTGATTTATTTGACTGATTTTGCAAGTTGAAGCATAATTTTTGATGCTCTTTCACAAAATGGAAGCAGATTTTGAAATTCTAAAAATAGCTTTTGTGACATCACGACTTAGGTACTCTGTTATCTTTCATATTTAACAGATGGTCTACCACAAGGTAGTGAAACAATCAATGGTAACATCAAGACAATCATTGAATACAGCATCAATGACGAAGGAAAGAAAGTGAAGGTATGTGATTTGTTTTCATCTTTTGCTCTTCCATTTTTTCAGTCTTTCTTACTGCTAAGAATTTTCAAGGCGTTAACGTTTATGATAGAAGAAAGCAAAAACATCTTCAGTCATGAAAACTTTTTTGTCTCACACTCAGTAAAAAAATTTCCGAAACAAGCCAAAAAAATACCAAAGTCAGAATACAGACCCAGATGTTAATCAAAATACACCAATCAGAAAAGTGGAGCTTGATGAAATTAATTGAGAATGAAATGAATTGAAGATGTTGAGCAGAAAATTTAGTTAAAGAACTTAAAATGAGAAAACAAACTCTTTCAAATTGTTATAAAACCTTTCCAATTGTTTATTGCCTTAGTCAAGTGTTTCCACCAGCTACTGATGTTTATACTCTGAGGATTGTCAAACAAAAAAAAATTATTTAAGTTTGCCCTGATGTATTTCTGATTTTCTTCACTGTCTTAGAGTTCTGTATGACTCAAAGATTGTACATTCAGATTTAGATATCTTAAATGCTCTAATAATCCCAGGTGTTTATTTAATTTTTTATATTTTAAGGCTAAGAATTTCAAATATTAGTTTTTGACATACGTATATTTTCATCATGAATTCATCACAAATATATTTTCAAAACAGTCTACTGTACATCAATAAAGTCATCTTTGTCACTGTCTTCATCTAACAAATTGCAGTAGGTTATGCTTCTTCTATATCCGAATCCATGGGGAAAACAGATTTTCCTGGATGCTATTATCTGTAATATGGTATAAAGCCGTGAAGATCAATCCTTGTTTTTATTTCCCTGTAAATTGCTCGATTGCGAAAAACTCTTATAAAAATCCCTTTTTGCCAAAGAAGGGGGCATTTGTTAGAGACGGGAATTTATTAGAGACTGGGCATTTACTAAATGTGTCAATATTTTAGGGAGGTGTTTATTGGAGATGGGTGTTTGATAGAAGCTGGGCGTTTATTAGAGCATTTACAGTAATACGTTTTCTCTTTTCCAGGTTACAAGGACTTACAAACTGGAAACTAGAAAGGTCCCAAAGTCTATTGCAAAAAGAAAGGTATAAGCAAAAATTCATATTTTGGGGTCTGTCATTTCTTGTATTTGTTTATTCATCAATTTACTATCTGTTTATTAAATTATTTGTTTGCTTGTTTGTATGCTTATTGTGCTGTATACTTCTTTATTTATTCATCTCTTTTTCTTTTTATTTCTATATTTCTCAATTCATTAAAGGTATCAATTTATTCATCCCTTAATTTATTCATTAGCATCTTTATTTAGTTATTCATTGATATCCTTGCTGAAAAATCCTTGCCTGTCAAGCTCTGTTAAAAGTGATCTTATTTATTGAAGTTATGGAAGAAATTTGGTGCAGCCAAAAGAGACAATCCACATGGCCCTGATCCATCCACTACTTATGTGGCTGAGGATGTTTTCTTGAAATTTATTGTCAACAAAGAAGTGAGTTGCATACACATTTTTCTCTAGTAAATTCTGTCAAAATTTGATTGAGAACAAGTTTTTGCTTAGCATTAAAAAAGAACAGGCTGGCTACTTCATTGGTTGAAATACAATAAAAATGCTTGGCATTGCAATACTTTATTATATATAAACTGGAGGGGCATACATAAGACAGGCTGGCCACTTCATGGGTAAAAGCGCAGCAATAAAACAGATTTGCCAACTTCACACTTTAGTACATATAGACTACCTAGAATTTTAAACCAATTTTGAACGTATACACTGGCTAGAAGCAATTTTTAACCAGTTTAGTATATATAGACTAGCTAGAAACAATTTTTAACCAATTTAGTACATATAGACTAGCTAGGAACAATTTTTAACCAGTTTAGTATATATAGACTAGCTAGGAACAATTTTTAACCAATTTAGTATATATAGACTAGCTAGGAACAATTTTTAACCAATTTAGTATGTATAGACTAGCTAGGAACAATTTTTAACCAATTTAGTATATATAGACTAGCTAGAAATAATGTTTAACCAGTTTAGTATATATAGACTAGCTAGAAAAATTTTAACCAGTTTAGTATATAGAGACTAGCTAGGAACAATTTTTAACCAATTTAGTATATATAGACCAGCTAGGAACAATTTTAAACCAATTAAGTATGTATAGACTAGCTAGGAACTATCTTTAACCAGTTTAATGTATATAGACTAGCTAGGAACAAGTTTTAACAACTTTAACAACTAGCTAGGAAAAGTTTTTAACCAATTTAGTATATTTATACTAGCAAGGAACATATTTAACCAGTTTCACAAAACTTTTGAAATGCAATAGGCCCTGAATTACTGGACTAGATGCTTTAATAGCAATTTCGGACACAATGGAAGACAGACCAGCTTATACTGAAATCAACTTAAATCTTACCTTTCTGATAGGACGCTCATAGTCAAGAGGAAGATCCTTTGAAGAAACTCAAAGGCACAAAGATTGTCAAATGTCGTATTTGCAAAGGAGATCATTGGACAACAAAATGTCCTTACAAAGACAGCTTGCAGTTACTACAACAGAAAGAACAAGAAAAAGAGGGTAGGGAATAATTAGTTGGCTCAATGCTTGTCATTTATAGAGTTTATTGTAGTCTTGAGACCGTGGCAAATGGTCAAACTTTGTTGATCAATCATTCGATCTTTTATGATTTTCTTCCAGCTACCACTGAACAAAATCGGCAGGCTCAGCAACCAGTGGTTTCAGCACCTGGTGGTCAACCATCAAAATATGTCCCACCAAACTTGAGAGGTGGTGAAGGAGCAACTCAGCGAAGAGGAGAAACCATGCAAACTAGAAGAAGTAAGTTTGTGAAACAGAGTTAACTTTATTTCCTTGCATTTGCGTCAAGTAAGTGTCTCTTTTTTGAGATCCGGAAAAGAATGCTTTCTCTATATCTGCAAAGGACCAAAAAGACGTCAAAATATACCAAAATAATACATTCGCAGCTAATTATTTTGCTCTTTCAAACCTAGACAAAGTGATGCCTATTTTTTTGTCATTGCTGTTTTTTATTTATTTACTATTGTTCTGTCCCCAAAGTATTAAATGTTTCCTAATCCTGACTCATATATTAAGCTTTAGGGCTACACTTTTGACTTCCTTTGAAATGTTTTAAATTCTTCCTCCCTAGCTGATGAAGCTGCAACTGTCCGAGTTACAAATCTGTCCGAAGATACCCAAGAATCCGACTTGCAAGAGCTATTCAGACCCTTTGGACAAATCGCAAGGATATATCTTGCAAAAGACAAAATCACCAACCAATCAAAGGTAAGTCATCACTCCTAAATAGTCAATGTTGCCTAATGATAAAGAATACAAACGACCCTTAAGCCAGGGGGTAAAGTATCGCTGTGTTTGGCATGTGTATGCTTAGAGGACACAAGTATTGCAACGCTTGATCAAAAAATGGCGGCCAATAGCAGTCGTAGGCCCAAAACACAAAAGTGTATCATGTAGTCTACATTCGTAATGTTGGGTATAGTGTAAGAGTCTACGTTTGAAAACAGTTTAAAAACAACAATATGCTTTGCAAAAAGGTTATTGATTGAATGTTGTATAAGTTATATGTACACTTTGCTGTTGAAAGTTTTCTCTGAGTTCGCTTCTTTTGCTAGTAGGCTGTTTTAGCAACAGGACTTTACGAGTAAAGAAGACACTGCGAGCAGACAAAGGAGCTTGGCACTAGTTATTTCCCGGTGTCTTGATATTCGATTGCGACAGCTAGACTTATTACCCGAGTAGACTCACAACACAAGTCTCTGTTATTCTCCATAGAACTGACCGATCTCTAATAACAGAGGCTTGTGGGAAAACATCAAAGACAGATCTCACAGAAATACATAATACTGTAGGTGCTTGCTGCCTGTTGCTAAAACCACCCCAGGTTGTGTATGTGCGGAACAGTGGAGGGTGTGCAGTACAGTGGAGGGATATCATCAGACAGTGGAGGATAATCAGCACAGTGGAGGAATATCATCAGTACAGTGGAGAATATTCAGTACAGTGGAGGGATGTCATTAGTACGGTGGATGGATATCATCAGTACAGTACAGTCAGTACTGAAAACGCTCCACCGTACTGATGATATCCCTCCACTGTACTGAATATCATCCACTGTACTGCACATACATTACCCGGAGTGAACACCACCCAAAAAGTGAAACGATGCATTAGAATCAAAGCATGTTATCTGCTTCCTATAGATATCTCCTACTTAAATGATATATTTTCATATTTTTTAGGGATTTGCGTTTATAAGTTACATAAAACGTGATGATGCTGCCAGGGCGATCAAAGCACTTCAAGGATTCGGCTACGACCATCTTATATTGAATGTAGAATGGGCAAAGTAAGTCATCGTTTTCTTTCTTTAATAAATGGCCTAGCCATTTATTTATTTTGAATATGCTGCTCTGTCGTTAAAGAAATTGCTCTGTCCTCTTCTTTTTCACTATATTTTGGACCCTAATGCGAGAGTGTGCAGCCAACAGGCAACATTTGTCTGCATCGCTGACCAAACTTAGCCAACATTCTGAAATGTTGGGTAAGTTTTGACCCAGATTTAAGTTCAGCCAACATCTCCCAACATGATGCTGGCTCACCCAACAAAGTGGAACATTTGGCCCAATGTGAATGTTGGCCAATGTTGGGTGAAATTTTGACCCAGATCTAAGTTCAGCCAACATCTCCCAACATGATGCTGGCTCACCCAATAAAGTGGAACATTTGTCCCAACGTGAGTGTTGGCCAATGTTGGGTGAAATTTTGGCTCATCCAACAAAGTGGAACATTTGTCCCAACGTGAATGCTGGCCAATGTTGGGTGAAATTTTGGCTCATCCAAAAAAAGTGGAACATTTGGCCCAACGTGAATGCTGGCCAATGTTGGGTGAAATTTTGGCTCATCCAACAAAGTGGAACATTTGGCCCAACGTTAATGTTGGCCAATGTTGGGTGAAATTTTGGCTCATCCAACAAAGTGGAACATTTGGCCCAACGTTAATGTTGGCCAATGTTGGGTGAAATTTTGGCTCATCCAAAAAAAGTGGAACATTTGTCCCAACGTTAATGTTGGCCAATGTTGGGTGAAATTTTGGCTCATCCAAAAAAAGTGGAACATTTGGCCCAACGTGAATGCTGGCCAATGTTGGGTGAAATTTTGGCTCATCCAAAAAAAGTGGAACATTTGGCCCAACGTGAATGCTGGCCAATGTTGGGTGAAATTTTGGCTCATCCAACAAAGTGGAACATTTGGCCCAACGTTAATGTTGGCCAATGTTGGGTGAAATTTTGGCTCATCCAACAAAGTGGAACATTTGTCCCAACGTTAATGTTGGCCAATGTTGGGTGAAATTTTGGCTCATCCAACAAAGTGGAACATTTGGCCCAACGTTAATGTTGGCCAATGTTGGGTGAAATTTTGGCTCATCCAACAAAGTGGAACATTTGGCCCAACGTTAATGTTGGCCAATGTTGGGTGAAATTTTGGCTCATCCAAAAAAAGTGGAACATTTGTCCCAACGTTAATGTTGGCCAATGTTGGGTGAAATTTTGGCTCATCCAAAAAAAGTGGAACATTTGGCCCAACGTGAATGCTGGCCAATGTTGGGTGAAATTTTGGCTCATCCAAAAAAAGTGGAACATTTGGCCCAACGTGAATGCTGGCCAATGTTGGGTGAAATTTTGGCTCATCCAACAAAGTGGAACATTTGGCCCAACGTTAATGTTGGCCAATGTTGGGCGAAATTTTGGCTCATCCAACAAAGTGGAACATTTGTCCCAACGTTAATGTTGGCCAATGTTGGGTGAAATTTTGGCTCATCCAACAAAGTGGAACATTTGTCCCAACGTGAATGCTGGCCAATGTTGGGTGAAATTTTGGCTCATCCAAAAAAAGTGGAACATTTGGCCCAACGTGAATGCTGGCCAATGTTGGGTGAAATTTTGGCTCATCCAACAAAGTGGAACATTTGGCCCAACGTGAATGCTGGCCAATGTTGGGTGAAATTTCGGCTCATCCAACAAAGTGGAACATTTGGCCCAACGTGAATGCTGGCCAAGGTTGGGTGAAATTTTGGCTGCGTATGGCCGGGGCTTTTGAGCTTGTCCTTCCTTAAAGGAGCTTATGAAAATCTGATTTTATTTTGCAGGCCATCTGTTAGCAATTGAAGATAAAAGCGAATGAAATAAAAGAAAACCAAAGATAAAGAAACACAGAATAACGTAACTACAGTTTTATTTTGTGATTCTTCTAATTCAGGTTTATTTATTGATGATTTACATCTTAAGATTTATGATCGGGAAAAATATCGGTGGATTGAAAATCAAGATTCTTACTATACTAATCACCATCTGTGCTTGTTTACATTGTTACACCGAGTTAAAATTTCGGAATCACACCCCCGGAAAATCGTAATTTCCCGCTAATTAGTAACATGAAAAAATACATGTTTAAGGGGGGTTAAATATTTTTGTGCTTTTACTTGACAGTGAAATTTCTCTTGCATCCAGTGGGGGGGGGGCAGATATGGTGCATGGCAGTACATACCTCTTCAACAGGCCAAACATTGTGGTAAAACATATACAGTTGACATCCGCTATCTCGAACTCTCGGGGGAAACTGGAATTTGTTCGAGATAGCGAATGTTCGAAATAACGGATGCCCCATATAAATATAAAAAATTATAGTTTTTAAGTCAGAAAAGGAACCCCTATTAACATGCAGGGTTACTGATCCCAAATTTCATCAAACAAGTCTGGTATTTTTACATAGGAGTCAAAGCTCATCTGCTTTCATCCCTACCATTGGTGAAATTGAGATAATGGCGATGCAGCACATCCCGAAAGAGAACAGCTTCATCTATTTTATACATGGGGAGCATATCACTTAGCTGCTGCCATTCCCGCTCCGCTAGACGAACTTATACATATTTTCAGCCTGTCTCTTTATCCAGTTCAGCAGAAAATTTGGCGAAGTTTGAGATAAAGAGCTGGTATTCCTCCATGGGAAATCAAAAATGGTTCGAGACAGCGAATGTTCGAGATAACGGGGTTCGAGATAGCGGATGATTTTCTATACAAACCCTTATACCAAAACGAGGGGAAATGGAGAATCGTTCGAGATAGCGAATGTTTGAGATAGCAGGCAGTCGAGATAGCGGATGTCAACTGTATGTCATGTACACAGCGCAGTATAATCAGCCTAAAAAAGTCGTACAATGCTGATTCAGAGGGACATGTCACTTCGCTGTCCGCTCCGTCTCGTGAACCCTGAAGTTCAGACTGAACTACAATCTCGTTCCATCTACAATCATGCTACAATCTATTATCGCTTACGATCTTGAAGAAATATTTAAATAAGGAAGCTGGAAGCTCGTGCGCTTTTTGAAGGAGTGAAATGCCCTTCCAGCTGACCATGCAAACTGAACTTTGAACTTTTCCCCTTATTCACACCTTACAATTTAAAAAATATGCCTAGGCTGTTTTGAGATTAATGTTCCTTGCCTAGGCCGATTCCGTCACCCCGAACTCTTGCTCCACAAAAGCTTTGACCTTTATAAGTCTTGCTCTTCTTTCTTCATACTTTGCTGCGAGTTTTACGTATATAAAATCACAGATCTCAATAAAAGTTAAAAAGCTGGCACCAAGAGAAGCTCCAAGCAGACCTCCAAGTTGACCTGAAGTATAAACAAAGATGGATAACGTCAGAATCACTATTCGTGGCATTCATTCTCATGTTTAATCCAAGCTAATCTTATGAAATTCTTGGACGATGGTCAATGGGAACAAACTTTGCATGGAAAACACCAACCCGCCATTCAAAACCTAGGTGAAGGTGAAGGTAAAATGGTTTTTTAGCGCCAGTCGCTAGGATCTCAGTTGTATGTTAACTAATCGACACCTCGACCCTTGCTGTGACGCTACCGTGGCTGGGTTCGAATCCTGACCAAACTTAGCTTCTGACACCACGAGTCAGCTGGATTACACCACGACGCCACAGCACCTTCAACCTGACCTAAGAGTTACCTAAAACTATTGCCTTCCAGAGGCAGTCTGGTGCTCGGGGTGCAGACAGAGTCCTTTTTGGTAGCTGGAATGCCCTTTCTAACCAGAACTGAGCTGCTGCTAAGCAAATTAGAATGAAACTATTTTTTGTATTTACACTATACCTCACCAGCTCTTTTTGCGAATGCTCCTATTACAACTATACTGTTTCCTTCTTGTATCAAGTATGAGGTTATTTTACAAAGAAATGTTGATTATTCTTATTCAAAATACATTAGTTGCTCAAAGACGTTGCAATGAAAGTTTAGAAAACCCCTATATTTAACTGCGGTCCCCTGGTCACCACCTTGGCTGCCCCCCTCTCGGCGTCACTGCCCCGAATGAAGCCCAAATTTTTATTTGGCCTTAAACCCTGATCTTTGGCCCAAGCTTTAACCCTATTGTGAGCTCTAACCTTTTCTGCTGCTTTCTAGCCAGATCTTGTCCGTCCTAGCCATGGGCTGTATGGCTGTATCTTGGTCTACCTGTCGCTCTTCTAGCGATTTTAAATGAATCTCACATTAATTCTGACTAGTCAATATCAATTTAAACTTACTGTAGATATTATATAGCGTCTTTGCTGGCGTCTGCTTCACAACTAAATGATTCATCTGTTCAAAGAATATATCGAGCTCGATAATATTCTTCCTGCAAAACAAATTATGATTATGATTATTGCTGTTATTTTTTGAATTTTGATTTTAACGAAAATGTTGGAAAATTGTTTGCGTTTGCTTTCAATCATTTGGTGTTTGACAGAATTGAAAACTAGATAGTTGCTCTGCTTAGTCTGCTTGAAAAGTTCATCGTCATCATATTCATCATCATCATCATCATAATCATCATCATCATCATCATCATCATCATCATCATCATCATCTTCATCATCATCACCATCGTAATAACAATAATAAAATTCCTTCAACGCAATCAATAGTCTGTACTAGATTTACTTTTACGAGAGAGTTTTTTCCAAAAGGCGTTGTTGTGGATGCTTGCTTGCTTGCTTGGCTCTATATTGACTCTTGCTCGAGTCTGTCTTGGTGACTGAATATTAAAATCGGGCTTCTATTTGAAGATGAGTGGGCCTATTCAGAATATGCCAGTCGCAATGGAAGGCCCTATCTCTGACTTTTTCGGGCTTTTCATAGAGTGAAGCTATTTGCAAATAGGAGTATTGATTTCTCAGGCCAAAAGAAAGTCTATATCTTAAGGGAGAGCACGAGCATTTAAACGCACAAAATTTCGAAGTACCTCATGTATTCCTTGGCTGAATTAACAGATGTCGCGAATTTACTGCTGACCAAATGTTTCGCGACCTCTTCTGCGTACGCATCCGATGGGAAATACGCGTAACTCAAATGTTGCAAGTATTCTATTGATTCGCAAGGCTCAGGGCACAAGCAGTTGCCACGTTGCTTGAATTTATCTGAAATAAATAGGAGTAAAATACGAGGCATCTGGGAAAGGTTTCGTAGTAGACTTATTTCTAAGGCCTTGGCCAAACGATCAAACATTTGAGATTTGCTTTACAAACAATGTTTGACCGTTTGGCCACATCGCAAAACATTGCTTGGCAAATGCTTAGGCTGTGGCCAAACGATCAAACATTGTTGGTCAAACATTTGAGACTTGCTTTACAAACAATGTTTGACTGGTTGGTGACGTCCCAAAACATTGCTTGACAAATGCTGAGTGACGTTTTTGAAAACTACAATAATAGTTTCTGCTCGTCGCTAGCAAACGTGAGCAAACGGTAAAACATTTTCTTTGACAAGCAAATTTCAGATGTTTGACGAAAAATGTCTGATCAGTTCAAGGCAGGGCCTAAGGCGCTTTCTTTGGAATTTAAAAGTCTTTTGAAATTCACTTACTCATAGCTGGTAAAGCACATTTGATGGATTTTTCCAAATTGCAAAGATCGGAGTCTTTCCCTACAAAAAAAAATAGTTTTACTTGAATCTTTCACCTATCATTTATTACAGTGTATTCACCAACATCTTTATTTCATACAAAAGTCATTAGCATCTTCATTTCATGCGGCATTCATTTGCATCTTCATTTGATACCACATTCAATGGCATCTTCATTTCATAACTTGTTCATTAGTATCTTCATTCCATGCTGTATTCATTAGCATCTTCATTTCATGCTGTATTCATTAACATCTTCATTTCATACCGCTTTCATTTGCATCTTCATTTGATACCCCATTCATTAGCATCTTCATTTCATTACTTATCGATTAGTATCTTCATTTCATACCATATTCATTAGCATCTTCATTTCATACCATACTCATTAGCATATTTGTTGATTCATACCATATTGATAATTCATACCCCATTCATAAGCATCTTCATTTCATACCATATTGATTAGCATCTTCAACTCATACCTCATTCATTAGCATCTTCATTTGGCATCTTCTATTCATACCGTATTTCCAGCGTCTTCATTTAATACCGTATTCATTAGCATATTTCTTTTCTACTATATCATATTCCCCTATTCATTTGTATCTTTGTTTCATTGGGTACTTTTTACCATTGTTCATAACGTATTCAGATTGGATGGACTGCTCTCTTCCACATCCCCTACATTGCTAGATGTCATCAAAATATACAGTATATACAAATCAGTCTGCTTCACTTACCTCTCAGGAAATTAATAGGCATTTGACATCCGCACATTTTTTCAACATATCTTTCTTGGCAGATCCGGAGACATGCGTTCCGGGAGTATCGCTGACCGGTGATAAGTGGCTCCTTTCTACAGGCGGTCGTATAAGGTGGCTCGAGATTCACGATCTGGAAAGATGGCAATGAACTTGGATTTGAACTGAAATATCGCAGAATCATAAAAACTGTGAAAGCAGATAGGGGGGAAACCTCGAAAGAGGCACAGAAAATATTTCAAGCAGTAATATGGCTTTGAAAGCCTTAATCTCATATTCCGCTTGTTTTTACCCATAATGTAGGGTCTGTTCCTTGTCTGTGTCTAATTTATAAGTGAGTCGGTCTGTAAAATCTCGACAGCATCACACCGTCAGTCTATAGGTCATGTACCCCCCCAAGTTTCTACAGATCTGCAAGCGTACACGTTGTTTTTATAAGAACACTTGGCTTCGATTTCAGTCTGCCTGTTTCTTATTTTTGAAGCGATTTTCACTTTGTCACCCCCTACCCTTCTAGAAAACATGTTTAAAATGCGTTTCCGGGCGAGGGCTTTTCGCTGGTGAACTTTTCTTGTGCGTACCTCGAATAGGTTCGGAGATAGCAAAAATTTATGACACAAACTTAAGCCTGGTGTTTCTTATAAAGGTTGTTCTTATAAAAAAACGTGTATATTTATTTGTATTGAGGCTAACTCACTTTTGTCATTTTCAGTCCGACCAGAGTGTGGGTCCCAGGCGATAACGAAAACCCATAAATATCGGCCAATGGAAGGTCTCGCTGATCATGCACATACATTTTCCAGCCTGTTGAAAACCCCTGCGTAGGCAGCAATAAATAATCACTTGCTTGTACGGTCATGCGCAGTTTCAAACCAAAAGTACTGCCTGGTTGCGTTGCTTTCAATACATCGACACTTTGATTGTGGTATTTGTAGTGTTTACCGGAATTAAACGTGTAACACTGGCCTAGCTGATTAAGCACAGGTAGAAAGAAGCTCTTGTCGCATACATTGTCCCTGTACGTACAATTCAGTAGCATTCCACCGTCTTCAAATTTGTCCATAGTGTGTCCAAATACTCTGTATATCTCCTGAATATCTTTCCCACTGAATTCAGGAAACGACATATTGCTGCTTGCTTTTGAGATATCCGCCATTGCTAAAATCCTTGCCAGTTGCAGTAGTTGTTTATACTTCGGGTCTTTTCCCATTTTTGTGAACTTTTCCTTTTGCATAGTGTTCATGTTACATATAGTTATGGCCGGAAATTCTACTTCATTATCGGACACCATTGTCACGACCGTATTAACTTCGTAACGATAATACTCAAAGACAGCTTGGATAGTCATTACAATTAGAATCATAAGTCCGGTTGCTATTAGGATTCCCCAAGCGATCCGGCGCACTTTGTTGAAATCCGGAGATGTGTACCGTAAACCATGGACGGAAGACGTATTCGCGAACCCGTCCCACGTCGTTGATAAATTCTGGTCCTTTCCAGGTTTCATTTTATCATCAAAATATCCATTCACTCGCAAATCGAAGTTTTGAACCCTTAATCTAGAATGCAGTAGGAGAATTTAGTATTTGGATACTTCGACTCGTTCAGCTATTCGTCTGTTTGCGTTTCAACCACGTGATAAAACCTACTCCATCATTTGTTTGAACAGCGAATCAACGTTCAGTATTCATGACCACGTGATAAAGCCAACGTCGCTTGATCGACAGATGTCAAAATTGTAAACAATAACTCCGTGAATGAAAATTAACTTTTCTCTGTTATCCAGATCTAGAGTTTTATCGACATTAGCGTATTTTGAAGGCACTTGCGAGATTTGCCATGGAATAAGCCTTAATTTAAACAACAAGCCAAAATCGATTGCTACAGTTAATCTAGAAAGCTAACTGAACAAGTAAACCAAATCTGGCCTAAGTCTGTTTTCAGCAGAGCAAACAGCGTAATATTGGAATTTCAATGTCCTTGTCTTTCCGCCAATCATAAAGAAGCACTAAAATAGTTCGTTTGCTTTCTGAAAATGTATCAATAGAATTTTTAACAGTGCAATGTTTCTGACAGTAAATATTGAACGTTAAACTAAAGGATAATATTTAAAAAGATTCAGAAAGATCAAACAGAATGTGAGAAAGACTTCTGGTTGTGTTAGGGTTTGTATTTTTCGAAAACAAGTTACTTGAAAGATCTCGGAAGCGAATGAAAGCATTTTTAGAAGAGTAAATAGCAAGTTGCGAAATATTTATATTCAGTGCCTTTCATTTTACAAATAGAGTCAGTGCAGAAACGTTCTTAGCTTTTCCAGAATTAGAGTATTTTACGGATAGTTTCCTAACATTTTAAAGCTGGATCTTCACTAGGCGAAAAACCTTCGCCCGAATAGCTTTTGTGACAAAAAGCAGAAGCCTCTTCTTCTTCTTCTTCTTCTATTTCTTCTTCTTGTCTCGTTTTTTTTTTCTATTTCTTTGTCGTCGTCTTCTTGTTGTTCCTCCTTTTCTTCTTCTATTTCTTCTTCTATTTCTTCTTCTTTCTTCTACTTCTTTTTCTTCCTCTTTCTTTTTCTTCCTCTTTCTTCTTCTTTTTCTTCCCCTTTCTTCTTCTTTTTCTTACTCTTTCTTCTTCTTTTTCTACCTCTTTGTTCTTCTTTTCTTCCTCTTTTTCTTCTTCTTTCTTCTTCTTCTTCTCCTCTTTCTTCTACTTTCTTCTTCTTCTTCACCTCCTTTTCTTCTTCTTCTTTCTTCTTCTTCTTCCTCTTTCTTCTTCTTCTTCTCTCTCTTCTTCTTTTCCTCTTTCTTCTTCTTCTTCTTCTTCTATTCTTCTTTACCCTTCTTTGTCTTCTTCTTCTTCTTTTTCTTATTTATCTCTAATTTTTACATAGTCCTCTTCTTTCTCGGTTTGTTGTTCCCCTTCTTGTTTAACTTCTTCTACTTCTACTCCTTGCAGTGTCAGTGACTAGAGAGCAACAAGTCCCCCGAGTCGTGGAGACAAAAAATGTATCTGTTGTCTCACAGGAACAATTGCGTGTCTCTCGCTACAAATTTTATCGCGCGCAGCAAAGTTTCTGAGATGGCTAAACTGGGAAACATCGAAGGGACATGTCGCTGCCGACAATGTCGTGCACGACATCTCCAAGTTTAGCCAGACCTTTACGGTACCAGAAAATAAAAACAGAAAATAGTTTCAATCGCCTAATCATCACATTGATACAACTGTTTATTAAAGAAGAAATACAGAAAAAGTCATGTAGGTAGTTGTAATCAAAGTTCTTCCTTGTTGAATGATCTCGATCATTTTTTCCAAACCCATCGTCTTCTCCTGCTCGAAGATACACATCGACGACGACATTCAGAGCACAGGCTGCTCTGGAAGCAAAACGTAAGGCCAGGATCTGTTGGGAAACAAATATTTTGTTTAATTGAAAAAATTAGAATAAGTTTTGAATAATTGTTAAAAGGGGTATGGAATCTTTCCACATCAAAACCAAAAAGCCGGTTCTGTGTAGACAGAGAGAGTTCGTATTCTCACTTGAACTCGTCAATTGATCAGAACTTCATACTTAATCCAGAACTGTTCCTGCTGTCTTATGTATTTGTTTTATTTATGTAATTTTAGTGCTATATTGACATATTGGTACTAAATGTAACAGAAATACGAACGTCCAAAAAGCTATACGATATACTTGTAGTTTCCTAGTCCCCATTTCCTATTGCCTGGTCCCTTTTTTCTAGTCCCTTTCTCCTATTTTCAGCTTCCTACGTCCCCGGGGGTACTTCATTGTTCAAATGACTAGACGTGCCGTCCAGTTTTTCCAAACCCACCCATATCTACCGATAAATTTTGTTACTCGTGGTACCCATGTATAGAAAAAACAACGAAATTTTTTACCCATTTGTGCCAATATCTCAAATGTTTGAACCCAATTTAACGCCTGAGGCAACTCTAAATGCGGTGAAAAGGCATTTGCGCTAAAAAATCAAACGCACTTTTTATCAGGTGTTTCAAAGCAATGCATGTTTAAATTTTTTATATATTTTACTACCCATGTGTAGAGATTCTTAACGAAAAATCAACCCATATGTAGGGAAATTGGCGCTGAAAACGTTACCCATTTGGGCGGCACGTCTAGTATAACGAACAATGGAAGTACCCCCCGGGCCTACGTCCTAATAAGACATCGGTACAAAGTGATTGGTGTTCAAAACACAATACCAATTCAGCTTCATTTTCCTAATTGGTGCAATTGGAACTGCATCCGGGTATTGATTCCCCCTTATAGTACCTTTCGGTCTGTTTATGACGTTTACGTTTACACGCTTTTTTTATAAGGAACCTACCTAAAGGCCTAGTTCTTAAAGTTCCTTATTTTTGGACCTCTTTTGAGGCAATCTTAGTTCAAAAAGTTCCTTAATAGTTCCTTAATTTTAACTGCACATACAGTGGTCTTAACAATAAAAGAGAGACACTTGCATGTGAGCAAAGCTCGAGACTACTCATGGAAACATTTGATACATGCTTAACGTACAATTTATGTGATTTTCGACTGCAAATGAATGGAACCGGCTTTCTAATTCTTGATTATTTGCAGTGATAAAACTATTCAACAATAAAAAGTTCTTTAGTTATTTTCTCTCTAGTAGTATAAGTTCTTTAAATTTTCGGGCCTTCTACAAGTAGGTTCCTTATAAAAAAAAACCGTGTATAAATACTCTAAGAGCCAAATATGTTTCCGCTCTTTTTTGCTGAAGTTTTGCACAACTGAACATCTTTTACTACATTTAAATGTAATTTTAATGTGAAAAACAAACTTAAAAATATTGTTAGCTAACGTTCTAATAAGCCCTCTCCCTGGGCTTGTCACACCCTGGACTTTAGGGCCCAATATAAGAGGCGGAGCTCACTGAGGAGTTCTGATATAAATTTTAAAAAGTTTAAGAAGGAAAAGCGGTAAAATTTGGCTTTTATCTAACAAACACTGCGTGCTGTGATGTAAATCTCGCTAAGAGTCTTAGCGACTGTCCAAGGGCTGACTGGAATCTCAGATGCTCGAAGCGGCTTCAGTCAAGTTCCATATTAAAGAGTACAGTTGACATCTGCTATCTCGAACTCTTGGGGGAAACTGGAATTTGTTTGAGATAGCGAATGTTCGAAATAACGGATGCCCCATATAAGTATAAAAAATTATAGTTTTTAAGTCAGAAAAGGAACCTCTATTAACATGCAGAGTTACTGATCCCAAATTTCATCAAACAAGTTTGGTATTTTTACATAGGAGTCAAAGCTCATCTGCTTTCATCCCTACCATTGGTCAAATTGAGATATAATGGCGATGCAGCACATCTCGAAAGAGAACAGCTTCATCTATTTTATACATGGGCAGCATATCACTTAGCTGCTGCCATTCCCGCTCCGCTAGGCGAACTTATACATATGTCTCTTTATCCAATTCAGCAGAAAATTTGGCAAAGTTCGAGATAAAGAGCTGGTATTCCTCCATGGGAAATCAAAAATGGTTCGAGACAGCGAATGTTCGAGATAACGGGGTTCGAGATAGCGGATGATTTTTCTATGCAAACCCTTATACCAAAACGAGGGGAAATGGAAAATCGTTCGAGATAGCGAATGTTCGAGATAGCGGGCAGTCGAGATAGCGGATGTCAACTGTAATTCTATATTGGCCGAAATTGGAGAAAAAACGTACCTTGACTTTCAATGGCCTCCTCCTCCTCAGGGCCAGCAAAGAAATCTCGCACATCTCTGTTTTCTTCCTCCTCCGCATCTTAAACCAGACAGAAATTTACTAGCTCTTTTGAACTTGCATGGATATCTTGATGAAAACGGGAGATCAGCGTCTTTTCAATTGAAGGTTTCGGACAAACGATCAAACATTTTTGTCAAACATTTGCAATTTGCTTGTCAATCAATGTTTCAACGTTTGGCCACCTCACAAAACATTAATCCACGAGGAGAATTGGCTGGGCCGTGGTTTGAAAAAGTTAAAAAAGTTCAAACACATTTAGCTTGTTGCAAACGAAACATGTTTGACGACAAACTGTTTGCACGACAAACTGTTTGCGACTTGGCCAAACGAAAAGCTTTTTGGCAAGAAAATGTTAAATGTTTGTTAGTTTGGCCCAGTTAAGTAAGTTGATCTTTTACCTATGAATCTAAAATACAATCAGAAGTTTCCTGATACCAAGATATCATAGGATACTAACCATCAAATTTGGTTTAAAAATTTGAATCATAAAATGATGCAATGGAAATTTATGACCCTTAAAAAACAAAATGCCAGCTTACTGCAAAATGCCAATTCCATCCCAAGCAGAAGCACCAATACCAAAATTTTCTTCATTTTGGAAGCTTGCTTTCAGATCAACGAACCCTGCAGTACCAAGCAGTTTATGATTGTGAGAATATGAATCACGTGCAGCATGTATATACCTTTCTGCTTCAATTAAGCGCCCAGGGCGTTTATTAATATTCCCTCCTTTTAAGGGAGGCGTTTATTTGGTGGAGCTTTTAAAAGAGGGAGCCGCTTATTTGCAAATAAACTATTTTGTAGATTGATTGCCCTCCCTTTGAAAACGGCGTTTAATAGAAAGAAGCGTTTATAAAGGAAGGGAGCATTCATCATTACAATATTGAAGTTTTACCAAAGCAATATGGTAAATGGACTATGATTGGTGAAGCGAATGCTTATAATTCATTTTTCACTCGCATTGATCTGTGGAAGACCCTATAATTCAATTTCAATTTCAATTTCAATTTATATTTCAATTTATATTACCGGATACGTATGTCCAATAGGGTTCTTTTTGATGCGAGTTTATAAGATTATAGATCAAATAAATTGGCGTTAAGATAAACAAGAGAGAACATGTAAAAGCTTTTGTAAAGTAAAGTATTTTGAAACATTACATACCTCCAGACGATCAATAATCAATGACCACGATGTTTCAGAATTCGTAAAATGAATTTCTGGCCTGCATCTGCAGCATTCTTTTCCTTTCTTTTCGGTATCCAATTATTATGGAAACCAAGTAGCGTCCAATCAGATTGTTAGATTTCGAAAAGAAACAAGGCATAATGTAAGCCTCTGCGCAATTCTTCCTCCGAGTGAATGATGCTCTTTTGACTTAGCGGAAAAAGCATTGAAAATTGCTCATTTGGAAAATGGTTTGAGAAACCTGGACTAGGAACCGAAAATATGGAATCTAAAATAGGTACATTTAACAAAATTTTATAAAAAGGATTCAGTACCAAGAGAACAGACAAATTTTAACGAGAAAGCCCGGTACTACCGAAAAGATATTCGATAATACCTCACGACCTCATGGGTCACGGTTTTTTTTTTTGTTTCAACACAATATCCTAAGATACAAGGTCTACTCTGTAAACAACAATAACAAAACTCTAAGAAAATTGTAAGGTTAAACTACGTAACAGTTTTTGTATTAAATTGAATTACTATTCAACAATATGTTAATTAACTAGCATTATAATCAACTAGACGTTTATTATAGATTTCAAATATGAAGTTACCTAGAATTTCTAAGAAAATTTTGTCTTCATTTGTCATTAGGTAAATATATTTTGTTCTGAAGTTGGAATATTTTTAAAATTGGGGTAAAGATCATTAATTTCATTCAAAAAAATGTGTTCGTTCAATATCATAGTTTTTGCAGTCTAGGAGGAAGTGTACTTCATTTTCAACTTTATTTATGCAGGACTTGCAAAAACGTTTTTCTCGTTCGATCTGTGGCTTACGATGCCTTCCTTTTTCAATTTCTAAGCAGTGGTCACTTAGCCTTAATTTTGCAAGTATTCTTCTATATTTCCTATTTGTAACTATTTGAAGGTATGGTTCAAAAAAATATACGATTCTTATGTGTTTTATAGGTTAGCGCCTTAGAACAATCCTGAATGTATGAGTCCCAGTACCTGTTATAGTTCTGTGCTAAAAGTCTTTTGGTATCTTTCTTAGATGGGGTAAAGGATGTATTAGTATTCAGTCTATTTGTGAACTTATCAATATATGACACAATAGTATTACGGTTATTGATAGATTTTTCATAATCCAGAGCAAGTGCCACTAGAGAGTCTGCTTCCGAATAGTTCACTACATGATCGATAAAGGTACTTATTCTACAATTTGCATGGACGTTCAGAGGATAACGACCCAGCTCTGCTCGCACTAATGCATTTGTGGTTGATCTGTTTAGGCCCAGAAGACGTTTGAGGAATTGTGTATGAATCTTCTCGATTTCACATTTATCCCATTCTTTATAATCGAAATTAAGATAGGGTGCCCACACTTCTGATCCATATAGTAGAATTGGTGATATTAATGAGTCAAACAATTTTAGGGCAATATTAATAGGGAGGTATTTGATTTTATATTTATTGTTCAGGGCTAGAAGTGCGCGGTTTGCTTTTGAACTTAGCATATTTAATGTTTCTTTAAAACCACAAGCTGCATTTAAGGTAATTCCAAGATAAGTGAATTCAGTGACATTCTCAAGAGGCGTGTTGCTAATATGAAATGACTGCTTATATTTTGAGTTATTTTTATAGAATGTCATACATTTAGATTTTTTACTATTAACTTCAAGTTTCCATTTACAGCAATATTCATTTAGCTTATTTAGGCATTTTGAAGTCCGTCGTGCGTTGAAGAGAGGATTATCAGATCATCAGCGTAAAATAAACAGCTTATTTCTTCGCCAGATAAATTTAGTGGGGTTGGATTATTAAGGTTGAGTGTATCTATTAAGTCATTGATATAAATGTTAAAGAGTGTGGGGCTTAAAGGACATCCTTGTCTCACCCTTTTGAACAACTAAAGAAATTTGTGCATTTGTTTTTTAGTTTCACTGCGCATTCAGTATTTTGGTACATGTTCTGCACAATGCGAAGAAAGCTCTGGTCCATGCCTTTGTTTTGTAATTTTTGAAATAGTCCTTCATGCCAGACAGTATCAAAAGCCTTTCGAAATCTATGAAGGCTGCATGAACCTTCTTTTTTGAGTCATCTTTGACATGCTTATTGATCAATGCTTTTAGTGTAAAGAGATGATCGGATGTTCGGGATATATTTTGGAAACCAATTTGATTTTTATGGATCAGCTTGTTAATATCTACGAATGACTTGAGACGTATGTTTAGTAACAGACAAAGAAGTTTGAGTAAAGCATTACCAACACAGATTCCACGGTAGTTATCTGGGTTTGATTTGGGCCCTTTCTTATGAACAGGGGTGATGAGGCCTTTGCACCATGTTTTTGGAATATTGCCTGAACTAAGAATAGTATTGAAAGTTAGTTTAATAAGTTGAAACACACTGGGTGAGCAATTTTTAATCATTTCATTGCTTATTCCGTCAAAACCTACAGCTTTTTTATTTTTAAGTTTTTTTATAGCGTCAAATAGTTCTTTATCGTCTATTTCTTTACTTAAAATTGAATCATTTGCATTTATGGCGGAGTAATTCTCTCTATTTGTTATATCTGTTGAAAAAAGCTTTTTGTAATATTCTTCCCAAATTAAACCATTTTGTATTTCAATCGGTTTTTTTGAGATATTCTCATCAAAGTCTTTCCAAATATTCCAAAAACCGCTATCACTAGAGTTAGTCTTAAGATTCAGAATTTTCGTATTCCAAAAACTTTGGCGTTTGGTGTGAAGTAATGATTTGTATTGTTTCAATTTTTCTTTGTACCTTGTTCTTGCAATCTCGCTGAAAGGGTTTGAGCGTTTTAACTTGGAAATTTGGTTGAGTTCTTTTTTACATGATTTGCAATCAGAGTCAAACCATTTCTTTTTGTTCAATGCTTTTTTATCTATTTTATCTTCTTTTATCAGTTTCTTCTTAAGTGAGTTTTTGCGGCAATGTGTAAGATGTTCGTTAGCTCAGTGGCCAGCGCAATCGGATCAGCTGAATGTTTTGCATCCATTAAAATTTCATTTAGTTTAAATTTTATTTCGTCACAATTTAATGCTTGTGAAAATTTTGAAGGAGATTCATCTTCATCCCAGATGTAGTTATTTTTTAGCTTAGTCCAATTATAGGTTTCGTGAGATTCATTTACAGGTTTTTTATTAGGGATGTGAATTGTTATTTTACAGTGATCTGTTAAATGAGTTTGTTCACTTACATAAAATATGGATATCTGTTCAAACAAAGATTGTGAAGCGATGGCATAATCTACACAACTTGCGCCATTATGAGAGAAGCATGTGAAATTTCCTTTATCATCACCAAACTTTCTACCATTAAGTATCCTAAGGTCGGTAGATCTGCATAGGTCTATAAGGTATTTTCCATGGCTATTTGGGTCTCCAGGGTCACAGTTAGATCTCGGAAGAAAATACCCAAGGTTTGAAATACTAAGGCCACCATCATCTATGTGTTTTGAGTCTGGTATATGATCCGGCAGACAGTTGGTTCTAGCGTTAAAGTCACCTAAGATCATGAGGTCGTTTGTTTCACTTGAGAACTCGATGACGTCATCTATTAGGCTTTCAAAGATGTCTGTTGAGAAGTACTTTGAGTCGTAGGGTGGTATGTAAACTGCACATATTCTAAGATTATTTTCGGAATTGTAGAAGATGTCCTTGTTGATTTCTAGCCATATATAATTACTATGGATTTTGATAACTTTAATTTGGTTTTCTAAATAGGACTTGCAGTAAACCAGTATTCCTCCAGAACTTCTGCCTGAAGACTTTTTATCTATCTTATTAGGTTGGACCTCAATTTGAAAGAAATTGGGGATGTCCTTGTCATGGGGGCAAGACCAAGTTTCAGTAAAAATATTGATATCACTAATTAACAATTCGGCTGAAAGGTCAGGGATTTTACACCCTAAGTTGTTGTCAAGGCCATGAATATTTAGATGACTTATTGAGAAGTCCAAAGGCGATCTTGAAATCATAGGTACGGAATCAAAAGGGTACGATGTCGGCAAATGGTGAAGTATTGCCGTATGACTTACAGAACAAAGGCCTTAATATGCCAATGCTGGCTACTCAATTAACCTAAATATTATTCTAAAATAGTAGAAATAATCAGAGTAGGCTAACGTAGATAAAACAACAATGAAAAACGTAAAAGTTTACCATACTGAGTAATTCTTTTTCTCTCTAGTTCCAAAGAAGAGGCTCTTTATCTCATTTATGAATATTTTCATGCCATTTCGGTCCAAGTGCTTGTTATCCACTAGCATTTCACTCGTTATGGAAGGGTGGTACATGATGCGTATAGAATCGTTCCATGATTTATCGCTGAAACATGTTTCATTTATAATTTCGTTTGCCAGGCGTACTTTCCGTGTTTGATCATCAGCTCGTGGCAGTAAAGTTGACAATACGATTTCAGCATAAGGAGCTTTTAGCTTTACACAGTCTAGGGCTAGAGCCAAGTTGTTTTTAAAATCTTCTTCAGATGGTATTGTTTCTATATCGTTTGTTCCTAGATGGATCAGAATTTTCCTTGCGTTGGGTATGTCGATATTCTTCATAATTTCTGGGACCTTTTCAAGTGTAGGGCAACGAATCTTAGCTATAGCAGTTGGAAATCTCGTGGCTGAAATGTATCGAATATTGGAGTCACCAATCAATACAAATTCTTGGTCAAAACGTCTTTTTTCATTCTGTCTTGTGTTTTTCGCTAATAACGATCCTGGTTGAGGTTGATTTGGTCTTTGTTGTCGTTGACGATTTGGGTGCAAACGGAACATTGGTGGAGGTGGAGGATAAGGAGCAGGGGACTAGCTGTGTGGTAAGCAGTGTGGAGAAGATTCTGGTTATGATTATCTTTTGGATGTGTTTTGGTAAGTGGGCGTTGCTCACTATCAGGGGCAGAGGGTTGAGGATGCTTGGATGTGTCTGAATATGGTGAGGTATGGTTTAAAGGGGGTTGTGCAACACTTGAATACAAAAGAGGTTGTGGGTTTGGCTTGGGTGGTGGGTTGGAGAATGATATTGCCTTTTCAACTTCATCGCATATATTTTTAGTTATCTTAAGTTCCAACATTTCAATTGTTTCGTTAAACTCGTGCTTTAGAGATAGCATATTTTCTTCCATTTTTGATTCTATTCTGTCATATTTGAAGTTGATTTCTGATGAATTAGATTCAAGTTTGGTAATTGAATTCCCTAATTTGTTATGGCTTTTTTCAGACCTTATTATTTTCCCATTCAGCTCATCAAATTTTTCTTCAAGGTTGAGACACCGTGTTTGGCACACTTTCAAATCGTTCTCTAGAAGATAGATCTTTTTAATTAACGGCATTAATGTCTCAAGCTTAATCTGAATATCTTTGACGTTCGTCTGCAGTTCGGTAAACATCGTCAGAAATTGGCGCTGCCAAGTGTCGTCACTTTTTGTTGACGCCTCGCCTGGTTCTTTAATCTCACCATTATTTGGTTTTTCTAACGTCTTGCCGGAAGAGGCGATGTTGGCTTGTCCGAACATTGAATCAAGATTCAATTTTGTCACGCTATCTCCAAATATTTTCTCTGATATGTTGCAATCGTGCTTTAAATCAATTATAGATAGAATTTCATAATAGTATTTGATAAAGTTAATAATATTTTCTTCCGTGCCTTGAACGTCTATCTTTCTCTTTGGGGCATAAAAAAGACGAATTGAAATAGCTAACGTGTTTGTACTTTTGCCCTCTTCGGAGGAGGAGACTTTACATATTTGCGATATGTTCAAGTGAGTTCTTTGCCTGGTAAAACATAACATTAACTAAAAAATAACATAGACAAAAACATAAAACAACTGTCCAGTCAAAACAGGGAATGCAATTAAAATGGTAGATAGTCACTATCCGAGTTTTCTTGATCATCAGAAGATGAAAAATCACTTTCTCATTGCGAAGAGTTGGATTCATTTTCTGATTCTCTTGGCTTCAATATAGAAAGGGCGATGTCAGAAAGTTCGCAATCAGCGTCGTAAAGTACAGTATCAATTGTATGCATCTTCTTTCCTACTTTCGCTTTTTTCGTTGGTGGTAGTTTTGTTTGACCGGAGCTGTCACTTTCATCGTCTGCATCATCAGTATTCGATGTTTGATTGTTTTTTCTCACTCTTTTTCGCCTTCTTAAAGACGGAGGAAGCTGGTTCCTTCGAACCACAAGGGTGTAATGTCAGTGTTGTTGCGTATCCACCCATAATCAGTTACTGAAAGCTCCACCACCATCAGCTTTAGACACCGTTTCCAAATATGAGCTTGCAGATGTGCCCGCAAAATTGCTTGTTTTAGTGACGTAAGGTCTGGTGGCAAACTTGCTGAAGATTTTTGTTTCATTTTTTTGTATAAACGTACCCGTGTATCCACGTAGCTTTCATCGTATTTTCCGGAGTACATCACCATTTGAACAAAAGTCCTTGCACCTCTAAATTTTCTTGTGAAACACCATTTTCGTTTCCAATTTCGCTGTTCAAGTGAATAAGCTCTGGGTTTTTCATTATTTGCTTTAATGCTTTGATCTTCCCAACATTGAACATATATTGTACAGCAGATTTCAGGGTGCAATGTTCATTTTGTGATAAAAGCATGAAACTTCGTGAACATGGGCAGTTTGAAACGCTGAAAAAGATAGGATATAGAGCCACTCCGAAAAGTACCCTCGAATGCTATTTTTAGATAGGGCTACTAGAGCCCAATCCCAAGAAGTGAAAAACAGGTGTAACTTGGGAAATAAACGACGGATAAATACAATAATTGGTATTCTTAGCAACATCGACATGTTGAGAAACATGGAGTACATAGCCAATCAAAAAATACCCCCATAAGTTATTTTTAGAAAGGGGTACTAGGGCACAATCCCCAGAAGTTAAAACGGATGTAACTTGGGAAATAAACGACGAATAAATACAACAATTGGTATTCTTAGCAACATCAACATGCTGAGAAACATGGACTGCATGGCTAATCAAAAAAGGCCCCAAAAAGCTATTTTTAGAAAGGGGTACTACGGCCCAATCCCCAGTAGTGAAAACGGGTGTAACTTGGGAAATAAACGACGGATGTATTTTTTGCAACATCGACATGCTGAAAAATATGGAGTGCATGACTAATCAAAAGTGCCCCCAAAAGCTATTTTTAGAAAGAGGTGCTAGGGCCCAATCCCCTGAAATGAAAACGTATACAACAGTAAAACTAATGTAACTCATATAACTGCTGTAACTAATGAAATTAAAAGCGGATAGTAGCAATTTATTCTTAGTATAACGATAACGAGATAAACGAGTATGGGCCCATTCCGAAATATTCCTCACGTCTGTTGAATTACGCTGGGACACTTGAATATAATGCCTAGATCGAAAAATCAACTAAATCAGGCAAGACATTAGGAGCTTGTGACAATGCTAAGAGAACATCTGTTAAAGCCTCATACACTTTCCAGGCCTTCCATGCTGTTATGTTACCGATACCAGCAAAAATGACACAGTATCACACCCGGTAAGTGAGTGGAACAATGGTAATGTCTTTGCTTTTGCCGGGCCAATAGCCAGTGCCACTTCATGAACTGGGATGTGTCGGAAATTTATTATTGTCACAACAAAAGGTGATCAAGTTCTATGTAAATTATCAAGCAAAAGCCTTATAGGTCTTTCACCATGCTCCCACGAAGAAGCAGACTCCAGAATGTTTCTTCACCTTGCTGATGCCATCCTTCATGGTTGCCGAAAACCAATGGTACGTACAGTCGACACTGATGTCGTTGTATTAGCGGTTTCAGTCTATCAAGAATTGCATCCTGATTAACTTTGGGTTGCCTTTGGAACAGGTAAAAATTTCTGCCATTGTCTCTTCATTCTTTTGCTTAGCTTCCACATCAGCTTCTTCTTCTTTTGTAACAGGTTTAAGTGCAAATTTTACATAGCAAGACTGGTGATAATATATATCGATAGAAAATATGTCAAACGATTGACCTGATTCCAGCACCTTAAGGCGTTTTGCTGCTGCATTAAACTTGTGATCTGGCATAGATAAAAATACACCTGTTCTTTCTAAAATTCGATCTCTTGACTTAATATGAGAACATCGTGCCAAACCACCATTTTCATATCTATTTAAATCTACTGTACGTATCTCTTGACAAATAAAACACAATACTTTTGGTTTGTGAGGATCACGTTTAGATCTACGGTGCTTGGGGTTTTCGTCAATTTCGTCAGATTGCATTTCGGTGTCGCCAATGTCCTGAGATATTCCTTGTACTTTTCCATACCTAAAAAAAGTGATTAGAAAAGCAAATTACTTAGTGTAAATATTTTAATTTAATTACCTCAAATATATAATAAATTAATGAATTTTGTCCCTATCTTGACCTTGGGTATTCAGCCAATCTGTCAGTTCCACAGCTTATGACATCCTCCCTCTAACACTTGCTTCTAACAATTGCTGTAACATAAAGTTTATAACTATCTAAATACGATTAACATACCTTTTCACATAAGCAGATGCTTTTGTTCTAAAAGGTAATCTGCAGCTATCGTGGACATTTCCAAATGCATCTGTCTTGTCGACAATTTTATCATGAACATATCGAAAGAAATGGAATTTGTCTTCAAGGTCAATGTTTATCTCCTTCCAAACTTGTGCCTGTTGCTTTAAATTTTCCCATCCTCTGTTTGTCAACGAATGTGTTTTATCTTTTTGTGCGATTCTTCCTTCGCATAACAAACATTTTCTTTCATTATCAGAATCCAAACTAAGAACAGGCTTTGATAAAGCCCTTCTTGGGGGCCTATTATAGGTTTGCGGCTTCACGGCTTCGACCCCTATTTGAGTGCGGGTTACGGATTTCACGATGCTTTTTCTACGGTTTGCGGCTTCAGAAAAAGTTGCAGCTTGCGTTTTTTTGGTGTGTATTGACATCGGTTTACGGCATTTTGCATTCGGCTGCGGCTTTTGAGCGAAAAAAAACTACACGCATTCTGAATTTCACAAGGAATGTGCTTGAAGAAGGTTCTGTGACGCTCGAAAATGAAATAGGAAAAGTAAATAAGCGATCAAGTGGACAAGCGACAGGATAAATGTCGATTGACAAGCTATTAGAGCCGTTAATGTTATATCCGCGAATGAAGTTAATCGGCAGCGGCTTAGCCATTTTTTCGACGAGGGATTGCGACTTAAAGCTGATTTTTTCACGGTTTCGCGGCTTCTGGACCCCCTATAATAGGCCCCCCTTCTTCAAAATTATCATTGCTACGTTGCTACAAACTGTATATCAGGATTTCAGTATTTACTTGAAATGTTTCAACCCAGTTAGAAACCAGCTTGCTTGTGCAATTAGAATTGAGCATTTGACATTTGCAATTTAAACAGATTGAAACAAATAGCAACATTAGGTTATTTGACAATTTAAAATGGTGGAAAATGTTTCGGATTTGACCAGAAATTGTGCAACTGAGAAAATTTTTCAAAATGACGTCATAGGTCACATGTGCACCATGTTGCCAACACATGTAATTTTTGAATGCAAACGACATCATCCTTGTGGCCCATTAGCATTGCATTGATCAAAAACACTAAAAAAAAGTGGAAAAGTGTTGAAAACACGATGCAAATGACCAAAAATGCATTCCTTGATGACGTCATCGACCACGCCCAAATTCGGACGATATCGCAAAGGCCCATGGGCTGATTTTGTTCCCCATGCTTTAAAATGCTAGAATCCACATTAAAACAAAAAGTTACCCTATTTGTTAGATTGCAGTGGTATATGTCCTGCCTATATCTGATAATTTTTGTCTTGAAAGAAACTTATGAATTCAACTTTTAGCTGTTCTATATTAATGAAACTAGGAATTATTGTAGATACATTGGTTACAATCAACTTACTTTCTTCTTCATTTTCTCCAGATTTTTCACATTCAACACATATTTTCCCAATATTTTCTCTTAGCAGTTTTTCTTTCAAAATTCTTTTTTCTGTTTTATTCTCGAACGATGTTTTCCATATAAGTTTTATTATTTCATTTTTATCAATTATCTCAACACGTTCTTCCATTTGCCGAATCGTACTCTTAGATTTCTAGCTTTTTGACGCAGCTCCCAAAAACGTGACCATTCTGTATCGTGCGAGAATCCAAGAAGTTGTGCCTGAATTTGAAATTGATGGTTTGTTCTTTTTATGTTTTTTTTAGGTGTTAGGCATAGGCATAACCTAGACTAAATAAAACAACACCATAAAATTTCATCTGCTGGTTAGTAATCTCATTCTCATAATGCTTGGTCTTATTTATCCGCAGTTCATGAAATTATGAAATGTTGAGGAAGATGATAAGAAACTGAAAGAAAACTAGTAGACTTGAAGCAGAAAAAGGAATTTTGGCTCATAACAAACAATCATAAGAATACAAATGGCCTAACCTTGATTGGAACTGCTGTTGGGAAATGGATTTTGATACCTTTCAGCCTTTTCGTGGATCTGAGGAATTAAGGAATGGAGGACCAGCATACAGATCATCACTTTCAGGCATGTATATCAATCCCTTGTGCATTCCTATTGTAATATGCCACTTAGGTACCTCAAAATAAAAAATATGCCCAAATTAACAATAGAACAATAGAAAGAACAATAGAAAATCACTCTTCCACATAGGAGATCTTTGGCATATAGTACATGGAATGCAGCCTGGATTAGTACAACTGTGCTCAGTCTGGAAGGTTAAACTTTAAATTTCTAAAAAATATAGGTCTTACAAATCCCAGTTTTTTCTGCCATCACCTTAAGCTGGTATTGCTGTAAACAGGCAGGTCAAAGTACAAGGACTGGCACACTAAATATGCTTAAAATTGGGCATTTGCACCGAAGAATCTGAGCATCGACTCAGATTGCAGCATTTCATTTGCATTAATTTTGTTGGCTCATTGCAATCGCAATGCTGTGATCTGATTGAACATGTCAACCCACCCAGTAGTGTTTCTCCACCGGAGTACGCAGAAAATACCACCACAGTAGTGCGTATCCATCACATTAGTGGGTATAAATTTGCTAGCATGCTATAGTGCACAAGAATTCAATAAACAAAAGGTTAAACAGAAGATTGTGTAGTCATTGTTTACAACTCAAGATGATCAGTGTTATTACTATTGTTATTGCCCTTTTGGTAGTTTGCCTGCACCCCACCTAAGGTTCATATAACTATCTGTATTTTACTTTTTGTAAATTTTTAGCATTGGAGAATGCCTGGGGTCATGTTGCAAGCACCAAAGAAAATGTAAGTGTTGTTATATAGTCTTCTCTGATTGGCTAATTTCCATCCACATTGTGTTTTGTATTCCCCCACATACAAGTAATTGTTCGGGTCATTTCTTACCTTTTATACTATGAAGAATATCTGTCAGAAAAGCTTTTTGAAAAGCATTTTGAAAAGCTTTTCAGCTTTTGTCAAGTCTTGATTTTCGAGTTCTTCAAAATCGCTGGGGGGCATGACTAAAAAGATTTCAAATAAGAGCATTTTCCGACTGTCTTGAGGGCCTTGACTTTAGATATTCCCCTGACCCAAAATTTTTACTTGCTTTCTTTGTATGTGCATTGCACTGTGACGCAAAACCTTGGGGTGTGTAGGGAAACTTTTCTTCAGTCACATAGTTTTCTACCAATTTATTTATTTTTACTATTTATTTTATTTACATATTTATTTTCTTTGCAGTTGGACACTGTTGACAGGAGAATAACTAAAGCTAAGAATTACTATCCAGATGATGGATACAAAGCTGATAATAAAGCAAATAATACCAAAATGCATAGAAAATACAGCGACAGAAAAAGAGGAAAGGTTCAATTGAATTTAAACCCAGAAATAAAATACCAAGAATCTGAAGATGTTGATGATTTATTGATTGCTGATAGAGATCCCTTAAGACCAAGAAGACATCCTCTATTTGGTGAAAGATCGCCAAGATCAGCTAAAGAACAGTATGAGCTTGATTTTCAATATGACCCTGATGATAATCTGTTTAGTGAAAGACTTAGAAGCCCTGTTATTCCAAAGCTGAATTCCTCAATTGGTGGAAAGTCACTTGGTGATAGTATCAGAGACAGTGGTGAGTAAAGAAAATACTAATTCAATGCAAGTCACCTTTTTGTAGAATACAACTTAAATTTACAAGGCTGGAAAATTTGAATGCACAGGGGCAGAAGGGGTGGTTCCCCCACTGCCCCACTGCCTTTCTTCTGACACCTCTGTAGAATGTCCATTTCAAATTCGCTGCTAATTTCAAATGTTTGACAAAGCATTGTTTGGGGTGAGCCACAAAAAGAAAAACATACTGTACTCTCAAATACAGAGTAATATTCTCTGGTACAAATATACTATAAATGCTGCAATAAGTCACTTTCCCCTCCTGCAGGCATTGAGGAAGCTTAGGAAATGGATGCAAAATTAGAAAGCTTCAGTACCTAATGTCTTAAAATTTGCTTATCAAGAAAAATATCTCAATGTTCAGCCATGTCACAAAACGTTTCAATATATGTCTACATGTCTTAATTTTTCTCAAAAACATTGCAAAACAAATTTTGTTTATCATATTTTTCTTTGTCAAGAAATGTTTGTGTCATGGTCAAACACTGAAACAATGTTTGATAAGCAAATTATTTTGCAGGTTTGACAAACAACTTTTGATCACCCTGACAGGGTCATAGTTATAAAATAACTAAAATATAAACTTTTCTACGATGGAAAACGAAGTTTGTTTTAGAGCAAGCGAATATTTGAGATAGCAAGCATTTGATTAAAGAGAAGGCAAACTTGATAACAGGTGTATTTCAAAATGCCATTTAATGTCTTTTAGGAAGTCTGGCAAGGCTAAGGCAGAAAATTCAACAACAAAAAGAAAACCTGCATTCACCTGAGTTGCAAGGTATGAAAACGTTCATGTTATGCTAAAAGAACAGTGTTAGTAACCTAACATAGGCCCCGTTTACACTTTACCAGGTAGCTTTCGGAGCATCTTGATTTTTGTATCCGATAGGGTTGGTGTTTACACTATGCCGGAGCTATACAATACGAAACACTCTGAAAATTGGAGTGATTTTTACTCCGTTTTGTAGGTGATATGAAAATCACTCCGCTCCAGATATAATTGACTTTCTTTTGTGAGAGGGAATTAACTGTTGAAATTTTCTATTGTCTCGCTATCTGGTATAGTGCAAATGGGTCTATCCGATATGAAAATCAAGATGCAACGATAGCTATACAGTATAATATAAACACTTGCCCTATCTGAATGGGTTAAGGCTAGGCACAGTGCTCTTATAGCTATCAAGTAAAGTGCAAATAGGGCCATATTGTGACTGGTTTCTTTGCTCAAATCCATCTTTTTCATGTTTGTCTGTAGCACCATTTGCAGCCAAAGTCAGCCATGGAGAAGCGGACCCAGTCATTGCTAAAGAAACAACATTCAGAGAGCCAATGAAGCGAAAGGTTGCTTCAATGTCAAGTGCCCCTGCATACAAAGGTAAAAATCACTTCAGCTGTAACCCCCTAAAATGATGTCTTATCATTTGTTTAGTGAATGTGTTCATGTAGGGTTTCCAGCAGTTGGGGCGATCTTTAAGTTTTGCATCATATACTGCAATGCCACTGCATACATACAAAGGCAAAAATCTTGTTAACTATTTGGATTAATGCGGGACCAGGTGGATTTTGCTACAAATGGCATACTGGAGTAGATGGGATTCGAACCTGGACTGCATGATCAGAGAACCAACAATGTCACTCGTCAATTTCAGTGACCTCTATAGCTCAGAAGAATCGTCGTTGGCTCTCTGGTCATGCAGTCCAGGTTCGAATCCCATCTATTTTGGTATTCAACTTGTGGAAATGTCTATCCTAGTGTTCGCCACTTATGACAAATATATGTGCGATTAGATGAATATCTATTGTTTGTAAGCAATTTTCTTATTAAGGAAAAAGACTTGGTTAAACATTTACGTAGATCTGACAGAATTTCAAATTGTGATCAATCTGAAAACTCGTCTATTTCATACGCTAGGGTTCAATCTACCGGAAGCCAAAGACAGAATCGCACAGACGACCCGACTTGCTGATATCCAAAGCCGGAAACTTGTCACCCATCAACAAAGGAAAGAACGAGTTGGTAGCTTACAAACGCAAAATGTACCCGGTCCGAAGTCAAATTTGCCGGGTAATAAGAAAACAGCAAAGAAAACCGGAAAAAATTCACCCGGTAAGAGAGAAATCCGTTTGTAATGTATGCTTGTCTTGTCAAGCTTGTCAAGCAAAATGTTTGACCGTTTGGCTACGCCCAAAAACATTGCTTGTCTAACGTTTTTTGTTTGTGTCAAGCAAAAAATGTTTTTGAGCTTTTCAAAAACATCACGCCACAAATTTTGTTACTTTTGCTTGTCAGCAATGTTTTTCATCGTGGCCAAACTGTCAAACATTTGTTGTAAAGCAAATTTCAAATGTTGGACCAACAATGTTTGATCGTTTGGCCAGGGCCTTGCGCTCAAGGCTTTTCCTAGTCAGCCTATAAGCAATTCACCTCAGTGCTCGTAACGTAACACAAATGCAATTCAATTTAATGCTATGTTATGTAACGTCTTCTAGATTGGGCTTCCTGTGGTTAAACACAAAACATTACAAGCTCTTTAGCAAATTCGAATGCATTTCAAATTCGTTTCCAATTTATTATTGTGAACCTCTGCAACATCTGCCAAACCTTCTTCCTTCTTTCTCTAAGGAGGTTCAGACCAAAAAAGCTTTTAAATATGCCTTAAGATGTTTCCGCTGTTTACACACGTTCTTTTTTATAAGAATATAGTCTATAAGAATATTCAGGCTCAAAATTGCTGAAATTTAAGAATTATTTAAGAATAATATGAGGCTCAAGCTTGGCGAGGATCATTTTTATTTCTCTGCGTTTTTTACACTGTACAATAAGTGTGTTTTGTTCACATATTGTTCTGTTCTGTTCATGTTCTTTTTGAATATAAAATAACAAATGACAAAGATTTGACTTATTTCTCTTGATCTTCAGGCCAATTTACAACATTGATGATTAAGAATAATCTAAGAATATTTTCAGGCTCAAAATCGAATAAGCTTAAGAATAACCGAGGCTCGGCAAAAAATAATGTATTCTTATAAAAAAAAGCGTGTATCGCAATTTTGTTTTTCTTTTGTAGGAAAAATGCAGCGCATCGTGGCCCAGAGAAAACCTATGCCATCTATAACTACAACATCATGGAGATTGGGGCAAGAGGCAGTTAAGAAGGCACTTGGCACTATTAAAACAAGCAAGGAGAGAAAACCTGAAGTAGAGAAGATAGAGAGTGATAATGAAACCAGGACTGATGATGTTTTTCCTTCTGAAGTCAGGAAAATAAGCGACAGTGAAAGCAGGGAGATGTCTACTGCTGCCAAAATAACACAAGGTGAAGATTAAAGTTTTTAGAATTTTTTTGGGGCCTGTCCTGCTCGAAAAACAATGTGTTACCGTGTTACTGTTTTTGAAAAGTACAAAATTTCAACATTGCGAGAAAGAGGGTAAACATCTTTGGACATACTTAAAAGCTTTTTTCGTCCGACACTCCTCAGAGTATGAACGTCAGGAACAGACCGAAACAATCAACTAAGGCGGAATTTATTCGTAGATGCGGATTGAAATGCACCAATCAGAAAAATGAAGCTAGAATGGTATCGTGTTTTGAACACAATTCAGCTCATGGGATACAGCGGGATGACCAATAAAGTTCTTCTCCTCAATTAATAATATAAGTCCCCGTTGTATCCTACCAGTTGATTGGTATTCAAAACACAATACCATGCCCGCTTCATTTTTCTATTGAGGAGTGTGAGACGAGAAAAACCATTAAGTATGTTACTGTTTATCGAAAAGTAATCGGTCCAAAATTACACAAGGTAATAGACAGGGAAATTACTGTAACCATCTAGCAAACTGGGTAACCGAAAATTTTATTGTTGCTATTACTTAACTACACTATTGCGGATATTTTGGCACTTGGGACATTTTTTGGTAATTGCCAGAAGTCACGTGATCGATGACGTATGTAGTTGCCGGTCAGTAAAAAATCAAAGTCAAGATATTTCAAATTTCAGTATACCATATGAAAGAGCGTTAAAAATGCAGCAAAATATTATAAGACATGCCTTGCATTTGAGCTACGGATACAAAGTTATGCACAGTTAAAAATGTGCTCCTCCGCAGAGGCTCAAATTTTTTGAGCTTTCAAAATTGATTCTGTCATCGGTCTTAAGCAAAGCTACTGTCTTTTACATTTTGTTGAGGTATCACGGATGTGTAAAAGGTCCGAAACGATCAGAAAAACTTAGATTCATAGTGATAATTGTCAATCAGACGTTCTTCTTACCTACTGAACAAGGCCAAAAGCTTGCGACGTTGAGTTCATGTGCTTTTCCGATGATACTTAGGTAATGCAATGCACGCCTGTCCAATTTCAACGTTTTACAATAACTATTCTTATTTAAGGTACATAAATGGCACAAATTTGTAAGAGAAACTTAGATTCGTAGTCATGAGAAGTCGTTCAGTTCTTATCCCTCAAGCAAGCCGAAACTTTGCAACTATGTGTTGCTCTTATGATTCTTTAAGCGCTATATGCCTTTCTAAATTCAACTTAAAAACCTAATTATTACCCAATCAGATTTACATGGGGTACGAAAATGTCAGAAGAACTCGGATTCACGTGATAGATGGTCAATAAAACGTTCTTTTTATCCAAGGATAATCCAGTTTCGAGGACAAAAACAACTCAATGCGAAGCAATAGTCAAGAAGTCAGGTCCTAAAAAGCCTGTTTCTATATTGAAAGAGAATGTCTGTTATTTCATATACTGGTCGTCAAGTTGTAGCTCAGAAGAAACCTTCCAGGACTAATTATAGTCCGCTATTACTTAAGAACCTCGTCATTTCTTGAAGCGTATAAAGTGGAGCGCTTGCCGATAACGGCTGGTTTACATTTGGGCACAGTGCACCTCCGACGCTTGGAAGAGCGCTTAAAGCTGACTCAATTGCGCCTCGTCAGATCTTGGCACTACGTCCGCGTTTTCGAAAATGCTGAAATAGAAAGCAGGTATATTTCAAAGCAACAGAATATTAGGTACGAGTTTCGGCTGATAATTCAGCGCAATTTTGAAATCTCCCAAATCTGTCGTCCCTGAAAGATGAACATAGTTTGAAGCTGGCAAAAAGAATGGAAAATGTATTCACCGAGTATGATGAGAAACCAATTCATAGCGAAGCAAAGAGACAAGGGCCGATTAACGTGATTGCTTTTTGTTCCCAGTGAAAATGGTCTAATTCCGCGAGAAACCGTATACTATCATCGAAAGAAACAACGCTTACAAAGGGAACCGGTAAAGAATGTGTTAGGGTTCATAACAACAACCTCGGAAAAGCTGAAGATCAAGTCAATTATACTGTAAGCAGCGCTAAATTTGCTAAACTTAGAAATGGACTTTGAATTTTTGACCGTGAAGATAAAAAGTTGTTCGTAAAGTAAGACTTGGGGATTGCTGTTCGCCTATTTAATATACCTAATCTGATTGAAAAAATACACAATAATTCTCCAAAAAGGAACGCTAACGTTGAAACTGGCTGCTATCTGCTTCACGATTCAGCCTGCTACGCTTGGTGCTCAGGTTCGGGTATGCGGTTTTCTGTAAAAGCTTTATTAGGACGAATTGCTTTCATATATGTAATTATTGTACGGGAACGTCAACCTGTTTTCCGACTATGCTGTTCGATAGTCACCCAGTCTCTATTATCAGGATCCACAGAGCTCCATTGGCTTCATCAGATTAAATAGTTCAAGCATACACAACATTAGTTACCATGTTAGGAAAGTGCGAAACGGTCTATATTCAATTTCAAGAGGCCGATGTTGCATTTGGTATGGAATGTAAATGGCAAACGTGAAAGTAGAACAACAGGAAGAGAGATACAACCAAATAAAAGAGCAGATGATGTCAATGGCGCTTCTAATAAAACAGCGAAAGAACATTATCATGAACCGCAGGGCATCTTCTAAGGAATTATGACTAGTGGGCCAATCCAACAGGAGAGCTCGATTCACTAAGAAAAAAGTAAGGTCTGCAATCAAGACTATATCAAGAAATGAATGGCTGGTAACTCCAGTGGCCTGCAAACACCTTTTCCGACCATGAAGCAAACATGTAATGAGAAACATGTGCCAAAGGTGCACTTCCCACGGAGGGTACGGGGACATACTCCCTCGGAAAATTTTGGAATTTTATGTATCTAGAGTCGCCCTGGTTGGGTTTCCGTGACTGAAATATGCTATAGTATATCTAACTAAAAATGATTCTATTTCACCAACTTAGAAAGGGCCCAATCTAGTGGGCCAAAAGCCACAAATTTTGCTCTTTTTACTGGGCAAGGAAAGGGCCCACTGGGCCAATGGCCCAGTAGTTACAATGTTCAAAGATGCCCTGCATGAACGCAACTTAGTGAGTGATACCAGTGCGTTTTCTAACAATACACTCTCATATTCTGCTATTCTTCTTTGCAAAAGATCTCGCAATGGAGCTGCAGTGGAGACTTGCATAACTAGTTATTTTATACCACGCTTTACCGCGCTTGATAAAATTCTGGGTTGAGCTACAAGTTCTAGACGCATGATGTAAAGTATGTTGACCTTGAAAATACTGCTAAAGAATTATGGTCGCAAGAAAAAATACGTAAAGAATCATATAGTACAAACGATAGACGTAGAGTAGCTACATAGAGTGTCTAAACCCTTTAAAGGCAACACATAAACGCAAAGTCGAACGCGATCTCCCAAAGTTTCGGCTTCTCAAGGGGTAAGAACTTTTGATTATTGTAAGTCGTTGAAATTGGACAGGCGTACATTGCATTACCTAAGTATCATCGGAAAAGCACATGAACTCAAAGTCACAAGCTTTTGGCCTTGTTCAGTAGGTAAGAAGAACATTTGGATGGGACTGATTGACAATTATCACTATGAATCTAAGTTTTTCTGAACGTTTCGGACCTTTTACACATCGTGATACCTCAAAAAAATGTAAAAGACAGTAGTTTTGCTTCAGACCGATGACAGAATCAATTTTGAAAGCTCAAAAAAATTTGAGCCTCTGCGGAGGAGCACATTTTTAACTGTGCATAACTTTGCATCTGTAGCTCAAATGCAAGGCATGTCTTATAATATTTTGCTGCATTTTTGACGCTCTTTCATATGGTATACTGAAATTTGAAATATCTTGACCTTGATTTTTTACTGACCGGCAACTGCATACGTCATCGATCACGTGACTTCTGGCAATTACCAAAAAATGTCCCAAGTGTCAAAATATCCGCAATAGTGTAGTTAAGTAATAGCAACAATAAAATTTTCGGTTACCCAGTTTGCTAGATGGTTACAGTAATTTCCCTGTCTATAACAATGAAATAGTTATGATTATATTTTCATTTGTGCAGAGCTTTTTGGTACTTTTTATGAACCAATTTTTATATCATTGTCCGGTACTAGTTAGAAAACTTAACCCTATCTAAACTAGGCGTTTTAGAACATTTTTAACTTGGGGGTATAAAAATTAAAAGTTTGATAGGGGGGCTCCCAGTTGAAATAGGGCTAAGGTTGACAATATGGGCCTGTTCTTGCATTAACAAGAATTTAGGCTAAAACTGTGAAAGCAACCAAAAACATGAATGAGGGGATTGATTATCTAAAGATCATGGTTAACATGCTTTTCTTAAAAATTATCTTTCTTAAACGATAGTTCCAGACTATTTAGCGTTGCATAAATTTCAAATGCAAGGAATCTAGTTCTACTTTCACGATTGTTTCACTTGATTTTGCAAGCAATATCTCATATGACGATGTATATTATTGATGTTATTATTTGTATCTTTAAGATTCCAGCGAAGCTACACAGACGAAGCAGAGTACAAGTAATGATAAACCTGACAGCAGAACACATACACCGATTCAAGATGAAGACACAGAAATGAAGACTGATAAAGAGGATGACGATGAAGATCTGAAGAATCTTAGTAAAGATCTAAGTATGCACGAAGATCTTCCAGAAGAAGCCAAAAGTATGTTGGCAGAATTACAAATGGAACCATCAGGTAATCAAGCAATAATCGTTTAGGCTCCTACCGGAATTACCCACGTATAACTTGGGCTCTTTCTTTCTCTCTTTCTCTTTTTAGTTTCCCTTCTCTTCCCAAATTTCGAAACACTCTTCATATCTCACTAAATTTCCAAATTAAAAAGAATTCGGCTTGTACATAACAAAATAGGAAAGCACTTTGGTTTGTGGGGCGTGGGCGATTTTTAATTATTTTGCTCCCCATTGGACAACCCCGAATAGCATTGCCCTCTTAATGACAACCTTTCAATTTTTGGGCTTCGATTTTGCACTTGGGCCGACATCGCGTTTGACTAAACGATTGGCGACCATTTTATCCGTTCTTCTTGTGTTTGTCTTCGTAAAAACACATAAGAAATTGCTATTAGACGGAACCAGGAGAACTGGAATTGAATTAAATGATATGCTGCCAAATGGCAACCGTAGGGGGTAAAGGGCTAGCTCCCTATCCTTTGATTTCTTCAGTAGTTCTTGGTCTGTCAAACTCCCTCTCTCCTTCTTGTACACGTTCTACCATCAATGTGCTCAAACTCGTCAAGTATTTCAGCCGTTGTCTTCCCTTAGCTTCCTACATTTCCTAAGAACGATGATGCCAATGCAGTCCCACTTGGCATTTCCTCCCCGTTTTGAGGAATGCACAATCTCGAATGGATTTTCTGATAAGATGTTGATCATACTTCTAAGATCTTGTCTGTGTTGTATACAATACTGTACATTTTAATTGATCTCTGTGCCTCCAAGTATGTTAGTCCATGAGATTCATCTGAAAAATGTTTTTATATTGGGGTGCAGTATTTGATACATATTATCTTGTTGCCAGATGACAGTGATGACGAAGTTGCGAAGCCCGAAACTGCTCAGCCAGAACCAGTTAGACAAAAGAAAATAGCTGGAGTTAAAAAAAATCCAAAGCGCAAAGCTCCAGCCACTGCGAAGGACAGAAGTGGTATGTCTTTGAAATTAATGTGCTTATAGCTTATACCTACATCAATGTAGCTTTGTCTTCAATGCCTCCTAAAAGCGCGGGAACACCCCCCCCCCCTCGTGCGTGCTAGTCCTTTTCCTTACTCCCTTTTTATTCAATTAATGTTAATTAACCGTGCTCTTTTTATCTCAAATAACCCAGGGGGTGGATCATGGATTGGTCCAAATATTGTAGGCAACCATTGTAGCTCGATGCCGTTTATCTCTTCTTATCCAGCCCATCAACTCCTTGCCCTCCTATTGGCATATCTGAAATTTCAAGCTTTAATTGACCCAATAATATCGGTAGTAAACCCCATCCTTTTGATTGAACTCTATCTTTTTCTTTCATTTTAGAACAAGAGAACTATAATCGCCCTAAAATTCGTCATTATGATCAAGAGGCGGTGCAGGTAAGTGGTTTCAAAATTTAACAGCAAGTTGACAAATTCGCTTGCTTGTTTTATTATTTTTTGAGTTGGTTTTTGATGAATTTCATTTCCTTCTCAGAACTACATGGCAAAACAGTTAGCCGAAAGGAAGAAGAAAAAACTCCAAGATAAACGAAGACAACAACAACTGAAGCTTGAGCAAGAGAAAAAACTCATGGTAAGTTACTTTACAACTGTCGTTTTACAGCGAGGATTGTTTTCAAATAATTGGCAAAGCAAGATCTTTGTAGACTTATTACACGAGTACCAATTATCGAAGCTACCATCTTTAGTTGTTGTTGTTGTCATGGGATCTGTCCATATGAAAACCAAAAGGCCGGTTCTGTAAAAGCAGGAAGAGTTCGTTCTCTAACTTGGACTCTTAAATTAATTCTATTGGCCCCCCCCCCCTGTTTCCTGCAAGCTGATTCGAGTTGAAAACACATTATCCATTCAGCTTCACTTTTCATATTGGTGCATTTCCATCCGCATCTGTGTAAAACAAGCTAATTAAAATGAATTTGCTGTCAAAATTAGTAATCAAACATATTTCGGTCAAACATTTTACTTGACAAGCAAATTTCAAATGTTTGACAAACAGTGTTTTACCGGTTAGACCAGAGAAACTCATATCGTCAAGACTCTGCTTAGCTTCATAATTTATTATTAATATGAGTATGACCTACAGTTAGAGTTAATTAAAAGTATTAATTTCTGTACTTCATAGGAGCTTTACGAAAAGCAAAAATCAAGTTTAAAAGCAAGTCTAGTACCGAAAAGAAAGAGTGCTTTTGGATCTACGTTTACCAGCCAAGATGGAAAAGCCAGCCTTAACCAGGTTAGGAGAAGTCTTTGATTATCAGAATAACAAGCCATTTCTTAGTTATTGTTCTCTATACAACCCGGAATTTCTTCTTCAAATTATGGATCTATCGTGTACAATAATCTAGCATGAAAAATCGTTTGTGTTGTGGAGTTCATAATAAACCTTTTCGACGAAAGGCTGCTGAGATTGAAAATTTCAAAACTTCTAGAAATCGAGTATTCGATTTTAAAGTCGTATAAAGCATCTAAAACGTAATCTAGATGCAAACTTTCACTTTCCTACCCATTGTGGTAATGGTTTTATGAGCCTTCAAAGTTCCTGAGTCTGTAAGGACTTTGACCGTGAAAAATGACTGGGGGGGGGGTGCAAATTTGCAAATGTCAAAGCCCTTTTAAAATTGTGAAATTTGAGCGCCCAAAAATTAGTGCTCCAAGCGCCAAGATAGTAAAATTTTGTACCGAGACTAAATTTTGGCTGCTTGATACGAATTTGGTATTGAAAACTCTGTATTTCAAAATTGTGAAAAATTACCATGATGGCAACCGTTCGTCGAAAAGGTCTTTTCCAAAGAATTTTTTATTTAATTCATTAATCTAACCAAAGTCACCATACTGCAAAATTACTAAACCACTCATAACAAGTGAAGAGATCAAAAACAAGAATTGTCGCAATGCCAAGCAATAATGGAGTTCCTAGAGATTTTTCACTTATTGCTCTTTGGGCTTTGAGTTTCGTTACTTTTAGTATTCAAAGTATCCTTCTTGCTTTTCTTCAGAACAAACTGCAAGCAGATACAGCTATCAAGAAATTTGTGGCCGAAGATCTTAAAGGTACACTGATTTTTTTGTGTTGAAAAAAATCTTATGTTTGGACCGTGTGACAGTGAAACCATTTGCATGCTTTTCATTATTCAAGTAACGCTATAATAAGTTGCCAGAATTCATGGTTATCAAACTAGATTATTGTTTTCCTGTAGCCCATTGTCAACTTGGCCCATCCTATTGTCATCTTGGCACATCTTGTTGTCATCTTGGCCCATCCTGTTGCTATTTTGGTTCACGTTGTTGTTATCTTGGCCCATCCTGGTGTCAACTTCGTCCATCTTGGCCCATTTCGATGGGCACCCAATATGAGCACCTATTTTTAACCACAAAGCTTTGTTTCTTTGCACTTTTGTTTCTTTCTTCGCTGCGCTCAGCAAACTCTAGCTGCTTTTCGCTTAGCTATAGTTTGTTAATTAGTTATTTAGTTAGTTAGCAAGCTTGGTAGCTAGTTAGTTAGTTAGTTATTTAGTTAGTTAGCTAGTTAGTTAGCTAATTATTTAATTAGTTAGTTAGTTGGTTAGTTAGTTTATTAGTTATTTAGTTAGTTAGTTAGTTAGTTAGTTAGTTAGTAAGTTAGTTAGTTAGTTAGTTAGCTAGCTTGCTAGCCAGTTAGTTAGTGAGTTATTTAATTAGTTAGCTAGTTAGTTAGTTAGTCAATTAGTTAATTAATTAATTAATTAGTTAGTTAGTTATTTAATTAGTTTTTTAGTTAGTTAGTTAGCAAGTCAGACAGGTAACGAGTTTTTTGATAAGTCAGTCAGAAAGAATTAATCTGCTGCATTTTTACATATACTCTCTACCTTACAGAAATCACAACCGTAAAAATTTCGTTGTAGGATCCCAGCCAATGACGTCATCACCAGAAACCTTGCATAGTACCACTAATTCCCGCGCTTCAACGTATGACGTAAGCAGCCCGATGAAGCCTCGAAATGAAGAAAATGTAGACGAGACTGGCGAAATTGAAAGCGAATTTAAAGATTCATTGGAGTTTGATACCAGTGGAAATCATATGCTTGGTATACGGAATATAACTGTAAAGAAGACTGAAAGAGATTTGATAAGTGGTATGAGAATTTTGGCTTTTCAATTCTATTGTACTGTTGAAATGTCTATATAGTCCAGAATACATATTAAGCTTAGGTTGAACGGCTATAATTTTGTCGTGCTTAACTTAAACCTAACTGATCGGTCTTTGGGTGTTAAAAAGCATTGAAATGGCAACAAGAATCGGAAACAGTTTAGCTTTAACTTCACATTCCTGACTGACTGGATTCTTCACAGCCCGCCTTGTTAAGAAAATCTGGTATGTTTTATAAACAATTTTTAATCGTTTGATCAAGGCCTAAGGCTCGTTAACCTTTTGATAAAAGACCTTGTCCTAATTGCGATTGATAAGTTTTAGAGAACTAATATACAATTTTTTGAGTGACAGGTAGTTCCTGTGAACCAATCAAAAAGCAGCAGGTCCTTTTTGTCAAATTTTTGTCTTAAAGTTGTGTCGTTTAGTCGTTTTTACCTTGTTATGTTGTTTGAGTTAGTACTTTCAGATCTACCGTCTGCTTTAAAAAACTTTAAAGAAATATATAGCATTCTTCAGGGTAATGTCCATGTTTTCTACTTTTTTCAGACAAACTTGTGAGTCAAGCTCCTGCGAGGTCCGTGGAAGACGAGGTTAGAGAACTAATTGAGAAATACAGAGCTAATATTGCGTCGAAACCTGAAAAAGTTGAAAAAGGTAAGAACAGAATTAGCTGACAACCTAATTTGATTTGATCTGACTTGACCTGACTTGACCTCATTTAAACTGACCTGACCTGATCTGACTCAATCTGATCTGATTCAATCTTAATTCTTATCTGACTTTATCCGATCTGACCTAGTCTGATCTGATCTGATCTCAACTGAACTCATCTCATCCTATCTCATCGGCTTGGGTTTGATCTGATCTGATCTGATCTGATCTAATGTGCTCTTATCTGTTTAAACCAATCTGATCTGATCCGATCTGATTTGGTCTGTTCGGATTTGATCGATTCAGATCTGATCTGATATTTTCTGTGTAGAACAAGTAGAAGAGCGCAGTCATAATTTAAAATTGGGAGAATTTGCGTTTATAATTAGTATAATGTAGCTGATTTTTGTATTAATGTCTTCTTCGACCTTCAAAACACTGCTTAAAATACTTCAAATCTAATTTTGAAGAATGCTAGCCGACACCTTTCTTGATTTCTTAGCTCTAGCACCAAAGATTCCCGATACTGCCCGGACTAAAGAGCAGAGAATCGCAGCCATCAGTGCCACAGCTAATTCTCTTCGAGAGAGGATCGCGGCAGAAGCAAGTCGACTCGATAATCTGCGAATGTTGTCAAAAAGAGACAAGACACCGCCACCACAGACAACATTGTACAGCGGATTTCGAGGAGCTTTACCAGGTAAAAGTTTAAACTTAGCTAGCAAGCAAGGAAGCAATCTTTTTTATTTGTTAACGCAGGCCAAGGGCTCTTGCAGCTATATAGCTGTTGTAGACCTGCACTTTGTTGCCCTAGACTGATATTCTAGAACGAATATCCTGGGTACTCATTAACCGAACTCAGAAGGCTGATCTGGCTCAAACTGAGCTGACTGTTGGCTTGCGAAAAGTGGTCCCAACCGAGGGGTATTTATTTCACTCCTCGCATACGAGATTCCTATTGAAACAAAATGATTCTTACAAGATTCCTACCAAAACAATTGAAATCCCAGCTAAGGGTGAGCGAGATTACAAGGAGTGAATTGCCCCTCAGTCCCGACGCGATTTGAACCTCAAGATAACGATTGTGAGCCGAACGCCTCATCTGTTTACTAAAGGAATTTATTTCTGTTTTGTTATTCTTATAGGTGTTGCAAACATTGATGAGCAGGCTGGATTAAATCAAGAACTGGTGAGATTTATGAGTGAATTTTCATACTTTTTGTAATCTACGAACCCCAGAGTCTCAAGCAGTAAAAGGGGTCTTAATAGTAAAGCCCTGACCAAACGATCAAACATTTAGTAGTCAAAAATTTAAAATTTGCTTGTAAAACGCAGGGTTTGATCGTTTAACCACATCACAAAACATTGCTCTTCAAGCATCTTTTTGATTGGTACAAGCATACAATGTTTTTGAAGTATTTTAAAAACATTTCTTACGATTATGCTTGTCAAGCAATGTTTTGCAATGTGGCGAAATAGTCTAACACTGTGTTCGATAAGCAAATTTCAAATATTTGACAAAAAGTGCTTGATCGCTTGGCCAGGGCCTGCATACTTTCTACCCTTCTTCACGTATGAGTCCCCTTAAGCCTTAAGTCTTATCTATGTCTTTTGTTAAGTCTTAAATCTTGAGTCTGGTGTTAAAGCATTGACTGTAAAACAAATCTCAAATGTTTGATCGGCAATGTTTTATCATTTGGGTACGTGCCAGCAGTTATACGAAAATCACTTGATAACTATAGTTATAAAAGATGTTTGAATATTCACCTCCATTTTTTCAGAAAGAAAAAGAGGAAGCTGCAACAAAAATCCAGGCAATATTCCGTGGCCATAGCGTGAGGCAAGGCCTCGATTGGAAACTACCATCTGGCAAATCCTTCGGTGCCTCGCTTCGAGACGCTAGAGAGCAGTCGAAACAAGCTATTCTAAAAACATCAATCGAGGAATCAAGTAGAGCCTCGTCTACAAGCAGCTATACATCTGCCTTCGAGGCTGGCTCTGATGTCTCACTGACTTCTGAGGAGACTGGGTCGACTGCATCGCTTATTGATCTCGCACGGAAGCCTGGTAGTGAACGCCGAGCTTTTGAGGCGAAAGAGTATGCAAGGCCGCAGGTATTAAATTTCTGACAATTTCTCTCAAATACAGTACATCCTCGATTATCCGAACAGGTTGAACTCAATTTTCCGGAGGGTCGTTCGGATAAGCAAAAAATTCTTTTGCACTTAAAATAAGATCGCCACGTTTTATTTACCAGTTATATACAAAACTTTGTTTTGCAGTTCAAAAGTTTATTGAAATCTGAAAGGCATTCGAAGTACAAAGAAGGTAAGAATTTATGATAAACACGATGCATCATAAAAATTTGCATCGTCGGTCATCATCGGTTTGAAAACCATCTGTCATATTCCCTCCAGCAAACGTTCCCGCTCGCTTTATTGATTACAATTTACTTAATTTTTTATTTAAAGATTTATTGGGATTGATTTGTGATTTTATCTTTAATTTTCAGCTCCAAAAGACAGAAAAGAATACCTTAAGGATATTATGAAAAAAGGCGGTGGAGACAGGTAAGACAATCTATAGTCAATCACCCATCAACAAGCTTTTTGTCCTTTCTGTAGCTCTTGTTTGTCGGCAGTCTTGAAAGCTTTTATTGATTTTGCCTGACTATTATCATATATCATATTTGTTGTGTCACAATAGATGGGAATCGAACCTGGACTGCATGGCCAGAGAACCAACGATATTTCGACTTAGCTATAGAGCACAAATTAATGACAAATTTATACAAATACGTATAGTGCTGAAGAAGGCTCGACATAGCCGAAACATAAAAATATTCCAAAGGGAGGAGAGCCTTGGGCTGTATGACTTGGAGAGTTGCTCTGCGATTTCTTTGAGCTCTATAGCTCAGTGGGAACGTCGTTGGCTCTCTGATCATACAGTCCAGGTTCGAATCCCATCTATATGTGGTATGCCACGTGTGGAAAAGTCTATCCTCGTGTTCGCCATTGATGAGAACTATTATATGTGTTTTTCAGATACAGTGTCATAAATATATTAGCAAGAAGGCTCAAGGAGGCAAACAAACAAGGTAACAGTTGCTTCAAAAAACTTTTACATTTATAAATGTACAATTTCCCTGAAAATCTAAGTGAAAATTTAACAGATATCATTGTATGTTGGTTCATGATTCTTTTATCTATCATGTCGAGAATGATTTGATTCGAAGGGACAGAAACACTCAATTGAATTCATTTTTATTCGTAGAAATACAATTTACAATAATAAAATGTACTCTACACGACCCAAGAAAAGCAGAGCTTATCTTGCTTGGGCCGCTACAAAGCTAACAAAACTAACAATTCTTAAAATATTGGTTATAATGATGAAAAATAGGTTTGCAGATAATAATAATATTAATTGACATCATAGTTTCTTGCTTGCTTTAAGTATACCCGACTAACATTAAGGGATAACTTATAAATTTTTCTAATATTCTGAAAAAGGAAATAAGGTTTTCTCATCTCTGTTCGCTGGTCATTTTTTTGTTTGGGATATTAGTAGCTTTCAAAAGTTAGGTTCTTAAATTTTTTGCTAAAAGCTCACTCTCATAATAACACGGAATGAAATTGCAATTTTATTCTCATTAACTGGTAAAGGTGTCGATCGGTTGACCGTTAAAGTGGAGACCCAGTATTATACTCTATTAACCTAAAATCCATCATATTTCCTCTAGTTATTCATCCAAAAGACCGAAAAGCTGAGACATCGAGTATTGTGGTGTCTGGACCTAAGTTTGACAAAGATCTTTTATCAGTTACTGAAGATGATATTTACGAGCAAGATTTTGAAGATGCTGAGTATGATACTTCAAGTTCAACTATTAAAACTGACGTTACAGAGGATAACCATGGCTTTCAAGTATCTGATAAGGTAAGACTGTATTCCACAAGGCCCCTACGTTTGCTTACCTTAACTGAAGGATGAGTGGTGGAAATCTGCTGCGGGGCTCGGTGAGTGAATTTGGAGACAGAGAGACTGGAAGACAAAGCTCAGGGGGGAGGAGACTCGCTATAGGTTATTGGCAGGGACTCGCTGTTTGGGGGTACCAAAATAGTGATATTTCGAAGAGATCCTCCCTGACGAGTGTATGACCCCAGTCACTTGAAAGGTGAGTGATGGACATGTGCTGCGTGGCTTGGCGAGTGAATTGCCCAACTTGATGCTTGGAGGATATGTTAACGGGAAGGGATAGTGGAAGACAAGGCAGGGGGAACTATCTATAAGAAAGTGGCAAGGGTCGTTTGGGTACCAGAACAATTTTGGGTTGTTGAGAGCCTGTGGCTGACCCCCCGTCTCTTACCTTTTATAGTAAGTCCTCTTCTTAGGAGAAAAAGGAATGTCTTGAGGGACATTGTAAACGGTTGGCTGGAAATAGGAAAATACTTTCAACGAAGGCAAGAAGCTAGCAAGAGATAGAAAAGTATGGCAAACATGGGGGGTGTCCTACACCTTTTATTGCAGTGCCAGAAGAATAGAATTTCTTTTAAGCAACAGATTTAAGCCTTCTTTTCTCCAAACTCCAGCGTATAAACGTCAGAAACACGCCGAGCGAATTGGCTATGGAGGATTTATACTCAGATGCGGGTCGATTTGAAAAGTAAAGCTGAATTGATTTTTGAACGCCAATTAACTCGCAGGATATACAGCAGAAAGACCAATAAAGTTAACTGAAGAGTCCAAATGAGAAAACAAACTTCTTCTGTCTACACAGAACCGGCTTTTTGGCTTTGATGAGGATAGATTCCAAAGCCTCTAAATAAAACAAAGATCTTGCTTTGCCAATTATTCAAACATGCCTCGCTGTAATTTTCTGCACAATCTGGGTTTTTAAGTTTGTGTGTCCTATATGGCTGAAATATTATTTTTTCCCTTTTCAGCCTATTGATGAGTTATCAAGAAACCTGTCACAGAGAAGCTTCTCAAATGAGCGTTCATTATCGAAATCGAACACGAAAATTCAAGAAATTAACAGCGATGGCGACCCCGATAGGACGCTGACTCTTTTTCAAGAGGATTTGCATGATAACGAGACTAGTGTGAAGGTTGAATCTTATATTAGTGGACAGCATGACTCGGATGACTCAGCCACAGCTATTTCGCCGCCTCACAGCCCTCATTCGTTAACAGAGGGGAGTGTGGACCTCGAGAAACAACCAGTTTTTACATCAACTTTGGTAAGATAAATTCATATTTTTTTAATTTCTGCAACTATTTCACGAAGCTTAAATGTCTACCACAATCCTTCTGCAATTTCTTCCACAAATGGTACTTTCATCATCGTTATCATCATCATCATCATCATCATCATCATCTAATTATTATCATCATCATCATCAATTCAATTCAATTCAATTCAATTCAATTCATTTTTATTCGTAGAAATACAATTTACAATAATAAAATGTACTCTACACGGCCCAATAAAAGCAGAGCTTATCTTGCTTGGGCCGCTACAAAGCTAACAAAACTAACAATTATTAAATTCTAAAAATATTGGTTATAATCAATCATCATCATCATCATCATCATCATCATCATCATCATCATCATATTTTTTCTAAAGTCAGCATTTTCTCCTGCTATGAGGGGTTACTGACTTTCTTTCCACGACTTGGTGCAGCTTCTCCACTTCTTTGAAATGTTAAAAGGCAGTTTTTGGTGGACAAACTCTTAACCTCAGTACAGTTTATCGCTCATGAAATCGACACAAAAACCTAAGGTTTTTCTGACATTCTCAGAGTAAACCCTGTTCTCTAAACGTCAGAAAATTGATTAGGCGGGGTATAAACCAGAATGCGGATCAAAATGCACCAATCAGAAAAATGAAGCTGGATTCTCGTGGTTAAACTACTTTATCTTGCTTTCGTTTTGTGAAGTATGCGAAGCAACGACAAATCCAATTCGATAATCTTGTTTCTCAAATCTCAACCCTAAGCACTAACCATCAGACCCTTTACTTATTAAACATTTATCTATTCCAGCGACAGCCAACAGACCAACAGCAACTAATCTCCCACAGCCATGAAACAGATACCTCAATGACAGTCTCAGTCAGTGAAACCCCGGATCAGTTTTCTCCTGGCACATTGGAAAGGAGGCTGCGAGCTGAAGTGAATCAACTCGAGACTATGGATGATGCGTTAAGACAAGTTAATGATATTGAAAGAGTAAGGGCGATCAGCCTTGCGCAGCAGGAAACTGTCTCATTGGCTCAAATGTTAAAGGTAATCTGTTGGGTTTTTTCTAGTTTATTACTTGTGGTTGGCACACGTCTGTTTCCTTGCAGGCAATCATGGCAGCATTTAGATATTGATACATTCTCAGAACCATCTTCACAACGTAGAATTTTCGTATTCAATGATAATTGTCGATTTTCCCTACTATTCCAAATTTTATCAGCTCCATACTATTGACAACACTGTCTTGGATATTATGAATAACAGACACAACATCAAAATTGACACCTTTATCATTAAACTTAATACTGTTTCTAGTTATTGGTGATTTGAAATTCACTGACTTGAGGGTATTTAGCATTGAAATGCCTTTCTTGCTTGTCATCTTTTTTCAATGGTAAACGCAGTGTCAGACTTCATCAATGCATTTATCATCTTCTTATGCATCGCATCGCATTCATTCTCAGCAGTGCTTGTCATGTTACCAATACCATCCAGGCCTTGTTTAGACCCACCCATTTTTACGAATGACTCTCTCTGAAGTGACGGAATAAACCACGGTTAGGCCGAGGTTAGGCTTAGATTCAACCAATTTTGTCGTGGTATTGTTTAACCAACTGACAAACAGGCTTTTACGTGACACAGACATCTTTGTTTTGTTCTTTAGCTTTCCAAACATGTTAATGATGTATTTGTCCTTAGGCAAGGCAGCTGGGTTATCAACAAGAGCTTGAGAAAATGTCACAGTTGGCAAGAGAACAAGCAATAAGCAAAGCACAGGAGTTAGAAAAGGTAAAAGCACTTCATAATAGACCCCTGTACAGGACAGTTAACCTACATGTATACAGTAAATTGTATTCAACCTGCATATTGATACTTTGTCAAGGAGGTAGTTAGTGTGTTAGTTTACAGTTGGTTTTCTTTGGTTTTCAATTGGTTACCAAGGTTTACAGTTGGTTTTCTTTGGTTTGAGATTGGTTTACATCGGCTTTCGGTATTCATTCGTTTACAATGAGCTTCAATTTGTATAGAATTGAGTTTAACTGGTTCGTTATTATGTTACATCGTGTCATCATTGATTTGTGTTGGTTTACAATTAGTTTGTTTTAGTTTACTTTATACAATAGTTTTACATTGACCAAAACAAGTTTACACATGCTTCACATTTGTTTAAATTGGTTTACTATTAGTTAAGATTGGTAAACAATGGTTAACCTTTGTTTACAATCGGTTAATATTGGTTTTGATTAGTCTACATCGAAGTTTTATTGGTTTACATTTGTTTACATAGTTTGACATTGGTTTACAGTGGTTCACAATTGTTAACATTGGGTTAGCATGGTTTGAAATCGGTTTATGTTGGTTGTTATAAGTTAACATTCGGTTTTCTATTGGTTTACGTTCGTTTACCTTCGTTTAAATGCGTAAGGCTTGGTTATGTATTGATACATATTGGTTTTCATTTGTTTGCATTTGGTTTTTATTGCTTGACATTGTCATTGTTTTAAGTTAGTTTATGTTGGTTTACATTGGTTTACTATGGTTTGCATTGGTTTTTACTGGTTTATTTGTACTTGCATATATAAGACCCTTTAGCTGTAAGGAGACCTACAAAACGTTATTAATTGTTGGACTAAATCAAATTTAGACAATACATGGGGGTTTTTGGCAATATACATAGACTGCAGAAATAGATTAGATTATAAGATTGATTTTTGCATTTGACAAACATTTTGTTGTGTTTTAGGTTGAGGAAGCTGCCGCCAAATCTGCTGAAAATGCAGCAAAGACTATTGCAGAGGTATTATTGTTTTGCTTACCTTAATACCCCCGTGTTGCTTCTTTAGTACCAGTTAAAGTGGGAATAAGTGATAGTTTTGACGGATGTATCATAGTAAGATGTAATAAACTTATAACATGAAAGCAGTTAAAAAAAGAACTTAATTTTGAGACCACCCTAAATTTTGTTATTTTTTGTTGGGTATGAATAGATGGCGTGGATTACGATATTCAAAGCAAGCATGCTAGTGCCAGTTCCCCTGGCGTTACCATAGCAATTCGTACTCTAGTAGACCTAAGATTATCTTCTTCTAGATTGTGTTCTGTTGTTCTGTTAAAAGCACATTTGTAATCTCTCTTGTGTTCATCTCTAGCTAGAAAAATCTAGTATATTATACCTCCCATGTACCTTTAGACATTTGGCAGCTTTGCCGTTTCCTGCTTGTATATTAGATGTGGCTTTTCTGGTCTATCGAATAAGGGACTTTTCTCTTCACAGGTGCGGAAGGAGGCAGCAGACGCTATCATGCAGTCGAAAAGAAAATGCGAGGAGGTTAGTTATTTATTTGTTACTATCTTGTTACGTTTCGACAAGGGGGCGGGTTAAAATGGTAAAAATGACCAAATACAAGCACGCTTCTCCCCCAGAGAATTTTACGGGTCTAGAATCGTTCTGGTGGTAATTTCTTGACTCAAATATCCTTAATCTAACTACAACATCAAAACCATTTCACCGAATAAAGTGACAAATTTCCCGTTTAACTAGCTGTTTCATGATTTGACTGAACAGTTTTTGAAGACCACCCATGTGTTAAAGTGAAGTGGCTAGCCTTACGTTACATATGTTATACTAATTATTTGCCTAGGTTCACGAGGAAGCTAACGAAAGGGCCGAAAAAGCAGCCTTAGATGTCGAGAAGGTAACGTTATTCATATTTCTGTCTTAGTACACTTAGTATTCTCTGAATTTGTGAAAAAAGAAATTTCGTAGATATTCCTGCTTATAAACTCTTTGCTCTAATCATAAAAAACAACTCCTTCCATTACGCTAAACCATGTTACAGCCAAGAACTGTCAGCGTAAAGCCCTAGCCAAACGATCAAACATTGTTGGTCAAACATTTGAGATTTGCTTTACAAACATTGTTAGACCGTTTGGCTACATCTCAAAGCATTGCTTGGAAAGCAGAATTCGCTCAGCAATCTTCAAAAACATTGTGGTCAAACGGTCAAGCAATTTCGCTTGATTAGTAATTGCAAATGTTTGTCCGACAATGTTTGATCGTTTGGCCAGGGCCTAAAACTTGATAATCACCACCTTGTCACGACAAGCTTTTGATATTGCCGAGGCAGCATTTCGGCAGAGCTCCCGTCTCCTGTTATCGGACAATGAAAAATCTAGTTTTTTCTCTATTTAGTCTTGGTTGAGGCGCCAACATTGGGCTCGTTGCAACGCCAAGTCTTATGTCGACATTGCGTAAAGTCACAGCTAGTTCCCGACTGCTAATCGGCGATTTTCGGATCTAATTTGTCGCATCTTACCTGCCTACATGAGCGCTCTGGCAACTAGTTGCTAACTAGTTCATTTTTGACGGCAACTAGTCGCCGCACAATTGAAGCGGGATTGGGCATAAGTTGACAACTGATTCCCGTCAGTCGCAATCGATCTGAGCACGTTTTCTGACAACGTTTGTTAAACGAATTCCGAGACCCCCCGTTTATTCCGACCCCCTCGCCAATTAGTTCCTGGCTGGGGTTCCAACCCCCCCGCCTATTCCAAACCCCCAGCAATTAGGCACCTAAGAGTATATTGTGATAGATAGATACGCATATACGCTTTCTGTCTTAAATTACTTTTCAGTCAACCTGGGCGCTCTTGCGACCGCGATCAACTGTATCCTATACGTTCTGACTAGATTTTGACATGTCAACATTTAACACTTTAAACTAGTTGGCGTTAGTTATATTGTATCGTAGGTCGAAAAAAGTCTAGCTTTAAATTTATACATCAATTCAAGCCCCTTTAAAAAATGAAGCTAAATTTCAACTCTTTGCAGGCGCAGAAAATGGCATCAGACGTCATTTTGGAATCAGCAAATAGATACTCATCAAACATTGAAACCATGGCAGCGTCTGCTGCTTCTGCGGCTGCTTCTTCCGCTGTGCAAACCGCACTGCAGATTCATAAAGAGCAACTTGAGGAACTGCGAAAAGAAGCTCTGAATAAAGGTAGGGTTTGCTTAAATCGCTATTTCGGACTAAGCGTATACAGTTGGGCTAAGTGGTTAGTGTTGTGGTTCGCGTTTGTGCCTTGCTTGCAAAAGGCCTATGGCCTAACTGCTATCCAAAGTAGTACGACGCCACTCATTTTTAGAGAACAGTGTTTCAGGTTTTCTGTAGCAGATCCTTGTCATATACGCTGGTTGTTAAGTAAATTTTTTTATTTCAAAACTCGCACTATTCTTACTAGTATCTCGAAGTTACTCTCGTTCCACTATCTCAACGACGTCAACTCGATCAAGCAGTGAAGATACAACGTTGACTAAATCTCCATCAGCCGACGAGTTGCCAAGTCATCTGAAATCATATGGGGATGAAGAATTCGAAGAGTTTTCACCTGAGAAAAGGTTTGCTTAATTCAATTCAATTCAAATTATTCATAGGATATAACAAATATATATCATACATATTGTAATCCAGCTGACTCGTGGTGTCAAAAGCTCAGTGTGGTCAGGGTTCGAGCCCAGCCACGGTAGCGTCACGGCCAGGGTCGAGGTCTTGATTAGTTAACCTATTACTGAAATCCTAGCGACTGGCGCTTAAACACCATTTCACCTTCACCATAGCTACCCTATACCATCCAGGAAAAGCAAGACCGGACCGTTTTAACTACAAGCAATATTTTACTATACCTATTAAAATTCTTGAATCCCGTACACCATCCGTAAACTCTATTAAATTCTATTCATTTGATGGAAATCCCTTGGAAATCCTATTGTTACACCATGGGTCATAGGAAACGCGGAATGTGGGTTTATCTAGTGTGTTTATCAAGAATCAGAACTATTAGGCCTACCTTTCTTTGTGCATGCTTTCGTCCAACCTTCCCCAACCGCCATGTTCTAAAGTTGTGTTGTATGTTGTTCCTTAAAGCTCCTTCAAAGGGGAGAGGGCGGAGCGAAGCTAAGTAGTAAAACGTTTTATCTCTTTCCTCTCGTTCTCGCTTCGCTCCGCCCCCTCCCCTTTGAAGGAGCTTTAAGGAACAACATACAACACAACTTTAGAACATGGCGGTTGGGGAAGGTTGGACGAAAGCATGCACAAAGAAAGGTAGGCCTAATAGTTCTGATTCTTGATAAACACACTAGATAAACCCACATTCCGCGTTTCCTATGACCCATGGTTACACTAGGGGTCTCATATGCCTTTTGATTTAAGGGGGGTCAGGTCCCTCTTAAGCAATGGGACTGACGATTAGTGTGTGATAATTTAAGCCATACTATGGTTTTATAAAGCTTCGAACCTGGACTGCATGACAGCGTTTCCACTGGCTTGGCTTTCTGGTGATGCAGTCAAGGTTCGAATCCCAAACTTTTGTATTATGTCACTTGTAGAAAAATCTATCCTAGTGTTCGCCATTCATGAAAGATCTAAACTAATATGTATGATGCTGAAGAAGGCTCAACATAGCTGACATACAGGATACAGAACCAAACGGGAGAAGAGCCTTGGACTATATGATTTGGAGAGTTCATCGATGATCTCATCAAGCCCTAAGCTTAATTGAATTGTCTTTGGCTCTCTGGTCATGCAGTCCAGGTTCGAATCCCATCTATTATGGCATGTCACTTGTTGAAAATCTATCCTAGTGTTTGCCATTTTCGACAGATGTAAACTAATATGTATGATGCTGATGAAGGCTCAGCATAGCTGACATACAGGATACAGAGCCAAACGGGAGAAGAGCCTTGGACTATATGATTTGGAGAGTTCATCGATGATCTCATCAAGCCCTAAGCTTAATTGAATTGTCTTTGGCTCTCTGGTCATGCAGTCCAGGTTCGAATCCCATCTATTATGGCATGTCACTTGTTGAAAATCTATCCTAGTGTTTGCCATTTTCGACAGATGTAAACTAATATGTATGATGCTGAAGAAGGCTCAGCATAGCTGACATACAGGATACAGAACCAAACGGGAGAAGAGCCTTGGACTATATGATTTGGAGAGTTCATCGATGATCTCATCAAGCCCTAAGCTTAATTGAATTGTCTTTGGCTCTCTGATCATGCAGTCCAGGTTCGAATCCCATCTATTATGGTATGTCACTTGTAGAAAAATCTATCCTAGTGTTCGCCATTCATGAAAGATGTAAACTAATATGTATGATGCTGAAGAAGGCTCAACATAGCTGACATACAGGATACAGAACCAAACGGGAGAAGAGCCTTGGACTATATGATTTGGAGAGTTCATCGATGATCTCATCAAGCCCTAAGCTTAATTGAATTGTCTTTGGCTCTCTGGTCATGCAGTCCAGGTTCGAATCCCATCTATTATGGTATGTCACTTGTAGAAAAATCTATCCTAGTGTTCGCCATTCATGAAAGATGTAAACTAATATGTATGATGCTGAAGAAGGCTCAACATAGCCGACATACAGGATACAGAGCCAAACGGGAGAAGAGCCTTGGACTATATGATTTGGAGAGTTCATCGATGATCTCATCAAACCCTAAGCTTAATGTAATTGTCTTTGGCTCTCTGGTCATGTAGTCCAGGTTCGAATCCCATCTATTATGGTATGTCACTTGTAGAAAAATCTATCCTAGTGTTCGCCATTCATGAAAGATGTAAACTAATATGTATGATGCTGAAGAAGGCTCAACATAGCCGACATACAGGATACAGAGCCAAACGGGAGAAGAGCCTTGGACTATATGATTTGGAGAGTTCATCGATGATCTCATCAAACCCTAAGCTTAATTGAATTGTCTTTGGCTCTCTGGTCATGCAGTCCAGGTTCGAATCCCATCTATTATGGTATGTCACTTGTAGAAAAATCTATCCTAGTGTTCGCCATTCATGAAAGATGTAAACTAATATGTATGATGCTGAAGAAGGCTCAACATAGCCGACATACAGGATACAGAGCCAAACGGGAGAAGAGCCTTGGACTATATGATTTGGAGAGTTCATCGATGATCTCATCAAACCCTAAGCTTAATTGAATTGTCTTTGGCTCTCTGGTCATGCAGTCCAGGTTCGAATCCCATCTATTATGGTATGTCACTTGTAGAAAAATCTATCCTAGTGTTCGCCATTCATGAAAGATGTAAACTAATATGTATGATGCTGAAGAAGGCTCAACATAGCTGACATACAGGATACAGAACCAAACGGGAGAAGAGCCTTGGACTATATGATTTGGAGAGTTCATCGATGATCTCATCAAACCCTAAGCTTAATTGAATTGTCTTTGGCTCTCTGGTCATGCAGTCCAGGTTCGAATCCCATCTATTATGGTATGTCACTTGTAGAAAAATCTATCCTAGTGTTCGCCATTCATGAAAGATGTAAACTAATATGTATGATGCTGAAGAAGGCTCAACATAGCCGACATACAGGATACAGAGCCAAACGGGAGAAGAGCCTTGGACTATATGACTTGAGAGTTCATCGATGATCTCATCAAACCCTAAGCTTAATGTAATTGTCTTTGGCTCTCTGGTCATGCAGTCCAGGTTCGAATCCCATCTATTATGGTATGTCACTTGTAGAAAAATCTATCCTAGTGTTCGCCATTTATGACAGATGTAAACTAATATGTATGATGCTGAAGAAGGCTCAACATAGCCGACATACAGGATACAGAGCCAAACGAGAGAAGAGCCTTGGACTATATGACTTAGAGAGTTCATCGAGCTCTAGCTTAGTGGAATGGTCATTGGCTCTCTGGTAATGCAGTCTAGATTCGGGTTCCATCTATTGTGGTATCCCACGTGTGGAAAAATCTATCCAAGTGTTTGCCATTCATGACAAGTATATAAAAATGTGCATGGTACTGTAGAAGGCTCGAATCCCATTATTATGTCTCTCATGGAAAAATCCTAGTGTTCGTTATTCATGACAAATATAGAGGCAAGTACTAATGCTTTTATCATTGTTTTTCATACAGCTCTGTTGCCGATAGATCTGATACAGCAAGTAGATCTCGATCATCTATTCGCGACGTGTCTTCAAGTGTAGTAAAATCGAAGGACAAAACAAAGTCATTTTCACAGAGTATCGCTGAAAGTATAAGCGAAGAAGTGTCTGAGCAAATATCCTCTGAATCAAAAGCTGGAGACGCCTCAAAGACCCCTGTAACTAGCAAGAAAAGTTATCATGATGCCTTAGAAGGTATATGGTATTTAATTTCCTTTTGTATTGTTACTCTTTACCATCTAATGCTGCGCCTTACTTGTACCTCTTGTAAATGACCCCCTCTCTCTATTAAGCCCCTCCAACTCGTGGGCAACTCTTATAGGAGGGTAGGTAGACATATGCCTGCCCGGGTTATGGATAAATTAACGATATCTGGCTCGGTTTATGGGTCCTGTTCTGTGACTTTTTGACCAGGCTATATGTCAGTTTAACCGTTTGTGAAATTGTTGTCCTAGTTTTGGGTCTGTTTAATGTTAGTATGCCAATGTTACTTTATTATTATTATCAAATTACAATTTGAGGCTACAGATGTAGGCTTTTAATCCAGTGGCTTCTTATATGCGGGCGTTTACTGTTAAGATGCACTGTACCTTGGTAATAGTTCGTTTTGACTTGAAGGAGCTGAGGCGTCGTGGTGTAATCCAGCTTACTCGTGATGTCAGGAGGGGCTCAGTGTGGTCAGAGTTCGAGCCCTGCCACTTTAGCGTCACGTCCAGGGTTGAGGTCTTGATTTGTTAACCTACTACTGAGATCCTAGCGACTGGCGCTAAAACACCATTTCACCTTCATTCTCACCGACTGATAGATTTCGTTAATGGATCTACAGAGGGCTTTTAGGCTGTAGCGGTAGGTTTTTATCCGCTTTTATCCGCTAGATTCTTATATGTGTGTATTTAACTTTATCTCATATCTGCATAGAGTCTTTACAAGCCTCTTCAGATGTTGATGAAAAGAGTTTCAAATTCGAGGACCACCTCGCATCGTCTTGGACCGAGGATGAATTGGATGCTGGATTCCGTATGGTTCTCCCTGTCGTCAGCCACAGGCGGAAAAGCTTGGAAAAAGATCGCCGTTCAAGACATGATAAACAGTTTTCAGATAATGGAACTTCATCGGTATGATTATTTGATTTGATGTGATTTGATTTGATTTGATTGGATTTGATTTGATTTGATTTGATTTGATTTGATTTGATTTGATTTGGCTTGACTTGACTTGATTTGATTTGATTTGGCTTGACTTGACTTGACTTGACTTGACTTGACTTGACTTGACTTGTTTTGACTTGACTTGACTGACTTGACGGCGGCTTGGCTTGACTTGGCTCGGCTTGGCTCGGCTTGGGCTTGACTTGACTTGACTTGGCTTGACTTGGCGGCGGCGGCGGCGGCGGCGGCGGCGGCGGCTTGCGGCGGCGGCGGCGGCGGCTTGACGCGGCGGCGGCGGCGGCGGCGGCGGCGGCGGCGGCGACGGCGGCGGCGGCGGCGGCGGCGGCGGCGGCGGCGGCGGCGGCGGCGGCGGCGGCGGCGGCGGCGGCGGCTGCGGCGGCGGCGGCGGCGGCGGCGGCTCGGCGGCGGCGGCGGCGGCGGCGGCGGCGGCGGCGGCGGCGGCGGCGGCGGCGGCGGCGGCGGCGGCGGCGGCGGCGGCGGCGGCGGCGGCGGCGGCGGCGGCGGCGGCGGCGGCGGCGGCGGCGGGCGGCGGCGGCGGCGGCGGCGGCGGCGGCGGCGGCGGCGGCGGCGGCGGCGGCGGCGGCGGCGGCGGCGGCGGCGGCGGCGGCGGCGGCGGCGGCGGCGGCGGCGGCGGCGGCGGCGGCGGCGGCGGCTCGGCGGCGGCGGCGGCGGCGGCGGCGGGTGGCGGCGGCGGCGGCGGCGGCGGCGGCGGCGGCGGCGGCGGCGGCGGCGGCGGCGGCGGCGGCGGCTCGGCGGCGGCGGCGGCGGCGGCGGCGGCGGCGGCGGCGGCGGCGGCGGCGGCGGCGGCGGCCGGTGGCGGCGGCGGCGGCGGCGGCGGCGGCGGCGGCGGCGGTTTGGTTTGGTTTGTCTGGCCTGGCCTTGCCCGACGGTACGTGATGTAGCGTGACGACAATAATATGGCGGCGGCGGCGGCGAGCGGCGGCGGCGGCGGCGGCGGCGGCGGCGGCGGCGGCGGACGGCGGCGGCGGCGGCGGCGGCGGCGGCGGCGGCGGCGGCGGCGGCGGCGGCGGCGGCGGCGGCGGCGACGGACGGCGGCGGCGGCGGCGGCGGCGACTTGCGGCGGCGGCTTGACGGCGGCGGCTTGACGGACTTGACGGCTTGGTTAGATTTGATTCGATTTGATTTGATTGGACCCGATCTGTCTGACCTGACCTGACCCTACGGGACCTGATGTAACGTGACTTGATTTGATATGACTTGACTTGTTTGGCCCTTTCTCGGCCATAATTATGTTAAGCTTACGCGAAAGATTTACAAAAATTCTAAACACTTTCTACCTCGTAGGATGAAATGAAACTGACACCTCATACCATTGCTAAGGTGAGAACCGAATTCTGCTTACAGGTCTATAATATTTTTCTTTTTGTGGTTATGTTTTTGTCTGACACTCCTCAGAGTATTATCGTCAGAAACAGCCCCCAAAACAAATGACTAAGGCGGAATTTATACCCAGATTCGGATCGATATACACCAATCAGAAAGTGAAGCCGAATTGGCATTGTGTTTAAAACACCAATCGGCTTGTGGGATACAACTGGAAGACCAATACAGGCTCACTTTTCTAACTGGTGCATTTTGATCCGCATCTGGGTATAAATTCCGCCTTATTCCATTGTTTCAGTCTGTTTCTGACGTTTGTACTCTGAGGAGTGTCAATCAACTTTCAAAGAATGTCCAAAACTGGTTCGGCTGGCCTATGAAAATACGTAGGCAGTCTTCACTCTGATTTTGTCACTGTCGTTGCTGTATTGCTACTTAACTGAAACTAGAACTGAAACTCTAAGCCTGCACATAAAAACCTTCATTTATTAAGAACCTACAGTCTGAAATTATTAGGATAGAAGTGGCATACCACAAAAGGGGCGAGATTCGAACCTGGACTGGCATCAGAGAGCCAACGGCGTGCTCACTGAGCTATAGGGCTGAATGCTTATGGTGCTTAAGAAGGTTCAACATAGCTGAAACACAAACGGTCAAACGGAAGGAGAGCCTTGGGCTGTATGACTCAGAGAGTTACTCGGCGATTTCATTGAGCTATATAGCAGTCTCGGTTCGAATCCCATCTTTATGCCACTTGTGGAAAAATCCCGCCTGAAATTATATATTTTCTACCCAACAAATAAGAACCACCTAAGCCTGATATCCAAAGAGATCCTTAATTAAAGGGACTTGGATCACTCAATGAGGTTTAAATGCAACTTGCTCTGGGGTATTCCTCTTTAAGGAGTCCAAAAACATTGCATTCAGAACATTAACAAGCAGGGGCCTGCTGAGCTGCTAATCCTTGAGCCATGCTTTATTTTCCTTTTCAACAGCTTTTGACTCTCTTTTAAGAACCTCCCCTTTTATTATGGTATCCACCTCATTGTATAAGAAACTAAACAGGCTGTGTTCAAAAATTAAGGGTCTTATATGTGATTTTTTACTGTATATCTCTCATATCTCTGTACAGCATGCCACTCATTCCCCATTCGTTGGCGAAGATACATTCAGTGAATTCACATCTGGAATGGTAAAACAATACTTACAAGAGGAGGAAATTCGAAGTAAGCATCAAACTGCTTTGCTGAAGTTAAGAGAAAAAGCTTTGATTGAGAAAACTAAGGCAGAAATGGCATGGATTGAATTAAAGAAATCATCGTTGAAAGATAAAGGAGCTGATGATCAGATGCCTCCATTGAATAAAAAGCAGAGGGGGCTACTCCTGAAGCTACAATCTGATCAGGTTCGTATATCTTTTCTATGTGATACACTCCTTTTCTATACCAATATTGTTGACAAGAATATTCAGGCTCAGAATAAACCTTTTTTTAAATATTATAAGACTATTACTCAGCATCACCTCGATTTGTGTCTCATTTTTCAGCTGTTGTCTGTTTTGTATGTTCGTATTTTGTTTTGTTGGTATAACATTTTGTTGTTGTTTAAAACTTCATGATTGTTAAGAACATTCTTATTGTTGCACTTTCTGATTGGTGCATCTCGATCCGCAGCTAGGTATAAATTCCGCCTTAGTCACTTGTTTCGGTTTGTTTCTGACGTTTATACTCGTGGAAAGTCAGAGGAATAAAGCTTTTAAGTATGCTTGAAAATGTTTCCGCTGTTTGTCGCAACACTTTAAGAATTTATGCAGGCGCAAAACAAACATTTCTTAAGAATATCAAGGCTGGACATATTTATAGTATTCTTACAAAAAAGAGTGTATTTTCATCATTTTTTTGTTTATCTAATATTCGAGGAGACTATTTGTGAAACATTGTCCTTATTTTGCCCCCTCTTTAACGATACTTTGTCTTTAAGCAGCCAAGTGCAGATTTTTTACCTGTGCCTACCATATTTAAAAAGCCTCTTCCTCGTTTTACAGAGTGAAATTAGAAGGCTGAGACAAGCTTACCGAGCAGCCAGTCATGAGCGTAAATTCATGTTGTACCAGCAGAAAGAGGTTTTACGACTGAAACAAAACACACAGAAAATATGGAACAAGTTAGGACAGATGAAGGCTGGTAAGAAAGATGATGAAATGCCGAAAGCAATTGAAAATAAGTCTATCAGTGAGGCGTCATCGGTATGTTGAATTTGAAGAATCATATGGATTTGTATCTCTTTTGATTTGCTGTGTCTTCCCCAAACCTTATTAGCCTCTTAACTTTCCAAGCCCTTCATTGAGTTCCACTATTGCAAGACCCTCTCCAACCCTCTCCCTTTTTAGTCCCATTCTTTCATGCCCCTTTTGTTACGGTCTCTAAATATTTTGCTTTTCTAATGAACTTGAACTTAGTCGTTTTTTGTCTACCTCTGTATTGACTACCCATTATTTTTCACTTTCTTTTAAATGCTTACTCTAATTACAGAGTCCAGAAACGTGTTCAACCTTCCTCCAGACAAAAATACCCATAGCTGAAAACCTTCCTCGCCAAACAATGAAAAATAGGCGTGTCTCAGGTGTGGCATCAGATTTTCTCTTGTTCTGGTTGACCTTCCTCCGGTCACTGTCTAATTACTGGTCTTTGTATTCAGTCCCCCTTGAATTCTATTGGAAGCCGGCCTCGCTTCTTGCCCGCCTTTATCGATCGAATCTCTCGCTAACTGATCTTTCTCTATAATAAGCCTGTTCTTTATAGCGATACAGGTAGGGTCGAGATCTTCTTTTTACCTGATCTACTTATGTGCCTCTGCAACCAACATCTGTGGATTCCCTGCCCCTATAGAGCCTGCCGCTTATATAGCTGTCGTCATAGAGACCTTGCTTCTACAGCCTACAGCCTGCTTTTAAAGACACCAGTGCTCAACATTGCTTCTGCATTTTGCATTCAAAGAGACTCTACCAGTGCTATATAGCCTACTTCGTAAAAGACCTTAACATCTTTTTTTACCTTTATAGAGACCCAGCCTGTACACAGACCCTCCTTCTATAGCCCTCCTTTCTATAGATTCTTCTTTCTTCTATAGCCTTCTCTTCTATAGATTCTTCCTATACAAATTCTAAGCATTTTCAGGGTCTTGTGCGTTCTGTTGTGTTTCTTGCACAGTGTATCTAGACAAACTCTGTTATTTTTTGCTAGCTTGCATCTATTGATCAGTCAAGCATGATATCAGAAGAACTAAGCAATGCAGAATCACAGATATCCAAGAAAGCGTCTTCTAGTCATTCAAGAACTGTGTCTGCAACACCAACCCAGACTCGCTCTACGAAGAAACACAACCTGTCCTCGGATTCAACGGGAGAAATCCAAGAAGAGATCCCTTCCGAGCAAATATCAGCATCGAAAGACCAGAGTGGCTTCCCGTCTTATGATAATACAATGAAATCATCGAAAACAACACCCGAGAGAAAGTCACAATCTGATAGAATATTGAGCAGAACTCAACAAACCCCGACAGAAGATGTATCGATTTCTGAACGCACTGAATCCAGCATGATCACTGATTTGAAGAAACTAAAGAAGAAAGCAAGCGAAGAGTAAGTTGAAATATTACTCTGATCTTTCTTTGAAATTGCGATAAACAGCGGAGACATTGTAGGCCATGCTTAGATGCTTAAAATCTAAAGGGCGAGCAATAGCCGAAACATCTTTGGATATGTTTAAAGGGTTTTTGTCTGACAATCATCACAGTATAAACGTCAGAAACAGCCCGAAGCAATTGAAAAGGGCGGAATCTTTACCCAGATGCGGATCAAAATGCACCAATAAGAAAGTGAAGCTTAATTTGCATTGTATTTGAAACACCAATCAGCTTGCGGTATACAGCGGGATGGCCAATCAAATTAATTGAAGCGTCCAAGTGTGAGGCAGTGTCTCGACTTATCAAAGTAATGGAATTTTCACTAAGACTTTCTATGGGAACGAATTTTAGTTACAATTTCATTCTTGTTAGCCTCATTTTCATGAAGAGAATGTCCCTCTAGAAAACAAGCTATATCTGTCTACATAGAACTGGCCTTTTGGTTTGGTATTGACAGATTCCAAAACGCTCATATCAAACAATGAACTAGCTTTGCCAATCCTCTCTGTAATTTTCAGCACACTCGGGGTGATCCAGTAAGTGTTGTATTGCAGAATCATGCTTAACAGCGGGCCGTTGCCTAGCGGAACACGCGGAACACGCTGTTTGACCCTATCTCCTAATCTCTGGGAAGTGCGACATGGCATCGCAGTGGCACGAAAATTCATATATAACCACCTTAGTCACTTGTTTTGGACTCTTTCTAACGTTTATTTTTCGAGGTGTCAGATGAAAAAAGCTTTTAAGTTTCTTCATATATTTTATAAAGTGACCATACTTAAGTATGCAAGTTTTCTTTTAAGGTATTTATTGAAACGTGAGAAAACACTGAAAGAGCGGCAGAATCAATTTGAATCTGTACTCCAGAAGCAGAATGAAATGAGTGATTGGCAAAAGAGAATCGAAAGAGAAGAAATGAGATTAAAAGCAGAAATCAAGAGAGCTTTGGATAAAACAAAAACAAGAATCACAACTCCAACTATCTCCTCTTCTAAAAGGTCTACTGAAGGTATGACTATACACCCGATGGTTTTTAACTGCTTAAACACCTTAAAACTCCAACGTAATGAGAAGCTGTCTCTACTTACGATCGTAAGGTCGTGGGTTCGAATCTCGTCGGGACCATTTTCCACAAGCCTACAGTCAACTCAACTGTCCATCCTTCCGAGGTCGGTAAATGAGTACCCAGGGTATTCGTTCTAGAATATCAGTTTGGGGGCACAAGCTGCAGGTCCACATCAGCTGTATAGCTGCCAGAACCCCTGACCTGCGTTAACAAATAAAGATTGCTTGCTTGCTTGCTTGCTTGCTTGCTTGCTTGAAATGTTTTTCCAACATAATTGCAAGATGAGTTCGTCAAACCCTACATCGCCTAAATCTAGGCTTATGTCGACCTACAATAAGATAGAACTAACGCCAACTAGTTGTAACTGTTAGCTTACGTCGACACATCAACTTACAAAACGATTAAACGTTAGTGTTTGTCAAACATTGAAGTCTACATGACAGCCAAAATCTTTGATGGTGCGGCCACATCGTAGAACATTGCTCGTCAAGCATTCGTAAATTTTTCAACTCTTCTTGTCAGCTAATGTTTTGTGACGTTTTGTGACGTTTTGTGACGTTCGACTTATGTTTGATTTTAACGAGTAAACCCTCTTCTCTAGATTTTGAGGGCGTTCATAGAGTTATTTCCTTAAAGGGAGTGCTATTTCGAGGCTGGGACCTTGTTCGAGGAAAGACCGTTTGAATTGTAATTGGACAAAAGGATTTTGTGTAATGAGAAGCGCGTGCCCGTCTCTTACCACCGCTTCCGACAGGCCTCCGGCACTAAGTTGCTCCGCCTTGAACAGGGTTGTGAATCAGTTCATTCATTCCAATTCAGTAATAGATCTCTTCAAATAGGTCTGGGTCGGTGCGACATTTTCTGGAATATGGTGGATATCAGGGAATTCTCTTCGCGCGGAATGACACTGTTACTCCATATAAACATGAATTTAAAGCATAATTTGCTGCACTACCACTCCTGTAGTGACTGCAATACAGGTCATTGCATGTGAAGAGGACTCAAGATGTCCGTCATCTTCAGGAAGAATATGGCTCCCTGTTGTTTTTCAGTTGCTTTCGTTCGCTGCGTAGTTTTCCGCAAGAGGTCCTTAGTTCTCTGTTTAAGTCATCTTTCAAAGTCCCATTCCACAGTCCAAGGTCCTAGTCCATGGACAGTCAAGGGTCTTAGTCCATTGATCCTGTTTCTTTATTGTGGAGTTGTTCAATGTTATATAGAACTTTGGGTAAACTAGGCGACATGTCGCGCGCGACACTGTATTCGGCGTGTCTCCCAGGGTGGGTAAACATGTGAGTGACAAGCGAGCAACATATCCCCCGAGTCATTTGCATGTTGCGAAGACAAGAAATGTTTCTGTTGTCTCCCAGAAACATTTGCGTGTCTCTTGCTACAAATTCTGTCGCGTACTACAAATTTTCCAAGGTGGTTAAACTGGGAGACACCGAGGGGACACCGAGGGGACATCTATGTTGCGCGCGACATTTATCCTAGTTTAGCCAGGCCGTTTGTGTTCTTGCTTTGCCCCGTTCATCAGTCGTGCTATTGTTCATTTCCTCTGTGCTGTTGCTCATTCATCTTCTGGTCCTGTTACTCAGTAGACTTATGCAATGACTCGTAATCTATTTGCTACTTATAGAATCATCCGAGTCCACGAGAAAAAGCAAGGAAAGTTCGTCACAGAATACAACCACACAAACCAAAGACAAATCATCAGAAAGCGACACATCCATTACCAAAGATCTGAAAACTGCATCGATCGAAACAGATAGCGAGCTCCCTCTTGAGAGCATCGCTTCAGAACCGGCAAGCGTAAAAAAGGCATCTGATAGCTCTCTCGTTGATGAGTATGTCGATGAATCCTTTGAGTCGCCCACGGCTACACGATCGCAAACTAATAAGGCGTCTCCGAAGTCAGGAAGTAGGCAGAGTTCGTCTCCTCGTACTCCGTCTAGCAGAAGGTATTCAAAAGAAAGTGACGAGTCTAGAAGCGAAGAAGACACCGTTGCTGGTAAGTCTTGCAGTCTCTCTGCAGTCCTTTTTTATTTGAAGTTAGTTCAGGGTTCAAAATAGGGCCACATTCAAACTGATTCTAGGTTCGAAATAGGGCAGCAGCCAATGTTAAAGCTAACACTAAGGCAACAAGTGATTCCGTGTTTAATCCATGGAAACAGCTGATTCCAGATGCCAGCTATAAAGGAAAGCTGATTCAGGGTTCAATCATCCTTCGAACTTGGGCATCAACTGGCTTTGGGTTTGAACTTGGGCTGCTGCTGATTTGGTTGAACAGAGCAACAACGTATTCAAAGCTCGAGCTGGGGTTAAAGCTAATTCAGGGGTTTCAGAAGGAAAATCCGGTCTAATGATGATTCAGGTTCGATCTAAGGCAACAGTCGATCCAGGTTTCGAACTAGGAAATATCTGATTCAGGGTTTATGAGCTAAGGTAACGACCGATACTGGAGCTAGAACAGCTTGTACAGCTTCCTTGCTTTCTGGTGGGACAGCCTTATCACGACAAACGGGTTTATATCACATTCAATGACTTAAGGCCCATTTCCACTTCGTTCGCATTCGCTTTTCGCTAGCGAATTTGCAGTTCGCCGCTCGCTTGCGAACAGAATAAAGCCTTCGTTGTCAATTTCAGGTGATAAATAAGTAAAACTTTTGCAAAAACTTTTAGGCAGGGAAGAATCATAAAACCACTAAACTTCAACCTAACCCCACTTTTCATTGCATTTCCTTACTAATTCGACCATGGAGATTCCAAATCCGAGATGGGCCCTTTTCAATTTTGACCGGAAGTTGACCTTTTGATGACGTCATCAGGTGCGGTCTTTTTTGCGTATAACCGCTTATATTTCGCTCCAGTCAATCAAAATGCCTGCAAAACATGTATTTTCGAATAGAACTCGACGAGTTCTTTCGATTGATATATATTTGAGGCATTTTCGATGACATCAGCAATTTAAGTGATGACGTCATCAGTGAGAAAATTTCTCGCAGAAAGCCAGCATAATGGTCAATTAATGAATAAAGTAGTACTTCGACAATGTTTTCTTTATTCTAC
>JACTAT010000026.1:330627-342634 GCA_014526335.1 Chrysaora quinquecirrha
AATATAGAAATGCGAAAATATGTATAAAGGGAGACGATTTTGCCATCGGAACATCCTAAATAAGAAAAGAAGTATTAACATGAACAGTGGCCCTTGCTTTGAGTTGATTTTTTACACAGGAGCTCGCTAGAAGCAACTAACAAGACAACTTGCTATAGTGAAAACAGGCCCCTTTTACTGGAAATAGCAACCCTTGAGATTCGCTGCTAGTCCGCTTCAAGTCAACTACGGCTAGTGAGTGCTACAGATGACATAGTCATTAGGACGATATCACAAGCGAGGATTCATCCAGAAAAATGCAAAAGAACCAGTATTACGTTAATTTGGTTTAAAAAATGCGACGGAAAAATTACGGGGTGTAGGGGAAGGCAACTTCTCTCTCTGCGATTTCCGAAAGCATCCCTTGTAATAAACTTCAAATCATAGACACTTTAAAGGGTTTACAAGAGTTTTCAAGAATAATAGATTGTCTTGCAAAGAGCGGAGGACAGATGTTTTAGGCTTAGCATGCTGCTTATGCACGAAGTGAATGGGTAAATAGGAGTAACAATTCAACCTCTCTCATACAATTCAACCTCTCTCATACCACAGAAAACACTACACAGACCATGTTTGATTGTGTTTTCTATGAATATGCTAAAACAATAGCAGTTTGGCACTATATCGCTGCAGGTTCAACGTTTTCGGACCGCTGGCCCCATTGGTCTGAGGACAATTTAGTAGGGCCATTGATTCTCGTAGGACCATCAAATAATTTTCGGAATTTCAAAGGGAACATGACGCAAGCGTAACTGCAATATCGGATAAAGAGCAAACACAAGATAACAGAAAAATGAGTTAGAAGTTGATGGAGTAAACTGGAGCCTGAAAACACAGCAATAAACCACAAATAAGATTGAATGAGCTCCAACAATTGCAAATTTGAATGAAACGGAGAATGTAAAATTAACTTTAGTGAAAACACACTCATTCATTAATTTAACAGTGAGCTTTAAGTCTACAGGCAAGCATACATGAATTAACTTGTAGCTGGAAATGTAATCAAGCAAATCGTATTAACGAAATGCTAATATTGAAAGCCAAATAGCATAATTGAGACTTTCCCCTTTCTCTGAATCAACACATAGGCATCCCTACAGAAAAAAAAAAAAATAGTGCATAGCCATTCTTACACTACGAAAAGGTTTCGACACGGCATGGATGGACATTGTTAGGCTTTAGGCATGCAAACGAATTAGTACGGCTCGAATAACTTATTGTTATCCGTGCCTGTAATCATCAGCGCCAGATCCTAAAGATTCGTACCTTTCTGGTACGTTATTATAAAGCCGGTAAGGTTTCATTGCATTTGCACGAGAACGGATCGGGAACGGATCCAACTGCCTATGCGAAGAAATGCTTACACATGTAAACGAAAAGCCTATCGTTACTTATCTGGGAACGGATAACGGATCCACTCGGATTCGTTATCGTGTGACGGATCCACTCGGATTTGTTATCGTGTGAACGACAGAAAAAGCAGAAATTTCGCGTCCATGAGTTCAATGCATCGACCTGTTACAGTTGAAAGCGACCGGGCAGCTGCCTTTCTACATTCTCTACTACCCAACAATACTTTGGATTCTGAGATAGTATCTAAAGTCAAATGTTAGGATAAAGATTCTTATGTATCTCTCTTTGATCAAAGGCAAATCAATCTCAGAGCACTTCAATGTCGAGCTTTTATATAGTGGTATAACAGAACGGACCGTCCCAAGTCCTAAAACCTCTTACATACAAGATCACAATGTTGGTAGATTCTAGATTACAGCTAATGGAAAGACTGCTTAAGAGATTGTTGAAAACTCACAAATTAAGGCAGAATTAGATTTAGGTAAGGTTCATTAAACCTATGGGACATTTGTTTTCAGTTTAGCCACGACGAGCCATTTAAATTTGATAGAGACGAAGTATAAGATTATGTGGTTGCTTCTCTTATGTAGAGTAGACTATTGGTCTAATTGAAAAATAGAATCAAAATTGTGATGTTGTACGTACATCAAAAGACTGATATACTTATAAAGACAAGAAAATAAAGGTTTTGATTGGGATGATATATCACGGGGTAGATTAACCGTACGTTCTTCTACGGTCGGTGAATAAGAAATTCATCGGTCATATGGACGGGGATATTCAGGGTGCTCATTGTGGAACCACAGAAGAGCAACGCATGTGCGATACATGTTCCAAGGCTGAACAAATGTGAACGGCGGAGGAAAGAAAAACAGCGCTTTTTGAGGTTTAGGTTTCTTGTAAACAAAAAGTGATCTTTGGGACGAAACTATTTGTTTGTTGTTCAGAGGTATCTCTGGCACTGAAGCTTCCATTTATGCAGTACCTCTTTGCAGAGAGTGGTCCGCTTTATGGAGGTTTCTTGTAAACAAAAATGTTTGTCATCTTTGGGACGAAAGTATTTGTCTGTTGCTCAGAGTTGCCCTCTTCCAGAGGCATCAATATTTTGAGGATTTAAGGAGGTCCCAATATATGTTTTTATGGAAACCTAAAACACGAGTGATCCGTCAAGAGCAAAGGGTGACCTAGCACAAGTCTGTTATAAGGACCGTGTCAGCAATTTGGTTCTAAGAAGCTGGAATTTGCCGCTTCACGTGCTGGCAGGCGCCAGTTCTGACCGATCACTTTAAGCTAAAAACGATGTGATGGAAAATGAATTAAAAGCTTTATAGTTGAAAAGTCGAGAACCTAACAATGATTTAATTTGATAGGGATGAAATGGATATAAAATCTGAGCCAAAGTGTGATGAATAGAAACGCTTTACGAGAGCACAAAACTAGGTCAGCTTGATTCTAAAAATTCAGATTTATTACAGCCGTATTTGAGCGTTTAATTGCCAGTGTCTTGAAAATCTCACCCAAATACAGTTATTTGACCAATTTATGCTTCTATATCATAAGTAATAATGATGGTTTGAAATAACGTATGCAAAGGAGGTTCGAAATCATAATTCTTTATTAGAGAAAAGCCTTTGTACTTCTAGCTACACTTTTTTTTAATAAGCAACTTGACTTTCGTTCAGCCCTCAAAGTTGCTTAAAATTTTAGACATTTCAGCCCTCAAAGTTGCTTAAACGTTGCTTGACATTTTTTGTACCTACTAACCACCCCTGCCTTCGCGGGTCAAAATCCTCATCTGTTAGGCCTACATACAACATGACTTTTGGGAGACATTTAGTGGAAAAACGTTAGCTAACGAACATCAACATGCAAAACATAAGAAGGAAGAACAATTTCCTAACACAAGAAAGAGAATAAGCTTGGTTATTTGACTTCTTAGTTGCTTACAGTAATTCAATTGAGCCCTCAAATTGCTTAATGTTAAGGTCAGTTCAGCCAGTGGCTTATTGAGCGGCTGCTTATTAAAAAAGTGTACTTTTTCTGTAGACCTATATTTGTTCTTGGTGGCTCGCAGTCATGGTCTTATTATCTTTTAAGAACACGCCGATTAGACGCTCGGAGAACAAAGGAAATATTTTTTAAAAGTGTAATTTTCAAGCTCTTCACCTCCATAACTACGCGGCTCTATACAGCCTGCACTCTTCTCTCCATAACGAAATGTCCTACTGAGAGGGGGTGCTGGAAAATTGCATTCTCAAAATGAAATTCTCAATTTGCGTCGGTTGATTGCAGCATGATTACAGTTAGGCATCAGAGTATTTGCAACAATACACTTATTTCTTTATAAGCATCTGGTCAATAAGCAACTAGGACTGAAATTTTGCTGAACTTTCTGGTTAAGATGGCTTTCTTTATAAAGTAAATCGTTGCAAACTTGTCAATTACATTGAAAAGCAAGAAGAGAGCCAAAAACAAGAGTTTTTAGGGGGTACCAGTCATTCTGCGAGGGCTGAAAAACCAGATATTTTAACAACTTTGAGGGCTGGACCAAAAGTCTAGTTGCTTATTAAAAAAAGTCTACTAAGGGTCTATTTAACAGAAGAATATCAACGAGAACGTACGCCTACATATGATTTGGAAGTTCGAGCTTAGAACAAAGCTCTGTCAAGAAAGAGCTAAGCGTCAAAGATAATCCAAATACGTTGGGGCTCACGAAGAGAACTTAAAAATCGAAACAAAAACCAACAAGAAGATTGTCTACTTGTAGGATTACGACCATACCATGATATTTTAAATACATATTCAAGCAAATACATTAGTTTGGCTGTGCAACAGCAAATCTCTAGTAAATCAGTAGATTTTGCGGCTTGTATCTTATGTTGTACAGCGACTATCTTGCAATTTTGCAGCTATTTCAGCTGTTGCAACACCGTTGCAACCATCTTCCAACAACGAACAATCATTAGCCTCGCTATTCTTCAGCATTTTGTAGGCAACCTTCACAGACTCAGATTTCAATGTAGCTAATTGCATCTAACTAGCAAATGCATTTACAGGATAAGATAAAGGAGCTGAAGAACCAGATTGTGGAGGAAAACACGTTTTTATGATGAACCTTTGGTCTGAGTTGAGGCTGGAGTTCCTTAATTTTTCAACAAAACGAGGCTGAAGTTCCTTTTACCGTTCCTTGTCGTTAACTCTTTCAGAAAATTCATTTAAAGTTACTTCGTTTTCTAACTTTAAATATAAATATAAGGAAGTACGATGGGAATATGTTGTTAAAGGATTATTTAGTTGTGAAGACCCTCAAAATAGTTATTCTTAGGCCTGGCTGAACTAGGAGACACGTCGCGCGTGACATTGTCGCCCCGATGTCTCCCAGCTTAGCCCACTTTGTACCGCGCGACAAAATTTGTAGAGAGAGATGCGCAAATGTTTCTAGTAGACAACAGAAACATTTCTTGTCTCCGTGACTAGGAGGACATGTTGCTCACTTATCATTCGCATGTTTAGCTTCCCTGGGAGACACGCGGCTACAATGTCGCGCGTGACATGTCTCTTAGTTTAGCCATAGCTTACGTTTTCATCCGCGCCTCGACAGTTCCTTAAAGATCCTTAATGCTGGGAATTTAACCTCATCAATCAACCAACCTAAAGTTCCTTGTGAAAATGTTCCTTAAAAAGCGTGTAATAAATAAGTAATAACTTCCCCATCAATGTCGGTATGTCGGAGAAACTTGTAAAGACATGCGCATCGATTCTAGGTTCACCACCACGAAATTACTCAGTTCATTTGCAATTTGCGACATTCTTCAACAAAGGCAAAAAAACTCCGATGCCTTATTGTGGTAAAAATGCCGATTTCAAGTTATTGTGCAAAATGTGCAAGACTCCACACCCAAAGAGAACACCCATGGATCTATCAGAAAGGGGAAATTCAATTTAGACCCCACCCACTTAGTAATGGAGCTCTCTATTGATCGTTATTGATCGCAGCTGCAGTGGACGTCTACAGAATAATGTGTTCAAGCGAAATCATCAATGGTATCGAGTAAATGTCCTTAGTCTAGGCAAGACCCAACGCAAAGATTTAACAAGGTTAAGCACAATGCTATATTAATGATAACTTATCAAGAAATTCTTGCGCATAAAAGGCAGTTTATCCGTTTCTTTTTCGGTTGCAACCGCAGAATTTCTAATCCGGTAACAGCACGCATGCATCGTCGCTTGCTTATGTTAAAACGTTGACAATCAAATGTTTTTATACACGTGAATTCCTTCAATGTTTCTAATTGATAATCCGAAATATAGTACAAGTTTTTTTTATAAGGAACACCTTTACAAGGAACTCGAGGCTGAAAATTCCCAAAAAATTAACGTTAAGGAACTGCCAAGGCTCGGATGAAAAACTAAGAATAAGTTTTTTCAAGAACAAGACGATTTGTGCAAAAAAATAGCAGAATAACAATGTTTTTCCCATCGTTCTTCCAAAAAAGACTCCATTTATATAGAAAATGAAGCAAGTTTATATGAATTTGCTGTAAAAATTAGTATTCAAACATATCTCACGAAAAGGAACAGCATAAGGAACTTCAGCCTCATTTTGTTGAAAAATTAAGGAACTCCAGCCTCAAATCAGAGTTAAGGTTCGTTGTAAAAAATACGTGTAACATATAGTTTTTGATTAAGATATTTGATATCAAATATTTCACATATTGTATAAGATATTAGTTATTATATATAAGACATTGTATATTATATATTATATATTTCCTGTTATATATATCATATATTATATATTAAATATGTATTTTATATTATATATAATATATAATTTATTACTGTACTATAGATTATTTATTGTATATTAGATATTACATTATATAATCGATAACACAAGGTACAAAATAAAAATATAATAATAATCATAAAGAAACGTAAAATATAGTAAGTTAGATATTCTAATTCATTTACTTTCATATACAAGTATAAATGTACCAGCCTCTCAAAAAATGCGGCTGTTTCATATGGGAATTTGGTACCCATGTTAGCTGTAGCGTAGCGACTTTATGGACATTTAACGTAACCGTGACATAGTAGCAAATTCAGGAACAAATATTGAACTGAATTGACAAGGTTAGCCCAATGTTTGAAGTATTACGGATACTTATTTATTTAGATGTTTGATATGGACGCTCTAGTTGTCAAAATGTGGTTGGAAAAGGTAAAAAAGATTGAGCCTAAGATGTAATTATTTGTTAAGGAGGCCACAGTTCATCTATTTTTCCGCGCGGACTTTGACTTTACCGCTGGGTGCAAAGTTAAGCGTAAAGTGGGCCAACTACTTGAGATATCCCTCAAGAAGCTTACAAGTTGAATTATTTTCTACAACATAAGTGAACGGCGGCTTTTCAATGTGCAAAATGGCTGCAAAGAGGCTGGACAGCAAAGTACACACCAGTGTGTTTCCACCAAATGAAACTGTTATAAACTGCGACGGCACGAGTCGATTTTGATGACGGTTGAATTTGCAGAGTTTAAGGTCCCAACTGAGTCCCTGGCCCCAGGTTTCTGGTCCAATATGCGTCCCAGGTCCAAGTTCTCAACTTGCTTCCCAGGTCTCAGGTCCCATTCCGTTGCCAGGTCCAAGGTCCCACCTGAGTCCCGCTTCCCTGGTCCCACCTTAGTTCCGTGTCTCGGGTCCCACCCGTGTCCTGCGTCCCACGTCCCGGGTCCCACCTGAGTCCCAGGTCCCACCTGAGTCCCGGTTCCCGGGTCCCACCTGAGTCCCAGGTCCCACCTGAGTCCCGCGTCCCAGGTCCCACCTGAGTCCCAGGTCCCGGGTCCCACCTGAGTCCTGGGTCCCAGGTCCCACCTGAGTCCCAGGTCCCGGGTCCCACCTGAGTCCCAGGTCCCGGGTCCCACCTGAGTCGCGCGTCCTGGGTCCCACCCTTCAACTTTGCTTAAGGCGATTCAAGACTACAGAACAGGACTAAATCTGGTTTGCCTTAACCAATCTTTTATAATCATACACCTTATGACATTACTGGCAAATGTTCTACACGTGGTCGGAAAGATTTAACATACTAAAATAAATTTTTTGCGTCATTCACAAGACATATGATTTGAAAAGCATGATATTTCAATAAAAAGGAAGTTTGGTTAAGATATCTTTATCTAGCCGGGGATTTTTTTGATAAATTTTACTCTAAATAAAGCGAGACATGTGACGTAGAATTTTTGCGTTAAATCTTAATTGTGAATGGGCGTGACAGTGGCAAAGAGGATTTTAAGAAATTCCTGGTTGATTTGCTAATTCAGCCATTTCTCCTCATTCCTTTCTCACAATTAATTTCTCATAGGTGAAAAGAGTTTTTTGCACAATTCCTCAGACATTGTCTACTAAAAGTGGTTGAATGTTACTTTTAGTGGCTGAAAATTGTACCATACACATAGCCAAATCTACAGTAATATTCTGTATACAGAACCTACCATCCTCTGAAACAGGCTAAACTGGTTCTTTTATAATGGGTGTGTAACAGAAAACGGCCTTAACATGTTCTTAAATTGTTCAGAGGCGGACTGGCAACGAATATCCAGGGTTGCTACTTCCAGTAAAAGGGCCCGTACCTACCGTAGCTTATTTATCATATACGTTGACTGCTGCTAGCTCTTCCCTCCAAAAAATCCATAAGGATGCAGTATCGTCATCGTGAGAAATTCATTTGCGACAACCCGTCCCAAACCGAGATATCGTAGCCAGCAGACTCGACCATCTAAGTAAGCATAATCATTAATTTCGATGTAACGCAACTTTTTTGCAATACAGTACCAGAATACATTGGGGCTTTTATTAACTGTAGGGTCGTTAGCACCAGTGGAGGGACACAAATGAAAATCGGGCACGTTTGTAGCAATGTGCGCCGAAGGCACAACTCCATTTAGGGGTCCAGGGGCGTGCTCCGCCAGATAAATTAGGAAAATTATAATTTAGAAAGGCTCTAATGACCATTTTGAGCATTTTGAGACCGCTATTCTACAATTTTCAATGATCACCCAGAGTGTGCGGAAAATTACAACGAGGATTGTTTTCGAATATTGGCAGGGCTAGATCCTCGTTTCATCTCAGCGTTTGGAATCTGTCCACATCAAAACCAAAAAGCCGGTTCTGTGTAGACAGAAAAAGTTCGCTTTCTCACTTGGACTCTTCAATTAATTTTCATTGTTCTTCCCGCCTAAAGCTGATTGATGTTTAAAACACAATGCCAATTTAGCTCTTCTTTCTGATTGTTGCATTTCGATCCGCATCTGGTAGAAGTTCCGCTTTAGTCTAAGTGTTTTTGGCCTGTTTCTGACGTTCATACTCTGAGGAGTGCCAAAGCTTTTAAGTATGCCCAATAATGTTTTCGCTGGTTATCGCAATTATAAAAATTTCTATAGATATTACATTGTCATAAACCGCTGACCCCCTACTTAATGTAAGCCGCACGCTGGATAGGGGTCGAAGCCGTGAAGCCGCAAACCTACAATAGGCCCCCCAAAGGCTGAAGCAAAAAATATTTGCGTTCAAAATCTCATCTTGATTTCTATTAATTGTAATCTCTAGCAATAATGATTCGTATGAATGATGAAAAGTTAATTTGTTGTAATTTATCAATTAGGGGCCCGGGCAGCAAGAGGGCCCGGGTTGCGATCGCAACCTAGCATCCCTGCCAGTCCGCCCTGCAAAGTTCTTTTGCAAACATGCAAAATCAATCAAAATGTGGTTAACGTTTATTTCCATCCATAGTTCGACCTGATTCGCTTCAGCGAACATTCATCTGTCTGAGAACATATGACGAGCCTAGTAAAAATCTTATAGGAGCTATCTCTGTTCACAAGAGTCGATGGAAAACCTTCCTTCGTGGTAATACGGAGCTTGAAAGCTACCCCACATGCTTCTCTCGAAGACGATGCTTTTTAAGGCTCATCATAACGTACAATTGCACAAAAAAATCAAGAACATCATGAAAGATTCACTCAAAAAGCAAGAATCATTAACCTGCTAGAAAAATTTTCTCTTTGAAGCTGCAAAGCGAATGATTCTTGTTATATGAGCAAATCATAGTCGCCATGTCGACGCGTAGCGTACAATTTATACCTGCGTCACAATATATCAAAGGCTCTCTTCTAGAATCATCAGCAAAACGAAAGATTTCCTGTTGAATTCACAGATCCAATGCAAATTAAAACGTTTCTCCATGGTTTCATGTGCTGGCTATTACATTCCTCTATAACGACGGCCAAAAAGATCTCGTGGTGAAATCTGTGCCAGTAGTTTGGAACAGTTTTAAATTAATCTATAAGGGATTTCTATACTGATATTACTTCAGAGCGTCCTGTTTATTAACTTCTATTAATCATGACTTCCCGATTAAGGGCGAGCTTACAAATTACCTATTAATCTATTGGCCCTGTATTAATAAACATAAAACTTTACACTCACCATCCTTTTCCAGTACTGGAAGGCAGCTCACCATATTATAGACTGTAAATAGACAGAATCCATAAGCAAAAACATACAGCGACAATTGATTCATCTTTGCAGCTCAACTCATCCGTAATTGCACTGACTCGTCGCAAGACCGCGTCTTTATCTCCGCTTCTATCTCACTTGATTAACCTTCAATGGAAATATACATGTTCAAGAGCGCTGGGGCGAGAGAAAACAGTAACGGTTATGCTTAATTGTTACATAAAAGATGACTTGTCTTGGAACGCTCCGATAAGTTCCATGGACAAATGTATCAAAAATGTGACAATACAGTAGTTCCAAGAGAATGGGGATTAACAAATAATGGCCAAATAATTGAATCAGATTACAGTTTATCTATAATGGGAACAATTCTCGTTTAAATTGTATATTTGGACAGAAAATAGTCTGTAGCCAAGTTGACAAAATTTCGTTTACATAAGTTCAGAATTACGTCACGTATAATAAAGAACTGCGATAAGGGAGGTCAAATTTTGAAAATGCTAAAAGCTTTTTCGCCTGACACTCATCTTAAAAGTAGCTTCAAAACGACTAAAATAGACCAAAATGATTAACTATAACTAAATAAGCCAATTGCAAACGTGAAGCTTAAACCAGCGTTGGGGTTTTGAACGCCAATCAGCTACAGGGTACAGAGAGGTAATACAGTTTCGGTTAACGTCTAATACTACGACATCTTTTTTGATACAATAAAGAAAGATTCCAAAACCCCGAAATGAAGCAACCAGTTCATTTCTAACCATAACTTAAGGAAGAAAAATCATTTTAACCACATTTAATACATGGTGCAACGTGCAGTGACTGTTTATTTGGTCCATTACCATCTCATTTCTGTATAAACATGTGCGCCTTTTGGGGGCGAAATTTCTTTGGACAGTACCGAGGCTTTTGTATGGGGGATAGGTGGAATATATTAGATACCTCGCTTTTCCAGGTTCAATATACCGAGTTCTGTCAAGTCAATATACTTGAAACCTATTTTAATCTTACATTATGAGGTGCCCGAGTCATACTGATGAACATACCGATACCATATGTTACCTACCGATACCTACTAACTGCAGATACCTATTGATACCTACTGATGTTAACTTGATACCTACTGATACCTACTGTTACCTATCTAATACTTACTGATACTTACTGATACAGACTGATACCTAATGACTACAGATACCTGTTGATACCTACTGATGTTAACTTAATACCTACTGATACCTATTGTTACCTACCTAATACTAACTGACACTTACTGATACAGAGTGATACCTAATGACTTAAGATACCTATTTTATACCTATTGATACCTACTGATGCTAACTTGATACCTACTGATACCTACCGTTACCTACCTAATACTTACTGATACTTATGGATACAAACTGATAATAACTCGTACCTAATTGATGCCTATCGATAATTTACAAATAGGTAAATAGCCCATTTATAGCTACTAATACCAAGTGATACCTAACTGATCTCTAATGATACCAACTGATACCAACTGATACCAACTGACACTTCTGATGCCTGATACCTGCTGATACCTACTAATACCTATATTATACTTACTGATGGTAATGATACCACTGATACATACCTATTGAAACCTACTGATATCTTATGATATCTTCTGATACCTACTGATACCTAATGATACCTACTAAAATCTACTGATACCTCATACAGACCCCTAATACCTGCAATTAATTAACTACGAAATAACTGTTTTCCAAAGCCCCCATGGGGGCCTAAATAACCCAAGCAGAAAATAGTGTTATTAGCTCTGAAGAACGTTTCCAAAATTGTTAATCGCTACATTTCTCAGTGTATTATAGTATTACTCAGTACTCAGTGCACTCAGTGTGTTCTGCGTGTTCTGTCCAATTTCAGCATGCATTTCACCAATTCGTCTATCGATCACTATCTAAGTTCAAAATATTTGCTTGTAGCTAGTTAATAGCCTTATTTATCTATTTGGGCGTTGCTGTAAACAGAAGGGAATACCGCACAAGACTTATCAGTGACGTGGAGGACTAAGGAATAAAGAGTCCAAATTTTAAGGGACGGGTCAATCAAAGC
>JACTAT010000026.1:346911-359316 GCA_014526335.1 Chrysaora quinquecirrha
TGAGGGCTGGACCAAAGCCCAGTTGCTTATCAAAAAAAATGTATTGTGCCTGAAGCCATGCTGTCAACCTACGGTACGACAGTCCTATAACGCAAAATATTTGTAGCTGCTAACTTATAGCCAGGCATATGTCGACCTTCGATAATATAGAACCAGCGCCAACTAGTGGTAACAGCTACCTTATGTCGACATGTCGACAGCTAGTCAGAACTTATAGAATACAGCTGATCACGGCTGCAAGAAGGCTCACGTCGACTGCGACAGACGGGAATCAGTTATTCAGGGAGTCAATTGCTTAACTATCTGGAGCTGTGCGCCGAATAGTTGCCGTCAAAAAAGAACTAGATGCCAACTAGCTTTAGGAGCGTTTATGTGGACAATACAATTCAGTCGCGATTAAAAAAGTTCTGAAAGCTGTTTGAAGGTATTTTAGAAGTTTATATAAACATATCCTACTTATATAGCCTGCTATATTTATTACCTATATTAAGCCAGGCTTATGTCGACATGGCGCAAAATCAGAACTAGATGCTGACTACTACTCGTCGATTTTGCGGAACTACTTTATTGCAACCAATTGGCTGACATAAGCGCTCTGGCAACTTGTTGGCAACTAGTTCCTTTTTGACGGCAACTTGTCGCTAACAGTTGTAGAAACTAGGGCTGGTTCAACTAGTGCGATTAGTTGACAAGTGACAACCGATTCCCGCCAGTCGCAGTCGACCTGAGCAATATTGCAACTGCGATCAACTGTATCCTATAAGCTCTGACTAGTTGTTGACATGTCGACATAAGGTAGCTGTTACAACTAGTTGGCGCGCTAGTTCTATCCTATCGCAGGCTGACATAGGACATATGGCTGGCTATAAGTTAGCAGCTACAATTGTTGAGTTCTGACTAATTGTTGACAAAGCTATGATTTCTTACCCACCAAAGTACGTAAAAAATACCACCACATCAAGCAAAATAACCCACCACATCAAGCATAATAACCATTTACAGTAGTGCTTATCCACCACAGTACGCAAAAAACACCACTACAGTACGCAAAATATACCACAACAATAGTCCGTATCCACTACAGTAGTGCGTATAGATTCGCTAGCGTGAACTAGCTGTGTTGCATAAGCCTGATTTATATTTTAATCTATGTTACATGTATTACCCTAAAGATTGCACTCTATACCCTAGATATACTCTGTTTACTATCTTTATTTATCACCCTGTACACCGTGGGGGATGTTCAGTACCGTGGGGGCATACCATGAGTCGTGTGGGGAGGCAGCTCTGTTTATGCCTCACTTGGTAGTAGTTAAGTTCGAGGGCCAATTCATTCAAGTCTTTACTGTTTTCAATTGTTTGCTTATAAACGAATATAAGATTGATAGCAGCAATTGCAAGAGTTTTCGGAAAATTTACTCATATTCCGTTGACAAAAAGTCAAAGAGTCATTGTAGGCTCTTTTTTGAGACAGTTTAAGAGTGAAAACTCATTATTAAGTCAGATATTAACAGTTAAATTTTAATCCAACATTTGTACGCCCAGGTTTTTGGATTATCTTGACAATATTGGTCTGATAGTTAATGAACAAGATAGGAGAACAATCTCCCATCAGAAAGAAGATCGAAGAACCAAAGAACCTTCTAAAGCAACAAAAGCCTTCTGAAGAGACAGAAATGTTGAAGCGTCCTGCCAAACTATCTACGTTGAATGAAATTAACCGGAAAGTTCCTTCACTAAACATTTGTACTCTACCTCAAAGCAAATGCTCTAACCCCGGGCCAAACCATCCAACAGTACCCAACTACAAAATTGTTTAGTTTAATGAAAGCAAAAATCCATTGTTGGTTAAACCATCCAGTCAGCTGGTCAAACTATCCGACATTTGCTATCCAGTAGTTGCTGGACGAATGTTGAATGTAATGTTGTATCGTTTTCTAAACCGATTTAATGCCAATTTAGGGATTTTAGAGAGATTGTCTGCAAGAAAGTATGTGTTGTGTTGAATGGAATGTAGCCATAGAGAGAGTCATAGAAACGGCAATCTACGACAACAAACAAAGCTAACTTAGATGATAAAAAAAAACTCAAAAAAGGCATTTGAGCCACCCCCTCAACCTTGAGGAGAATACGGCTACTTTTGTACAAGTATGGTATTTGCAAGGTACGTGAGACGAGACAAAGTGGGTTGGATGGTTGATGTCCTGTTGATGTGATTAGATTTTAGATCTGCGCTTGGCACCTTGGCACTGTATGTCTTTCGAACAGTCTGGATTGTTGAATCTTGAAGGGTGTCTCCAGATTATGTGAAATGATTTTTTAAAGGATGACGATGACTGCCCGCCCAGAACAAAACTGATAGCATTTTTCAACTGTTAGTGGAGCGTGTATTTGAAGGATGTGTTTGAAAGAAGGGTGCTTGAAGCAAAGGGTTGACAAACTAGTACGGTATTACGACGTTTCAAATTCGATCTTGACAGATCCATAGTAACTGCTTCTTATAATTCTTTATGTTAAAGTTCGTTTTTTTTTCAAAGTAGACGGCACTTTGTATGTAGCCAGTCTCTATATATAAAATGAAAAAATGGTATCTAAAACCTGAAATCCACCCCTATAAGACACTTGAACGATAAGAAGCGTACAGACATACCACAACAGACAACTTGACTCCAAATCTCTACCATTATCCGATGTTGCTGAGAGGTGACAAAATTGTGGCCAACATCAGCCCACCAGAAGGAAAACACCTCGTTACTGGAAATGATATACTCATCAGTATCATTATTATCGATGGCAACAGCTAACACCGTGCAATCTGAGCAAGTGAAAGCATTTCTTAGCTTGAGTTTTTGTAGGGTAAGTTTTGCACCCATGGGGGGAGGCACATGACAAGATTTTGTTGAGGGACGTGCTCCAAACGTTCAATTGGCTACCCCTGTTTAAAATCGAGGTCCAGTTAACTTTATTCCAAGAATGCTAAAACTCGTCTTTATACCAGTTTGAAGAAGGGGTATACACTAGTATATATCATAATAACGGATGGTAATTAATATCGAAAATCAGTACGTTCCTACCAATCCACACTATCTCAAACATCAATCAAAACCTTCTCCCTAGATGTTTCTTGTAAAAATGTTGCAAATACAAAGTAACCGAAATTACCAAGAAGGGGCTAGCCCAAACGCCTTATTTTTGAGCTTTTCGTCATTCGAATTGGGTTTCATTTGTAGTCATAAACAGATGCTCTGATAGCGAAAATGGCGTGTGCAAAAATACCAAAAATGGTACCGTCTCTTAAACCTAAGTTCAAACTTATGACACATTCCTGATAGTGAAATCTTGGAAATGGAAACAGTTCCTTATACAACAATCATAGAGACGAAATAGGTAGATACCCTTCTGTGGACCAACTACACCAAAATGCGTAGTGTTATGGCAATAATGACTCCTAAAATTGTGAGATAATTAGCTCAAACTGTTGTTCAATAGATCGAATAGATCAAACATCATTTAATTCGGAGTCGCACAGAGGGATATCACATCTATGTACATATGTAACATTGAAGAAAACGGAGGTTTTTGGAGATTTACAATGAAATTTAAAGGATTTCTAAAGCATTCTTCGGAATTTGTGGTTATATCAAGTGAATACATCTCCCGAGATCATATGACCATTTCAAGGCGTATGTGACCCTAACATAGCGGAACCTCACAAAACACTAGCCACGCAAGCTATTTGATCGACAGTAAGGTTTTCAATGACTTGCAACGAATCTCATTGCAACTTTCAAAACAAAAACGTCAATACAGTGGAACTTGTATTAATTGAAAACTCTATACAACAGACACCTCCAAGCAACAGACGGGCAACTAGTCACAACAACTATCGTCTCATTTGTCATTACTCTGTAAAAAAAAAACGGACACCTAACTACAAATTTGTCTAACGAGTGACCGTTATAAAGAAGTACCACTGTACCTCTTAACTTATTTACTGCCAGTGAAAGGAAGAAAGGGACGAGAAATTGTCACACACTGCATGCGTTTCTGTTTAGTGCTCAGCAACACGTGCTTCAAAACTTGCAAGCAAGACGACGGGAAATATTTTTTATGAGGCAGGTCAGGGGTCTGTTAGACTATTATGCTAAGTTCTATAACTAGTAATGAAAAGTTCTAGCCGATCCAGGGAGGAAGGAGACCAACGACTTTTCAGACAGAAAATCAAGACTTTCTCGAAGTGTGCAGAAGATGCGCAGTTCAATTACAGTAGTATTTCGACGCCCTTCTATTTTCCTTGAAATACAGTAAAAGTAGAACAATACTTGGATTTTTCATAATAATGGCCCAACAACGGGGAAAGACTTTTTAGTTTCCTAGCTAAAAACCTGACCGGCTTAGATGACCCTCTTTGTCTTGGATATCTCCGAAAGTCTATGACTAGCTATGAAGTATCTGACTGAATGTCATATGATTAAAGAAGCGATAATTGTATTAGAAAATAAAAGCCAGTACAGCAAGTTCCTCAAAGAAACAAAGTTTGCACCAACCTTACTTTTCCAAATGCTTTTTTGGGCGGACGACTGAAGTTGACGAATGCATTAGATGCAAGTGGAGCTCCAAACTCTCTTCTGTTATAAGAAATAAAATCACTTATCAACAATCATTATAACAAGTGAGAGGTTTCAACGGTCTATTAGGTTTTCAAACGGAGATTTTATTACAAGAACACGTGTTGGTAGATAGTATTTGGTTTTCACACATATCGAAAATATGAGAAGATCGTAAAGACAATCCTCAATTGTTGTCGTTTGTGAGTTAAATGGAACAAGAAAGCACCCTTTATAGAGACTGGGTTAGTTGACAGTACAGAGAAACTCGTACGTCAAATGTTTTTGCCATCAATCATTACAAAATGTTTAGTTTATTAGGTTATTAAAAAGCTATAAACGGATTTAGGAATAGGTACCCATAATCTGTAAAGCTTAAGTTTTATCTACTTTAAGGAGTATCTGAAACTTGTTGCAGACATATTGTAAGGTGCTCTAATCCGAAACAAACGCAGTTATGTGACATGTGTAGAATACTCAAGAAAAAAGGACTGGCTAAAAGTTAAAACACTCATTGTCAAACTATATGCTGTACAAGCAATGTCTGGTCGTTTGGAAACGGCGAAAATTATTGTTGAATGTTTTGACGTGGAATGTTTTGCCATGCGATCCAACGCTTAATCAAATTCAAATGTTGCTTGAAAATGACAATGAAATTTTTGATCAGCAATATTTGATCGTTTTATCGTGTTGATCAACAGATGGTTCTATTAGAACATTGTAATAGACTATGTTCGTTGTTTGCCTTTAGCGAAATACATAAGGTATATGCATACGTTGACAGTTTCTTGGCAATACTGCCACGTAATGGATTGAAATGATGAAGATGATGATGATGATGAAGATAATTATAATGATAATGATAATGCTGATGACGGTGATGATAATTATGATTATGATTATAATGATGATGGTGATATGGTGATTATGATAATGATTCTTTACTCTAGTTCGTAAATTGTGGCCTTTGTGTTTATATAATTTGTTAGAACAGATCAGAGAAATGTAGGTTACGCACCTTACGCTGATCATATGTGCACCCATTCCTTAACCTGCAAACATATGCCACTCTCCAGCCCCAGAAAACGCCAGCGGTAACTTTAAAGTAGTAATTTATCGCCAACGTGATTAAGCAGGCTTTGTTTTGTTGCTATGGTATCCAATATTACACTGGCAGCTTAACTGGCCACAACTTAACAATCTTAACTCTGTAAGGAAATGCGTTGTAATAAGTTAAGATTTAGTTTTACCTTAGAGCCATAGTTACCAGACTAATTTGTTTACTTCTAATCCTAATTATGATCTTCCTCAAATGGATAAATTATATAAATTCTGCATTAAGCTTGAATCAATTTAGCTTTTAAGATGTTAAAAGTAATTAGTTTAATATTAAGAGCTAAACGAAAGCCCCAAAACCAGTTTATTCTATTGGGATTCTATTGCATTTGAAATATTTGCTGACCTTAATTTGAACACTGTCACAGGTTAAATTCACAAATCAGAACAAAAATACATCTACCTATTTGCTATAACTTACCCTGGCTTCCAGAGCCTCAAATAAGGTTTGTGCGAAAAAAGAGAAAGAAAGGAACCAACCCCAATCCTATTTGAGGCTCTGGAACCACCCAGGGTAGCTAAAACTGCAATCATTCGAAACCAAATTGTTAAGATGCAAGGGTCTTAAACCACTTTTTCTTGAAAGTCTCTTTATAATAACAAGCGAAAGCTAGACATTTAAACAGTGATTAATAATAAGAAGAAAAATATATCCACATTTTACCTTCAAAAGCATATTTGTCTTTTATACTCCAGATGCAATTCCTTTGCTATTTATTAGTTGCCAAGTCATGCTGCTGTTAAACAAACCAGTGCACATCTACTCTCCTATTAAAGAAACAGAAGCGTGAGACAGGTTCTGGATAGTACAAACGAACCATTCAAAGCAGAAGATTACCATAAAAGCAAAAACTCAAGAAATCTATAATTTCCACCCCCAACTTCTTAGGTACGAAATCAACTGAGAAATCAGCGTTCCCAGTGACGGTAGTCAACATACTCTGTAGCAAGCGTCTTTTGGAAACTGACAATTGCTCCTAATGCAGATATACTCCAAACATAAGCGTAAGCACCACCAAAAAGAACGACCCTTCAGAGGCGGACTGGCAGCGAATATCCAGGGTTGCTATTTCCAGTAAAAGGGGCCTGTTATCACTATAGCAACTTGTCTTGTCAGTTGCTTCTAGCGAGCTCCTGTGTAAAAAATCAATTCAAGGCAAGGGCTACTGTTCATGTTAATACTTCTTTTCTTATTTGGGATATTTCGATGGCAAAATCGTCTCCCCTTTATACATATGTTCACATTTCTATATTTTCTTGCTTCCATATTTTCTTGCTTCCATAAGCTGATTATCTTTTTATTTTAACTTCTTTCCAATTATCTGCATTGAGAAACAATTTCTGTCATTTCCAACTGTTTCCAGACTGAGCGAAACCAATCCAAATCTCTTCGAGTTCGAAATCCCAAGAAATCGAAGAGATTTGCTCAAGAAAAAACAGAAACAGTTTCCTAAAGATCCCTTAAAGACCCTATATAACAAGAAGGCCCGGGTTGCAATCGCAACCTAGCATCCCTGCCAGTCCGCCCCTGCGACCCTTTGCTCTTTGGATATAACCTCGCTACAAGAAACATATTCCTCTTTGAGACTTAAGAATGTTATGGATATGAAGGTTTTGGACCTTCTGGACATGTTTTTATCTTAGAACTTTGAGGCGATTTGCACTGATATTGTTTCCGTTGCAGTTGCTAAAAATCGTTCTGTCTAATGTAAGAGACACCTCTTATGACCCTTTTATAAAATGTCAGTCAATCAAAAGAAACATTACCTCCATGAAAAATCACACCCATCAAGATGAACGGAAGAGTAGAATGTCTTGGTCCATTTATGAATTCAGAGACAGTAGAAACCAAATGCCATTTCTCTCTTTCTCAGCATGTATCTTACAGCCCTGCAACCTGTAACTACAGCACAAATAGAACCTACTGAAAAATGAAACAAATTTGAGGCGAAAACACATGCCGTCAAGATTTCCCTGGCTCTCGCAAGCACAGGTACCTTATGTCGCAGTGAGGATGAGCTCAAACCAAAGCACAAAAGTACTGGATTGTCAAAACTTTCTGTTCTTCTTACGTCTGCTTTTGTGATTTTCTTGCAACTTCCACTTGTAAGACAAGCAAAACAAAAACACAAACAAGTTCAACAATGCGCACTCACCAAGTACAATGTTTGTTGAGCTCGTCCTTATCAGCTGAGCACACATTCTTCTGCTTGTGTTTGCGCTTGTGTCGCAAGGACCAAGCAATTGGGAGCAAACAGGGGGCAAACGACTCTCCCAAAATCCGTCAAAATCAACAAATCTGTCAACAAACTGAGACAGCTATTTTAAAAAAATTTCGGGAAAATGTTTAAAAGTTCGGAAGATGCCCCCTTCTGAATTACATTAAAAAACAGCAAGATACGGCAAAAATGTACGAATCGGGGGCTAGGAAAGCTGAGTCGAGTTCATACAAAATGTGCACACAAAAAAGTAGCTATATAAATCAATAACAATTCTTATCATCAATGTTGTTATCAGATGTATAAACCGCACTAGAAACTCTTTCTTTGACCAAGATATGAACATGTGTTTGATAACTGACGCAGAACACTGCTGAAACGTGGGACGCTCGCCGAAACACCATTTTACACAAGGATGTATAGCTGTGGATGAAATGGCTGTTGTCATGACAACCAATTGTGCATCACTCAGCTTCAGCCTCTTTTCGGCCAATAAGACAAAGAAAGCGGAGGAAAGCGACACAAAATTCTCTTAATTTATCCTTTGACGTAAGAATGCTGACTAAACGACAGTGTGCAGTCGCGATTGGACAGTTGAAAGGCAGAAGATTCCAAAATTAAGGAAAAGTCGCACAGTACAAGGAGATATAAATAGAGTATACCGAGACATCATAACATCTGCGGACATGTTCTTATAAAGAAAACTGGTGGTTATTCCGTCATTTTTAAACGAAATTGATTGAAATCGAAATTGACCTGCAGACTGCTACACTGCAGTTCGGGGGTGGATTTGATTTGATTTGATGACATCATAATGATAGGACATATAAAGCGGACATATGCGGGCAAGCTTCAACAAGTTGCGTAGGATTTACTGCTGTTGTGAACGTTCGAACCACTGCGTTTGTGAACACAATAAAATCTTTTCAACAAGCATTCTACCTCTAACAATACTGATTACGATTTCATGCTTCGCTGAGAGAATTTCAATCGGAGAAGGCGTAATCTAAGTTCTCAACATGTATATTCATTTTTCCAGCAATTAAAGGCAGACAGGAGATAAAAACTGAACAAAAAGGATATAAATACTTCAGCCAGAAATTCATGTTGACATTTATCTTCAACAAGGACTAACACCAAGAAGGCGAAGAAGTTATTTTGGAAGTTCAAAAACACACGGTGAATGTTTAGATTGCTGTGGTATTGGAGATCGCGGTATTAATATCAGATGCCTCGTGATGACTGGCAATTCAAAAAGAGTGTGAACAACTGCACGCTTGAAGATTTTCAAGGAACTTATCGAAATCTACAGCTGATCGGGCCTGAGGAAATACGACGACGATTACAAACAGTGGCCAAATTGAAGCAAGTTGTAAAGGAGTTTACAGAGGGAATGGGAAGCGACGGTGTTGTTAACAAGGCAACAAAGGCAGCCAAGCAACGCAAGAACTCGATATGCGAGCAGGAGCGTAAAGACTTTTTGGTTCTGCCAAAGCTGTGCCCAGAGATCTACCAGCGAAGTAGGCTAACAGGATTTACCGAATTAGGAGAAAACAGACTTGCAGAGCCTTCAGATGACAAGGAAAAGAGTCTCGGTTTAAAAACTGAAAATACGAAATTGCGTAAGCGGAAAAAGAGGGGGAAAAGAAAGGAGAGCTCAAGTTCGATATGCTTAGATTGCCAAGTTGGAACAATAACCGATAAGACATGGTTGCCACAGCTTTCTGAAGCAGGAAGAAGAGAAAAGAGGAGCAGTAAAAAGGAAGAATCGTTTGTTTTGCCTGAGATAAGAGTAGTAAAAAATCGATGAGATGACGAGACACCCTCATGCATGGCTCTTAGAAACAGTAAATAAAAGGCCATTGGCTGTACACTTTGTTGTTAGACTGAAAAGGAAGGCAAGAGAATACTGATAATGAGCGTCGAGTGAAAAAAAGTCAGCCAAGAGCAGCATCTGAAGAAACAAACGGCTTATAAACGTGAGAATTCAAAAAGTGAAGAGTTGTGCCATAGAGAGGCAATTATCGGAAGATGATAATCGCACTGATAACGAGGACGTGCGATAACAAAACAACGAAGAAAGAATGTACATAAGTATAAGTATAAGTATAAGTAAGTATAAGTATAATAATTATTTACTGTTAGTGCTACGATAGTGATACTTCACTAATTCATACTAACATTGAGCAACCTCAGAGATTGCATTGGCTATGACTTATTGCAATATGAGCAAGCGCATTTATTGTTTAGAAACCAATTTTTCGTAAAACTTTTAAACTGTTTTATATTTTGGGCTGATTTAGTTTCAGCAGGAAGGGCGTTCCAGATTTTTGGTCCCTGGAAACATAAAGAATTTATACCGTAAGCGGTTGTTCTAACTTTTGGTATTTGTAGAGGGTTCGTTCTGCGGAGATCGTGGTCTACTCGCTTTGGTATAAAATAATCCCTCATAAATACAGGATTAAGATTATTTAAAGTCTTGTAGATTTCTAATGCTAGAAGCCTGATCGATTGAATATGGATGGTAGTTTCATTGCATTTTGTAAGCAAGATTTCATACGAGGAAGTATAGTCTGAGTATGCTAAGCGTAAAGCTCTTTCATTTATTTTTCAAGTTTATCTTGGCAACTCTTGTTACATAGCATCCATATCAATGGGCAATAGTTAAAATGACATAGTATGAAAGAATTAATGATTATCTTTTTCTTTATCACCCATGTATTTCGCAATACGTTTGAGTGAGTTGAGCTGTTTAGCTGCTTTCTTGCAGATTTTGTCAATATGAGAATCAAACTTTAAGTTTTCATCCAATTCAACTCCAAGGAGTGTAACAGTACTGTCTACTTTTATGCTAAAATTAGGATCAATTTCAAATTCATCTATATTTCTATCTTTATTACCAATAGTAATTGCCTGAAATTTAGATGGATTTGCAGTCATTTCATTTTCTTTAAACCATTTAATGCAATTTTCGGTGTTTGATTTTATTAGATTTAATAATTCGCCAGTACTATTAGCAGTTATAGATATTGTATTATCATCCGCAAAATTACACAGAGAGCCCTCAGTAAGGTTGTAAAAAATATCATTAATAAAAGCATTGAAAAGAAGTGGTCCTAAAATCGATCCTTGTGGGACTCCTTGTCCTAGTTTACCCCAAGAACTATATCTTCCTTTAACTTTTACTTTCTGTTCTCTGTCAGATAGATAGTTTTGTATAAGCAATAGAGATCCTTGATCCACTCCATAAGCGTGTAGTTTTGCAAGAAGAAGGTTTTTTGGGAGGCAGTCGAAGGCTTTAGATAAGTCCATGAGGACTGCACCTATATGCTTATTTTTTTCAAGTCCTGATTTCCAGTCTTCTATTAATCTGAAGAGAGCATGTTGTGAAGAAAAATGTTTTCTGTAAGCACATAGATATTTTGAAAACTTATCTTCGAAGAAAGGAGAGAGTTGACGCTCGATAGCTTTTTCGAACACTTTAGAGAAGCTTGTTAGTAAACTGATAGGTCTATAGTTCTCTTTATTAAAAGGATCTTTTTTCTTATATACCGGTGTAACTACGGCTTTTTTCAAGGATTTAGGAAAGGTTCCTTGTAGGATACATTTGTTTAGAATATCGAGTAATGGCTGTAGAATGATATTAACGGAGATTTTAGAAATTTAGCATTTACCATATCGTGCCCAGTTGCTTTTTATGGTCAAGTTTGTTAATTATGTGCCTCAGTGCCTCTCTTGGCACTGGTGTAATTTTTAAGGTTTTATTATCAGGCAAACAAGTTTTGATTTTTCTAATACTCGGATGGTTCTGAAAGTTTCTTACAATATCTGATATTGATAGATGATCACTGTCTCCTCTTTCCCATTTGGTTTGTTTATTTTACCAATACTTGCGAAATGTTTATTCATAATTTCAGCTACTGATTGAGGGTCACTAACAAGACAGTCATTCTCAGAGATAGTAATTTCAGAATCGTTGTGACCTTTACTAAAGAAATATGGTTTTAATTTTTTCCAGAACGTTTTTGAGTCTAGCGTACCATTTTGGCAAATTTTTGTGAAATAATCAGATTTCAAACGTTGTCTAAGATTTGCACAATGATTACGCTGCTTTTATATTTTTCAAAGTTCTCGTTTGTCCTGCATTTATTATAAGCATTTTTCAGCTTGGTTCTTAACATGATTGCTTTTCGATGAATTTTAGTAAGAGGTTTGTTGTTTGCTCGTACTACTCTAGATTTAAGGGAGCATGTTTATTAACAATGCCAATAAAGATTTCTTGAAAGTAGTCGAGAGCTTCACTACTGTCCTGCAAAAGCTCGCAAAGATGAAAGGGTGCTTCTGACAAGTCTCGACAGAAAGCATTTTCATTAAAATTACTCAGGTCTCTGTAGTGTATAATGTTAGGATGGTGTTTTGGGAGTGAAGTTTTCCATGTAGTAAGAATTAGTTTATGAAAGTCG
>JACTAT010000026.1:381564-405203 GCA_014526335.1 Chrysaora quinquecirrha
AAATATGAAATATCTAAGAAGGTTTCAATACTGGCCCAAAAAAACCTTCTTATAAAATAAAAAACGTGTGCCTTAAAACCTCAAAAATTAATTGGGGGTCGTGTGCGGTGTGCTTGCTTTTTCGAGGGTTACGGGTCTAATGAATGAATGACATTTCAAATGAATCTTTTCTATTCTACAGCGTAGAGCTGGCGACTTGAGTCTGCAAATTGTGAAGATGCTTCCCGATCACCAGAACAAACAGCAATATCTGGAGAACGCTGCGCATGAATTACGCGAGGGCCTAAGATGTCATAATAGCATCTCTCGCCTTGAAAGCAAGGATCAGTTCTATGAATTTGTTCTCGCCGTTCATCGGTTGTATTTGATCTCCAAAGAGCTGAACATTGGCAAGAATCTAAGCTTTACTTTCGAAAGACTTGCTAAGTTACTTTACGGGCATCATTGCTTATTCCCGCAACAAATCAGGCATACGGATTGGTCGAAGAGGCTTATTGACATGACCCTCGGTCTCCTGGATCTACCTTGTATCCCGTGGGATGATAACTTAGAAATGGTTGATTCACACACCCCTCAAGTAGAAATCAAGCCTGAGTCGAACGTGCTGTCTCTTAAATCAATCGATGGCTTGAAAATCAAACGAGTTGAGAAGGTTATTGAGGAAGCAGGGAAAAATGCTGGACCTGACAATGACAACGACAAAGAAGCAAACGGCCGCAGCGTTGAGACAGAACCTTCTTTAATTAGGCATGCCACAACCTTGGAAACTACCTGCGAAAAGAGCTTCGATTTTCGGGCAGCTACCACAGTAACTGAGGACCAGACGAATGAAATTTTGCTTTCAGAGAGCATGCGCAATATGAAAACAGAAGAAAGCATGCATGAAATTAACGAGAATAACGCCAGCATGAAAAACTTCGTCCACCATTCATCGTTGTTTATGTCCGGAGATAGCGATATGATGATTAGAACAAAAAACACTGAAAGTTTAACTGCAGACACCAACACGGACACAAACCAGGATGACATCGCAATTAAACACAAGGATTTGTCCGGATTAAATCCCGATGCTCCGGAGCCAAACTCTTGCTTTATAAACTCGATAGAAAACTTAGCAACTGATCATACAACGGTAGATGATTGCTACGCAACGGCTGAGAACGAGTCTACGTCAGATCGAGGCTACAGAGTTCTTAGTACTATGCACACATTGGAGAATAGCGGTAAATCAATCATCGATTGGGCTGATATAGAGAAATTTCATACCGGAAGACACGTGACAAACGCAGTACATGGTAAGCGGTTTCAATTTATATCTGTTCGATTTACGGAATTTGAACCCCGATCGTGTGCTGTCAGTTGGGGTCTCAATTTTTCACAGTCAGATCCTTTATGGAATGTAGAATTTATAAGGGCGTGTTCTTCTGAACCAATGGTTTTTTCGTTAGCCAGCTTTTTTCTTTTTTCGGAATGTGCACGTGTTTTCCGAAGCCATTCTTCTGAAAACGGCAGGTTTTGGAGCTCTCCAAAATCTTCTACCGTCAAAAACAGAAGGCAGAAAGTTTCTGAGACTTTTGAGAGAAGCTCGAACGAGACTGCAATTTTACCAGTTGCCAGGAGACATTCCACGAATGGGTCTGGGCAGGAGGCATGCAAAAATTTTCGCGCGAAAGTTCACTCCCTTGGAACCTTGGAACAGAGCATCATAATGACAAGAAACTGGAAAATGTACTTAACACTGTAGTGAAATGATAAGGGGGAGAAAATGGAGATACGAGAATCTCCACCGCCCATTTTCTGTGGCCCGCAATGGGCGCACTATTCTCTGGAAGCAAAGAATTCTAAGTATTTGTGTATTTAATGTTGTGCATATAATATAAATACTTCTAAAAACAAAATCCCACTGCCAAAAAATGTTCTTACGCTAGAAACAGTCCACTACATTTAAAACTTCGTAACACTCGTAACATTTACGATGCATCTGTTCGAGGTTGATAGCCTCTGTTTCAACCATAATTCAGTTGAATGGCTCCTTCAGCACCAATTACTCTGACTTTCTTGTTATTTGCATCAATCGTAAACACCTCGGCACTAGCATTATATGGACCCTAAAATATTAAACAATTATTTAAACCTGGCAGGGTTAAACTGACGATTAACCGGGGTCCGGGGAGAATAAGGCCTTTACTGGACTAAAGTTTTCGAACGGTCGTCAAACAATGGCCAGCAACAACGGGTGTAGGCCAAGACAAAATGTTTTTTGTAACAAGTGCTTGAAGTCACGCGGCAATTGTCGCACGAAATTTCTGCGGGAAAATGCTCGTCATTTTGTGACTTTCAGTTAAAAGCGGCAATTTTTTGACGACCGTTCGATTACCTATGTCCAGTAAGTATACCTACCCAGTCTTTGAATAGTTTTGGCTGGGGCAGAGGTTGAAAATCCAATGAATCTGGGTGAATGATCCATAGCAACGCATGGTAACCAGACATTAGGGCTGCAGCATATAAGCATAGATGGATGTTGGCCATCATAACATTGTCAATTTTAGGAGAATATGGGGAATTGAAAGTACTGAGAAACAATGTTATGGTGGCCTAAATCTAATGATGCTACCGTCCTTTCATAAACCTTGGTTGGCATGCGTTGCTACGGAGTATTTGCCCAGCATACATTGCTTCCAATCGCGAACGATCTATCCCTTCTTGTTCTGCGGCGATTTTTCGCCGAGGAATTTGTAGGTGCATTGCCAACTGGAAATATGAATTTTCCTTGCCAATCGCCTACTGTAACAAGATATCGTACAGGCAAAATCGAGTAAAGCATTTTTAGGGGCCTGTTAAATTAATCTGAATCAAACTTGCCATGATGGGCCGGGGGTAGTCCCAGGCTGACATGTATATGCCTCTTGTTTGGGTAGGTTTATGTTCCCTACAGCTGGGTCTAATTTGTGCAGAAATTGCCTTAAAAATGGGTGGATCAAATATCCTTTATATTGGTACTAAAAGCATACAAAAATCGTAAAACTTGATGGCTTAATATGTAAAGCAATACCATAAGGTGGGTTGGTTTGTAAATATTAGGGGCACGTCCCTGTAGATATCAGGATCAAGTCCCCCTCCCCCGGGAACGATGGCAATGAAAATAGGGAAAGATCATATCTCGCATTGCTGCTCGATCCGGATAACATTGCTTTTAAAAATCTTGCCCTACTTCATTCCTCAGTGTAGTCGTCTTTAGAAGATTTTTCAGAATTGGGGAGCTGTAGCCTTCGCCTCCCTGCTTTCTACGCCCAGGCTGTCCAGGGAACTTGCAAATGGTTATCTGAGGGTTGAAGTAGATCATGAGAACTGTCTAATTTTACATACCGCCAAAGCTCCAAGAGACCCAAGATTCTGCGTGGCATTTATCCAGTACTTCACTAAAAAAAGATCAGTGATAGAACCTCATTAGATTAAACAAAGCATGAAGTACTGGAGATATTAAAGCCCCGTTTAACACGATACAGGATAGCCTTAGGAGCGCCCTGATTTTTGTATCGGATTTGGGTTGGCATTTACGTCATACCAGAGCTACACGATACGAAACACTCCGAAAATCTGAGTGATTTTTTTGCCCCGTTTACGCTATACCGAATATTCATTTCATTTTATATTCATTCATTTTAAAATATTTTCACACGAAACCCTATCAGCTATATTGTAAAAGAATAGAGTAAAATTGATAAATGTAGAAATTTCTACACAAAAGGTTAAAGATTTGCTGGTCTTCCTAGCTTAGGAATAGCTTTCGGGGCGCCTTGATTTTTGTATCGGATTGGGGTTGTTGTTTACATCATACCAGAGCTACCCGATACGAAACGCTCCGAAAATCTGAGTGATTTTTGGGCCCCGTTTACGCTATACCGAATAGCATTCGGGGCGCCTTAATTTTCGTAGCGGATAAGGGTTGCTGTTTCATCTTGCCAGAGTTATAAACGCTTCAAAACGATATTACGATACGATATGCATTACTACCTCCAGGCTTCCACGGGCATGCAAATTTCGCCTCTAAATCGTAGCAAGCATTGTTTGTGCCATCCTCCGACCACAGAATGAAATCATCGTATAGGCCCTTTCCTTTGACGAACAAGGAGTTAATCGGCTCGGCTGTAAAAAAAGAAAAATAAAGTAGTTTTTGCATGCGCTCAGGGATAAATGGATATAGAAAATGACAAATTTCGGTGGCTTAGCAGAATATACCGTACCTTTCTGTCTAAATTTAACTGTGAAAATATCAAAATCCCTGAACTCGGATAGTTTTAGAAACAGTCAGCGGCCATTATGTAGTTCAAAGATGGAAGGAATTTCGATTTTCAGGTTTGCTACAAAGTTATAGATCTCTTCGACAAAATTTTTATTGCAGTCTATAAAGAAGTCACAGAGCCATGACAATTGGCAAAAAATCACAATGAAACAAAATGAATTATTTCAAACCCCCTTTTTGCAGGAATAGGGTAAAGAGTGGCGGGTGACAGCTATGACCAATGTACCGGTGTACAGGCTTTTTTGCAATCGTACCGCAAAAAGTATTCGTGACAATGTACCGGTGTACCAGTTTTCACGCATGCGCATGTCCAGGGGCGCAAATGAGGGGGGGTGTGGGGGGGTGTGACACCCCCCCAATAATTTTTCCAACCGGTCCCAGTAGCTACTTTATAGTGATAAAGTCGGTCCCGATCCAGCTCTGAACTAAATTATTTCCATTTTCAATAGTAATAAACAGAGTTGTACCCGAAACACAAAGAAAAATCGGTAAAAAATTGCTCTCATGCAGATCATTGAACATTGAACTTAATTCGCCACGCTGTTTTGCATAGCAGGAAATAGTGACGATGTTTCCTTGAAAGAACAAATTAGCAAACAAAAGGGCCAGAGCAGCTAGGCGGGACAACTTTCGGCCAATTGCAACCCAATCCCTTCATGACAGTACAATGTATTGGTAGTCAATACTGCCGTTAGTCAGGAGATGCCTAGCTGTACAACAAAGACAAGTTGTGTCAGCCATTTCTGGCCTTATGTTTTATTTTTCTGGACAATTCCGGGCGCCAGGCGACAACATCGACATAAATTTTGACAAAAATTGTTGTTTCTTAGGTTTTCTTTAACAGCTGGGCTGCGCAAAAATTACATTAAAAGAGTCCTGAAATGGTCACCAGAGCGATTCTAGCAACCCAATTTTTCAAAATTTTCCGGGGGAGCATGCCCCCGGACCCCCCTAGGTGGGTGCGCTTTTCGGCACACAAAGACCAATACCCTTCGGTCCCACTTCATGACACCCCCCCCCCCAATAATTTATTCGATTTGCGCCCCTGCGCATGTCATGGACTTGATTTTTCAAGTGTACCGTGTACCAATTTACCTTTGAACAGTACCAGGTCGATTTTCAGCCTGCCGTTCCGTGTACCGGGTGCTTTGTACCGGCTTACCTGGAAGCTGTCACCTACCACTAAAAGAGCTGGTTCCTTATAAACGGGTTTCTAACAAATACGTGTATAATAATTTGAGTCTTTACTTGGAATGACTTCAGCATATAAAGATACAATATCACTTGTCTTGTAAGGAGGTAGTTTTGAAATAGAAATTTTCACTTTGCCAAGAATAGGACCTACGAAAAACGAACAACTTTATTTTGTATTTCCAACAGGATACCAGTAAGACTTGCCCCAAGTCTATTTCTTAATATCTTTATCCTTAGGTCCACGACTCCGCAAATATAACCTGGACCTTAGGAGAAGGAAAACAAGATACTAGTCTGCCCAGGGGAGGTATATAGTATAATTTGGGTAGGGTATGTGCCGCCCATATGGGTGGGTTTTTGGCCTTGAAATTCTCTAAACATGGGTATGATTTTAACCAAAAATCCATAAAATAGGAAGGAAAATTGAGAAAAAAACAGAAAATTAAACGTTACTTCGATCAGAAAAATGTCGAAATCGCGAGGAAGATGTTGGTAGTACAATTTGAAGCATTAATAAGGCCTAGAAAGTCTTATTACTCATATATTCCGTTTATCTGTACTCATAATATAGGGTCCATTTCTGCATACGTCTACATTATAATTGGGCGGGTTTGTAAAATATGGGCGGCACATCCTCGTCCACCCATTAGTCATGTACCCCCCGTTTTCCGGGACTCTTTTTTTTATAAGAACAATTTTCTAAGAACACGAGCCTGGATTTAGCCCAGATTTTTAGAACAAATTAAGAACAAGCTGAGGCTGGACTTTTCAAAAGCCCTAAGAATATCAGCGAAATATGTAAGTAAGACAGTCAGACTGAACGTAAAAAGGAAGCATACAGGGATATAGACAAGAATGCTGCATTTTCACACAAACCTAGTACCACCCCAGACATTTGTTGAAAAATATAGATATCTTAGTAACCAAGGAATTAAGAACAGATTAAGAATATTTCAGGCTCAAAAACGGCAAAAATTTAAGAACAGCCAGCTTCGATTAAAATTTCCTGGTTCTTATAAAAAAAAGAGTGCATTAGTAGCTTTCAAAAGTTTTTGACCATTTGACTTAAAAAGACTAAAGAAAAAGTTTGGGTAGCCAAAATAAGAAGGAAAGGTATAATTAGGAATGATGCAATGCAATTTCAATAATTATTTGAAGCGAAGTTTGACTAGCCAGTCACTTAGGGTGAGGCTCGTTTATGAGTTTTGGCCTTTCTGGGGAACATGGAAACATGCGAAATATATCATATCCAGGGAACAGGGGATGTGGCAAAAATTAAAAGGGAACAAAGGAACATCGGAAACAGGGATAAGGTAAAATCAAATCCTGCTTCTCAATCCGCTTGACTTTAGCCTGCGCGCAGTCTTTGGTTACTGGGGAGGAGAGGATAGGGGAAAGTTCCTCTCCTTCCTCTCCTCCCCAGTAACCAAAGTCTGTGCGCAGGCTAGCTTGACTATCAATCTGAAAAATAGTCCTACAAAACTCGTACCAAAAATCCCCCAAATGACCCTCGACGCCTTAAAGTCGCTCAACGTCTTAAAAGCCGCTGAGGAGGCAAAGCTACGCTTTACGCTACTGTCGAGTATCATATGGTGTGGTGGTAGACAATATTTGAAAATAACATGGCAGCACAAATCCTCGTTCATCGAAGTTTGACGTTATTGCGAATGCAAAGCTAAGCAAGCTTGTTGATAAATAAATAAAAACAAAATAAAAACAACAAGTAGACCTGTGACTTTAAGGTATTCTCCTTTATTGTTATCGAAAACTGTAAACCCAGGGTATGTCTTTCTTGCATCACTTATAATGGCAATAACGATGATTAAAAGCAACGCAACAAACTTCATTTTCTTCGCTTCCAACAAAAAACTTTGATTTCACACAAGCAGTACTACCAACGCAAAAACCATTTGACTTCCTCGTTGTCGTAAGCACTAAGAATACTATAATACCTTTCAAATCATGCGAAACAGAAAGACAGGTTTTCATTGTGACCAAAACTGTCTCTTCTTTCTGTTTACAACCATTCATGTATGTAATCCTTTCAATTCAGACTTAAGGGTCCTGTGATTTCCTTTTCGAAAATGGGCAATGCGCTCGCTATTTTCTAATACGCTAGCTTATGCGCTGGCGCTGAACTATCTCGCTAAGCGCCGCTTCTACAATCTTGGGCATAAATTATTGGACTTATAATGGAACTTTCCGGTCCCCGGGGGGGGGGGTAACTTCAATAGATCAGTGACGGGGGTGTGCCATTCTCGCAATAAAAAGTTAACCCCAAAATTTATGAAAATTCTAAAAAGTATACCCCAAAGTTCACCAAGAAATATGAATATAGTACATAGAAATACTCAAAAGTCTGTTTTTAGAGTTATACAGCTGAAATTTATGTGGCAGTTACTGTGACTTTATCAAAATTGATCATCTCAGCAAAAATTGATACCCCTAGTTTGTAATTTTAGCAAATTTGATACCCAAAAATTTATTTTCCACCCCTTAAAAGGTACCTCAAAAAATGGCACATCCCGTACCCATACATATGGGAGTTACCCCCCGGATTCCAGTCCCCCCTTCCACAAAGATCAATGTTGTTTTTGGCTTTGAATTTAAGGCTTGATGGGAGCAGAGGCATTCTCGCTGAAATCTTACTATACTCTAGAATAACATTTGACTGATGGGAGAGGGGGGATGGAATGTTAACATCGATCACAAATAGGCCGGGTTTATAATCCGGGTTCTATTTTTTCTCGTTCAGTTGCGATGCAGTGGCTCTACAGCCCAGAAACGGAGACTTGGTCCAGCATGGAAACGCTTGCCCACGTTGGCAGAAAACTGGAGCTTGGGAAAAAGAGTGGAGCATGCCGGGATGCGTTTTATATTGAGTACTTGGAGCAAGATGACCCGTTACGAAGGTATTTAGTTTTGATAAATGTTGAAAATTTTTACAACTAGGATAAACTCATTGGTATAATAGGCACGGGGCTGGGAGGTCTGCAGCCCCGCCCCGCCCCACCTTAGATAGAGAAAATTGTCTGAAACAGCCACATTCGGGAAAAACGTGGGAGACTAATGGCACGCAAAGTTCAAGAAAAAAGCCCGAAGGGCTCCTAGGCACCTTATTGCATCCCCCCCAAATTAAGGGTGGGGATGCAGAACATAACTCATGTACCCCCCGGTCAATTCAGTCGCCAGCGACACAAATCGCAGTCGCTGGCCATAAAAATCGATAGTGTGCGCTAGGCTTAGTATATAGGCTATAGAGTTTATAATTCTTTACGTTAAACTGTATGAAAGTATCTAAGTATAATTTTCGTATTCGTATTCGTCGTGTTGTAGATTCATTGGCAAGCAGTATAAACTTGAGAAATACAAGGATCGACCAAGGCTGAGACAACAATATCAACAGGATATCATCTGCCAGACCACATCCAGATTCTATGCAACTTGTTTCAATAAAGCCCTTTACCAAAACCCTGAAGGTAAGAAGATCATACACTCACTACATATAAGTCCTAGATTTATTACACGAGCCCTATTTATTGTAGCAGGAATTAATTTTCGCGGTTTTTGCGGATTTTGGTCATATCATTTCCGCGTAAATTAGTTCCCGCGAAATTCCCAAAATATGCTCATCAGCGAAAATAAATTCCTTCGAAATATCCAAAATTTAAAAAAAATCTGAACATTTTGAAGGCTTTTGCCAAATATAGGGAAATATTTCACCGAAAAACAAAATATGGTTTTTGCTTCTGTATTTACAGTATCATTTGTCTCGTTTGTAAGATTTCTAGTCAAAAAAAGCACTCAAAATATTCCTTGTTTCTTTTTTTTATATGAAAATAATTTGATCCGCGAAAATAAGCTCCCGTGAAATTCCGTTCACCAACGAGTCCGCGAAAAACCGCGAAAATAAATTCCGTTTTTTCCCGCGAAATATCTGAGAAAAAAATTGCGAAAATAAGTTCCCGCGAAAATTAATTCCCTATATACTATAAGGTATATACTCTTTGCCACATTTCACCTTTTAGCAACCACAACAATAACAGCAACTGTTGCCAAAAGAGTGAGAGGAAAGTAATATGTCTACACTACTAAAGTCCCACTACTTCGCTTGATGTTGTTTTTGTCATTGTTTTCTACAATCGCTCAGTGTGGATTGACAAATCAAAAGTAGGGGAGCATAAACTAGGGACTTACTGTATGTAATAAGTCTAAGAAGATCCTAGAAATGTAGAAATGTAGACTTATGACACATTGTCTCACTCTTTCGCAAACAGCAACAACAGCATTTACAACCTAAACATGTGGAAATATAGACTTATGACACATTGTCTCACTCTTTCGCAAACAGCAACAACAGCATTTACAACCACAGTAACTCAATTTATTTTGCTTTGGAGTAGGCCAAAGTTAATCAAATTGGAGCGTTTTCTGGTCGAGGTTTCCAAACCTGCGTTTGCAAATCCCGTCCAATTCCCCTACAAGAACTTTTCTAGCTAGGGTAATGGGGTCTCTGAAGCAAACATTGCTCTTCTAGGGGGGGGGGCAATCTGCTAATTAATATGCTACTTTCTGAATTGTATAAGCTATACAGTGTCCTATATCGTGGATTTTTCTTATTTAGGAAAGGGCATCGGTCAAGTCCAGTTTCTGCCTGTTGTTCTTGTCGAACTCCTTGATGTGGAAAACGAGGCTGAGAGATATTTCAACGTGGAGCCGTATATGGCTGGTGAGTTTGTGAAATTCAGCAATAATTTTGATTGGATTGTTCAAGGTGACGTACCCGGTAAGGACCTATTAATGGCCCTTAGTCATTTCTCCTATTGCCATTCAAACGGCAAACTAATCGTCGTTGACATACAAGGATGGACGAAAGAAGAGCGGGAAAGTTTGTCGTTTTTGACAGACCCTCAAATACATACTAAGGATAAGAAGGGTTATGGGACAGCGAATCGGGGTGAAGAGGGGTTTAAAAAGTTCTGGAAAGAACAGCATCCTGTTTGCAATAGAATCTGCTCCATGCTTTCCTTGTATAGGCCTTAGATTATTATACACTTAATTTTGTATGTGTTACAAACTTAGACACTTCGTCCAACATTTGAAATTTTCTCATCAAACAACGTTTGAATGTTTGGCTACGTCAAAGCATTTTTGGACAAGCAGGACCCCCTTGCAATAAAATCTTCTCTATGCTTTCCTTGTGTAGGTTTTGCTTGGAACATGCATTTCTTGAAAAGCCTGATGAATGTTTGTGTAACAAACTTAGGTCCTAGTCAAACGTTTGAAATTTGCTTATCAAGCAATGTTTGAACGTTTTGCCACTTCGCAAAAACATCCATTGACAAGCAAAATTTTGCAAAGTTTGTGGTGCAATGGTTTTGAAAAATTTCAAAACATGTTTGACAAGATATTCTTTGCGAGGCCAAGCGATTAAGCATTGTTGGTCAAACATTCGAGATTTTGCTAACAAACAATGTTTGAACGTTTGGCCACAAGCCAATATTATGAAAGTTTGAAGTGCAATGATGTTGAACAAAATCAAGGCATTTTCGCTTGACACCAGCAAAATGTTTGACGAGCAATGCTTTGCGGCGTGATCAAACGGTGAAAATGTTTGCTTGACCAACAAATTTTAGATGTTTGTCAAACAATGTTTGAACTTTTGGCCAGAACCTTAGAATAGGTGTATTTGCCATTACATAAGATATAAACTCTTAGGCCTGGGCGAACGATGAAGCATTGTTTGTGAAACACTTTCTGAAAGGACGTATTTCTTTTGCGTTTTAAATTCATTCCTTTTTGCGGTATGTCTGAATTTCGAAAAATTAACTTCTTTGTGTTTGTAGTACTGTATATATTTTGTATGTTTTCTAATATAAATTTATTCAGTTTCCTTAGGCTGAATCCACACTAAAAACTTGTAAAAATTGTTATTTTTTCTGCAACTTCTGTCAAACATTTGACAATGAAATCCCTTTGTAATGCCTGGGGGTCTTTAGGATCCCATAAAGGGGGGCGTTTTTCATTTTTCAATTTCGAGATGCATCTTGCTTGCTAGCGCTTGTAACTTATTTTGCTGCTAACTTTGACTACCTTTCTCGCACGAACAAGCTTGGGAAAAATTGGCAGTCTCAACGTGCCAAGCAAGGTGGCCAGGGATATTAGTATGTAGTTTTGTTGCACGCCCGTGCAGGCGTTTCAAAAGATTGTGCAGTGTAATTTTGCTGCCAGATTCATTGTTATAGCGCGATTACAAAGAATACCCTGAATAATGCCCATGCCCCTATTTGGCCGCCTGGGTGTCGACTGGTCAACCACCACAAGACAATGCTGTAACATTGAACTCAATGTGCTGTAATTATTACGTCATAACATCCGCACTGATGTCATTCCTGGTGCGGCCATCTCCGAGAAGGAGAAAGTTCCTCAAATGCGTATTCAGAAACACATATCTTGAACGTTAGAGACATGTGAAGTTTGGATTAAAAACTCAAATTTGAAGTGAATCCCTGCAAATTCTGTGAAAGGTAAGTTTGGCTCTTTTTCTATAGATTAGATATTAGATAGCGGCTTCCAGTTCCAGCCTTTCCAACTTGTCATTTGGGCCTAAACGAAAACTTACACAGAACAGGTGGTGGGCCTAAAATGACCCTTCATTTGAGTGATCTTGATATTTTAATCGTTGATTTAAAACTGTTGAAGAAATTTTATCAGATTCGAAGAAAATTCAACTGATATGGTAGGCTATAGTAAAATTTACAAAACGACATTCCCGTCAATTTTCACAACAACGTGCCAGCTTCACGGCCAGAAGATAATACAATAGAACAGGCTACGTTCTTGGGAAAGTCCCTACCGTCAGACTTTACTGGAACAAAAGTCTCAAACAACACGACTACCTAAGCCTAACCATCCTGTTGCTTTAATTTAGGAACTTTTCTGGATGGAAGACATAAAGAACAAAGACACTGTCTCAACAGAAGAGGAGGGGGATGATTCCAGTGAACAGGTTCAACCCTGTAGTGCTTCAAAAATAGACAGACAGACCAGTTATACCAAAAAAGATACCATTGAGGTAGACGTAGTACAAGATGGTGGCTTGAAGAACCAAAGAACAGATGGGGTTAATTGTATACAAGAAGCGGAGAATGAAAAAGATGAGAAGAAAGCTAATGAGGTTCAACAAGATGATAACAAGAAAGAAAGGGATCACAAAAATCTAGGGGAAGACACAAGTAGGATGAGCGGGAATGATAAAGATAAGTCAGAAATAAAATCTAAGGACACGGCTGAGGAAGAAGATGATCAAAGGGACCAAGGAAAAAACATCAAGGTTGAGAATACAGTGGATTTTGAAGACAGTGTAAGCGAAGGACCGTCAATTGACATCAAAGGGAATAAAACAGTAGATGAGGGGTCAGACAAGACAGACGGTAGCATCCGTGGATCTCAAACTGAAGAGGAACCAGGTCAAGCAATTGCAGCCTTTCCACCAGCTGAGTACAACCAGCAGAATGGTAAGTTTGATTCATTTCAAGCTTGTTTGTTTTCTATTGCAATGGTTTTTAACTTAGATTATGGTACAATGGGCCAGTCTGCAGTGTGTGACACTTTTTACCAAGATGCATGGATCCTGGCGCACTTCAATTGGGGTGCATCAGAAAGTCTCGAAACCCTGGTCAAGTTGGCTTTTCAAGTTCAACATTTGTACAACTTAATCTTTGAAATGAATAAATTTTAAAAAATATTTTTGCCTAAAACGAAGTATAAACTAGATTCTTTCAAGAAGCTTCGCTCAACCTCTGATTTGCCCAACTTCCTCTTCACCCTTTGCCCAAAGTTCGGAGCAGAAGAAGTTGCTCTGTTGTTCTTAATGGTTCTGTGGCTGATAGGCACTGTGTGCTTCAGTTTCCAATTTGAGTGCCATAATGACTCAATCTCATGTCAATCAGCCCCACACAAAATTACTATGGTAGGTACAGCAGAATAATGAATAATGGTGGAGGGATATCATCAGTACAATGGAGGGATGTCATAATTACAGGGGAGGGATATCATCAGTACAGTAGAGAATGTTCAGTACAGTGGAGGGATGTTATCAGTACATTTGAGGGGAAGGATATCATCACTACAGTTGAGGGACATCATCACTACAGTGGAGGATGTTCAGTACTGACTGTACTGTGATGGTGGTATCCCTCCACAGTACTGAATATCTTCCACCGTACTGATGATATCCCTCAACTGTACTAATGATCTCCCTCCCATATACTGAATATCCTCCACTGTACTGATGATATCCCTCCACTGTACTGATGATATCCCTCCACTGTACTGAATATCCTCCACCCTACTGCACACCCTTCACTTTACTGCACAGACATTACCTGGGGTGCTATTATTTTGATGGTGTTTAAATTGGTAATTAGGAAGCTAGGACACAGCAATGGGCAGTTTTAGTCAAAAATTTAGCTCTGTTCACTGGTAACAATTGTTTTTGTGGCACCTTCGTATTATTGCATGAATTCTTGTGTTAATGGCCACTGAGGAGACATGGTGCACTTTCGTCGTTATTGGTGCCCCAATAATAATGATAAACCTCATTTTTCTAGGTCATATGTCGAACACAAAAGTTATCCTGAAAATATCAAACATTCGTTCACATCAAAAAAACATTGATCCATTCACCAAAATGATAGATAGTCTTCCGTCAGAAGTTGTGAAAAAATCCATTGGACAATCCTCAATATTTGGACGTGGAGAAAAAGTCGACGTATACCTTCATGATTTGCTGTCTTCACGAAGGCATATCAAACTAGATGTAGTTAAAGATCGCCGCGGGTTCCTTGTGGAGGTAATGAACATTAGTGAAACTAAGGCGATCAGATTAAACGGGGCGAGAGAAGTCCGTCCGAACGAGACGGTGATTTTAGAGAACAATGATCAGTTGACGATTGGTTGTTTTACGTTTCTGACGGAAATCGCTCAAGGAGACCAAAGATCGACACAGTACGAACTGAAGTTCGTCAATATTTTTAATACGAGCTCACATATCTCACATCCAACCGAAAACCCGGTTCTTTACGCCCGACAGAATTCACCACAAGTACAGCAGCAGCAGTATGCCTACAACCAACCACATGCACGCCCAGAAATGTACCCTATGCGAATGCAAGGACATTATCCGTATTATATGCCAGAGATGCCACCACCTGGGTATGTCCAAGACCCGTACGCACAATACCAGATGCAACCAATGCCCGTGCCCCCAATGCCTAGCATGGGTCCTATGCCTGGTTACCAAATGCCGCAACAACAACTTCCACAACCACGACAACAACACAATCCGTATTACTCCATGTTAAACCAGCAAATGGCTAACATGAGTTTACAAAATCGTGCAAGGATGCCAACGGAACATGATGATAGGTTTGGAACTCAAGTAGTTGAGCACAGTATGGAGAAATGAAAGGAGATAGATTGTGTTTGTGACTTTGTAAATAGACCTTTGCTGTTTCAAGGGTGGCTGTTACATGCGAGAGCATATAACCTATAAATCTTGACCGAACTGTATATCCAAGGGCCGGTTCCAATGGGGGTGTAGGGGGCGTAACAACCCCTACCCTCTACCCTAAGAATGCATTTTGGCGATTTTAGTCAGTAAAATTCAATGTTTGGTGATTGGTCGGTAATTTTTTTATAATTCCGTTTGGGATAATTTAGTGTAAGGTCAGAATTTGCGCGGTACATTAGAGCCTGCATCTCCCTAACAAAATTTTATGGAACCGGCCCTGGTATATACCCAACGCTTGTTAGTCAACACGCAGTTGTGTGGTGGAAGACAGGTCACTCGAAGCAGGGGAACATGAAGGATGAAATTTCGGACAACGAGCCTTGAAATCAATCTCAAACAATAGGTCTATTGTTTAAAAAAGAATAGATGTTTTGTTGATGTTTTTAGGTTTCTGACAAACCTCATTATCAACATCCATGGGGATCTCTCCGTCCCTCCTGTCCCACCACTGGCTCCCCCACTGGTTTCCCCACTGGCTTCGGCCCTAAATACCCGCTACGTGAGTGGGTTATTTTGCTTGATGTGGTGAACTAGGCTTGAAAAGGGGGCTATGATGCTTGATTGGATGGTTTGATTGGCTTGACATGCGCTGTTATCATGAAGACCACATCCAAACATAATAATCTCTGTTTCCCAGTCGTATCTACCATGACAAGCATAGCCGTAGATGATAGATCCGGCTGCGTACATCACATCAACCACGATTCGCCGCCCTGTTATGCGTACCTTCCACATAATTGCGTTTAGGTTCACCAGCGTGATACGCCGAAAATCGAATAGATCTCTTCGAAATTCTCCAACGCTTAAGAAGATTAAAGGTATACTGTGCTTTTAATTATTATTTTTCAGCCACCCTACTTGTTTGGCCAGACACAGAGTAACTATCGGCCAAACATGGTTTAGAGTTTACCGCTTGAATTGTAATACAGTAGTTTTTATTTATTTATTTATTTTACTTAAAACTCAGCCTTGCATGAAACAGCAATCTACGGTGGCCCACAACACAAACCTTTTCCACGGCACACTATTATATTTCCACGGCACACTATTATATTTCCACGGCACACTTTCATATTTCCACGGCACACTTTTATATTTTCCACGGCACACTTTCATATTTCCACGGCACACTTTTATATTTTCCACGGCACACTTTCATATTTCCACGGCACACTTTCATATTTCCACGGCACACTTTTATATTTTCCACGGCACACTTTTATGTTTTCCAAGTGTGCCGTGGAAAATTTGAAAATGTGCCGGGGAAATATAAAAGTGTGCCGTGGAAATATAAAAGTGCGCCGTGGAAAGGTTTGTGCCGTGGCCGTCGTGGGCCACCGTAGCAATCTGTCGAATTTACCAAGTATCTTCTCGAATAAGTAGAAGGAATTGTTTTGACAGAGTTTGCACGATTACTCGAATTATACGGTATTTAACAAAATATTGATTGTGTTCTAATAAGGAAGTATGGCAGTTTGTTAGGATTTTAGCTTTACACGCTTTTTTTATAAGGAACCTGCCTAAAGGCCTAGTTCTTAAAGTTCCTTATTTTTGGACCTCTTTTGAGCAATTATAGTTCCAAAAGTTCCTTAATAGTTCCTTAATTTTAACTGACATATAGTGATCTTAACAATAAAAGAGAGACATTTGCATGTGAGCAAAGCTCGAGACTACTCAAAGAAACATTGGATACATGCTTGACGACAATTTATGTGATTTTTGACTGCAAACGAATGGCACCGGCTTTCTAATTCCTGATTATTTGCAGTGATAAAAGTATTCAACATTCAAAAGTTCCTTAATGATTTTTGCTTTAGTAGTATAAGTTCTTTAAATTTTCGGGCCTTCTACATGTAGGTTCCTTATAAAGTGGTTCCTTATAAAAAAAAGCGTGTGGCTTATGTTATTAATATGTTTTCGACAGAGAATTATACAATTTAAAGAGTCAATTTAGGATTCTTAAGGAAAGGAATATTGCAAAGCCTCAAGCTTTGGGCTATTGACGAGTAGTAGAGAAATTGCTGCATTCCGGCCTTGTAATACGCTTTGTATAGCCTAAGTGTATAAAAAAAGTTAGAATGACAAACCAAAGACATCCATGTTTTGCAGTGATTTTAACTTTCTTATGAAGATCAAGTTATTCTGTACGTCTTGCATATTAGAATGAATTACTCAAGAGTCCACAATATCTACTCTATTCTATTCTAATTCTATCTATATCTATAATCCTTTTCAAAGAGGTCTGGGTCGGCGCAACATTTTTGTGGAAGATGGTGGATCCTCTCGGCGTGCAAAGGAGAGGAGGTGCAGTACTGATCAAGGCTTAACATAGCCGAAACACGAAGTTAAATGGGAGGAGGGCCTTGGACTGCTTGACTTGGAGTATCACTCACCGTCGTTAGCTCTCTGGTCTTGTAGTCTTGGTTGAAAATCCGATCAAATGTTAGAAACATCAATTCTTTGCTATTTAGGATCAATCAAAGCTACTTCGATAAAATATTAAAGTCGTAAAGTTAACTCTCAATCAAAAGAAAGAGTACAATGCTGTGTACTGAGATTTACTGCTTGGTGCTTTCCATGAGAAAACGGGGCCTTGCCAGTTTCAATGCTCGGCAAATTTCATTGCATTTGGCGTGCTGCGATTGGAAAAATTGTTGGAAACCAAGCTTGCCTCTGTTAGCCGTCCCGAATCCCTTTTTGTCCCAAGTGTGAATCTGCGGGTCGGTGAGAAACGTCGCACCACTCTTATCCTCGCTGGTCCAGCCTTGTATATCAACAATGATTGATTTCCCATCCGAAGCGCAGAATGAAAAATGACTGAAGGCCAGTAGAAGGTCTTTGCCTTGTACGTCATCTTTTTCAACAAAACTCCAGTTGTTTGTTAGTTTTGTGAAATTTCCCGCCATGAAGGGTTCCACATTGAAATATCTTTCAAGGACGTCGCTTACGTCAATGAGCTCGATCAGAACTGATGGAAGGAACTGAACCTGGCCAAAAGACATGCCTGAAAGGTTATAAAATATAAGCATGAATGACTTGTGAGGGTTGTTTGGGGGGGGTTCCATGTTCCCCTGTTCCCTTGAGAAAATCTCGTTCCCTTGAGTTTTGTGTGGGACTATTTTTCAGATTGATAGTCAAGCGGATTGATAGGGAGGATTTTACCTAATCCCCGTTTCCTTGTTTCCCTTTCAATTTTGCATATGTTGCCTTGATACATTTTGTATGTACCCATGTACCCTGAAACCCCTAAACGACCTTCATTTGTTTCCAAGAACAGAGAGTCGAGAATCGAAGTGAGAGCTAGTTACATAAAGACCAATGGACTAAATGGTACAATAACTTTAACTAGGGGAAAAAACAAGTCTATTTTTTGAAAAATCTTCATGAAAAGATCTGGGGGGGGGGGTGTGGCAAGAACTTATCAGCTTCAGGGTCTTCTGATACCCGAGCCCGATTCCTCTCCTTTCTTATTTTGGGCCGAGTTTCAAAATTTTTCGAATGTTTAGCTACCAAAATCATTGTGAAAGCAGAGGTATTCGGGGGATTCTCCGGACTTATTGGGGGTGTCTCACCCCCTTCACCCCCATGATGTGCACCCCTGCCTTTCTTGTAATACGACTTAGTTCCATGGAAACACCGGTTCTCGTTAGATCATCGAAGTTAAGCACGATTCGGACCAGGTTACTTCCAAGATGGGTTACCTCTTGCACATGCTTGGGCTGTTGTAGATACAACATCGTATCAAAGTCTTAAACTAGTATGATGAAGGTCTCAGCTCTCAATGCGCCGAATATATGGCTGCATGAGTCGATATACAGTCCCCAGGGAGTATAGCTGGGAGTGCAGTTATAGATAACAGCGCTTTGTTACCAATTATATTTGCCTTTGCCTTTACCAAGCAAAATCGAAACCTGGTAACGTACCTTTTCTGTAGAGCTGCTGATTGAATTGAGTGACGTAATATCTTGATGTCATCTGGCATATGATGTCTTGCTTGTATTGTTGAACAGTGATTCTGTTTTTGTATTTGTCCAACTTTTTATACTGCTTGCCAACGTACCTATGTAAAAATGTAGCATTCAGTTATGTTATACGTGCAATCGAGAATAAGAGCGGCAGTTTATTCTCTGCATATGAAAATGGGTATAGGGTAAGTTTATGACTATTATATTTGTGATGATGACCATGAAGAAGGTGATTTCGATTATGACGATTATGGTTATAACGACGACGACGAGGACAGAGATAAGGCCAATGATGATGCAGAAGGCATAGCAATGGATAGTGATGAAGATGATAACAATTGTGGCCATGATGATCATCATCGTTGTGAGGATGAAGTTTGGGATGGTAATGGTGATGGTGATGGTGATGACGTTGTTGGTAGTGATGATTGTGTGATTATAATGATGGGGATGATTATGATGATGATAAAAATGACATTGTTGTGATCATGATGATTATGATTATGGTGACGATGATGACGCTGATGATAATGACCATGATGTTGATGATGATCAAAATGATGATGTTGATGATAATGATGATAGTTGATGATAATAATGCTGTTGACGATGATGATAATGATAATGATTATTGTGATGATTGCCATGATACATAATGATGATGATGATGATCGTGGTGATGATGATTGCTTGACTGATCTTACCTAGACATTGGTTCTTCTTGTGTGATATATTCAAACATATATGCATCACGACATGCGCCTTCCTTGTCTTCTTTCAGTTGCAATAAATCTCCAACGAAGGCCAAAGTTTCACTTGTTGACCAGTCACGTGTCTGTGGGTCGTAACGCCATATTTTTGCATCTAAAAACATTCAAACTCGATAAGTGAAACGGTCGACATTTGGTGTTAATTTCTTGAGTAAACATTCTCCAGCAAAGTTCCAATAAGTTCGAAAATATTCTAAATTATTTTCTAACACCATATTATAATGCCTTTATTGAACGATAGCTCGATCAATGCAGGGAAATATTCGAACCTCAGCTTCTCACTACGTTCGGTCCGTACGTCATGCTTCGGTCCGAATATTGTCCAGCATTGAACTCGCAATTGTTCAATAACCGCATATAATAACAGTTTCCTTTGGGCGATACCGAAAATATTAACTCCCAGCCTCTGTACAAAACCTCGCAAGCTCGTTTTTCTACTGACGGCTTCGGGTTAATATTTATTTACTAGTATTGCCCTCAGAAGCAGTTATCATAGGCTTAATACTTACTATAAGCTCTTCCTTTTCGTGCGTGTGTTATTACGCTTAATATTTCTTTCATATCACTGATCTTCTTCTCAGTCACATTGCTTTCTTCAAGTGTAACCATAGTTTCTTGGATCCTTTTCTTAATTTCCTTTGACATGAGACCATCATCCGAAGTATCTGTTCTCTCATCTCTTATAACTCTGTCACTTTCCCTGTTTGCACCCCCCTTTGAGGAGCTTGATTCCCCTTCCAGCTCAACGGTCGATAAATCCCTCACGCCACTCGCTATGTGCGATTCTTTATCCCCTTCGTTCTTATTGAGCCCTACTGGTGCATTTCCAGCCGAAGATTCATCTTCTGTTAAGGCCAAACGATACATGTACTGGCTGTTATCTTCATCGATTACCCCAACTGCATCATCTATAGTTGAAGCTTCAGCTGCATTCGGTAGGAGATTCTCTTCAGCTGTTTCACATGTTGTTTTTGAATTTCTGATGCCAGATTCGATTGCAGATTCGAATGCGTCATTAGCAAGTTGCGAGTCATCGTCGAATGTCTGTTGAGTTTCTGCGGATCTTATGTCACCTGGTGCACTTTCCTTGCCATCATTACTGTCATCATCATCATAATCTTCAGTCGCAACTGTGGCTTCGAGACATATAAACTTCGCTTCGTCGAGTTTTGCTCCTGCATAGCTCTGTTCATTGGCGACTGCTAGCTGGTCATCAGTGAAATCATTGTTAGCTTTTTTAAAATGTTCTTTTAGCGTATCCAAGTCCTCTTCATTAGTCTTGCCACTAGCAGCCGTACTTTTGGGAAGAACATTGTCCTCCATACGTGGAATCCTGGGCAATTTAAGCAGGTCCAATGTAGTCTGAATCAACAAGATTGACCAATCAGTGTGCTGGAATCTCTTCTCTGATGAGCAATAATGATCGTACAAACGAAGAGCTATGTCGCTTAGTATCTCCGAAATTTCTTTGCTGACCACTGCCACATAACCGACTGAGAATTTTCGCAATTCTTCGCAAACCCTCGACAATTTGTAAACACAGAATACGAACTCGTAATACTGTTCACGACTTTCAAGGCTTGCTATGCTCTTATGGCATCGTAATCCCTCGATGCATTCCGTCGCTGCGTAAACTAGGTAATTAACTCTTTCCTTTGATTCTTCGGGCAGAAGTCTTGCATACAATGAAGACAGCTCGCCGCCTCGTCTCTGGAAAGAAAAGTAAATAGCATAAAATGCTTCGGATTTGCTTCACCAGATTATTTGATTGACTCTTTAAATTAAGCCCAGTTTATACAGGTCGTTGGAGAGTTCGCGTGTTCAACCCAGAAGACTCAAACCACCGAGTAGAACAACACTTTTAATGGCTGCTGCAAAACTAAAGCCGGGTGAAAGTCGTCTCAGACATGTTCGCGTATTTTCAGGCAACATGTTGGCCGACATGTTGGCACGGTTTGTGCCCTCCTTAACTACCCAGGCGTAGAGATAGGAAATCTCAAAACCTTTAAACACCACAAACCGGTCCGGTATGCTTTGAATTTCAATCATAACTAAAAACGTTTTCTGAAAAAATTGGGGCACCAAGGGGGCCTGAGGGGCCAAATTGCCCACCAGCACAAATGTTGCAATATACCTTGAGTGCAGTGTACGCTACTATTTGATTATACTCTACACATAACGAAGCGAATACCTTGTTTTTGGAGTAGAACAACGGCGAGTAGATCGACAGTCTTGCTGCTTCTTCGACGCATGAAATCGCCTCTAGCAGAGGATGTTTTCCACGCAGCTCATACTGCTGCACCATATGAGCCTGGAAATCATTCAGGGACATGTACTGAAAGGCATCAGCCAATAGAGACAGACTAGACGCCCAGCCTTTTTTGTCTGGTTTAGGAAGGTTTCTGAAGCCAATGATTGATTTGATAAGGTTGCGAGCAGCGTCCACCCATAACCCTAGGCCTCTGAGAATGTCTCCTTTTATTTGTACACATACAGAAGATACGAGGTCGTAATCATCATGCTTTCGGTACTGCCATCTTCCTACATTCTTCTCTTGTTGAATTAGAGAGTTCAATATCTTTTCAGCGCCTAGAATGTCAAGCATACATTGAAAATGAACATCCCGGAATGGGAAGCAGGGGGTGCTGTATCAGTTACTGAAGGTTTTAGAAATGGAAGCAAAAATATCGTGGGATACCCCTATTCATTCTATCAGAACGCAATGCACTAAACTTTTAGTTCTCCACGTTATGCTTGATGTGTCATCTTCATTTATCTATGACGTTCACTTCTTAACCCTATCCTACCTGGGCTCTTAGAGTCAGGCTTAAACTACAGCTCCCCTACATATCTCAATAACTATAACACTTAGGGAAATGAAACTTGGTACAAATGATTAGTGGGACATATGGAAACTCGGGGCATATGGTACAGTGATCCTTCGTTAGTAAGGCAATAAAAATAAGATGCTGTTTGGTCAAGTGATCTGTATCCTAGCAACCAAATTATGAATAGTAGTCAGGCGTAGAGTTCACATCATGTATTTTAACCAAAATTCTAAACTTTTACGACAAAAGCCATCTACTAGTTTGCTAAAACCCAATTTATCGATTTGAATGCTTGTGGCTTTCAATCTACCCACATTTCACAAAATACTTTATTGTGAGCGATTAAATTTTTGGTCGAGAGTATGAGTTTCTTATAAAGAGTTTCTTATAATAAAAATACTTTTCCACGTTTTTTTATAAGAGCACTTGACTTTGATTTCAGCCTGCCTGTTTGTTATTTTGAAGCGATTTTTCACTGACTTGTCACCCCTACCCTTCTCGAAAACATATTTAAAATGAATTTGACCCAAATTTCACCCTTGTGTTTCTTATAAAGGTTGTTCTTATAAAAAACACATGCATATTATCTACAATCCTGGTCAAAATCGTGTGAGACAACTTGATGGTGTTGCCGGAGAAGGGGGACCCGGCCAGTATGTGTGCATGTCTCTTGTCTCAATAAATTTGGCCATGATATAGTATAGCTACCTTGAATATCTCCTTCGTTCTTTAGGAGTCTCGCTTTCCTTATAATAAGCTGTGGTGCGATGGCAGTTTCCTGACTGTTCTTTCTGATATAGTCAACAACTGCTATTGTTCCTTTTACCGTTCCTTGCCAGTATGTAAACCTGTCCATAAGAAACACCAGAGCAGCAGCAGTATCAAAATCATTGATGACGAGTGAGCTGTACAAGCATTCCTATTGAGAGAAGATAGAGATAAAGACTTCAATGCAGTAGGGGGACTTTTTACGGTTAGATTCAAGTTAGGGTCTCGATGGCCGCC
>JACTAT010000026.1:1005703-1174180 GCA_014526335.1 Chrysaora quinquecirrha
TTTAGAAAATATGGAATGGCGAATTTTCTCAAAATTACTCGCTTCTTTTTGCTGAAACCTTCCCCCTAGGGTTGTATATGCCTTACAAACACATCTGAGTAGAAATTAAGAAGATTTGGAGTCAATTGAAGGAATAATAAGGCCATTCCATATTTTAGAAAAATATGGAATGGCGAATTTTCTCAAAATTACTCGCTTCTTTTTGCTGAAACCTTCCCGCTAGGGTTGTATAAGCCTTACAAACACATCTGAGTAGAAATTAAGAAGATTTGGAGTCAATTGAAGGAGTTACGAGGCCATTCCATATTTTAGAAAAATATGGAATGGCGAATTTTCTCAAAATTACTCGCTTCTTTTGCTGAAACCTTCCTCCAAGGGTTGTATATGCCTTACAAACACATCTGAGTAGAAATTAAGAACATTTGGAGTCAATTGAAGGAATAATAAGGCCATTCCATATTTTAGAAAAATATGGAATGGCGAATTCTCAAAATTACTCGCTTCTTTTGCTGAAACCTTCCCCTAGGGTTGTATATGCCTTACAAACACATCTGAGTAGAAATTAAGAAGATTTGGAGTCAATTGTAGGAATAATAAGGCCATTCCATATTTTAGAAAAATATGGAATGGCGAATTTTCTCAAAAATTATATAAGCTTTATAAACACACCCGAGAAGAAATTATCTCAAAATCGAGAAATACTGGACGGAAGCTTGAAACATGATTCTCAAGGAAAATGCTAATTTCAAGTTAAGCACTACTGTACTGGGCGGCCATAACCACTGTGGTCTGGTCTGATTGATAATTTGACAGATCCACTTGAAAATTCAGACTAATGGCGACGCAAATATGCAATCATTCATATCACATTTGTAAATATGGTAGGCTATCTGCAAAACAAGGAATTGTAAAATTAATGTATTGATGCAGTGCATAAGTTAACTATGGTAAAACGCACAAATCGAAAGTTTGACATAAATAATGTTCGAATTCGATGACTTGATTTTGCAAGTTTTCTCACTCGCATATACTTTAGCTGAGCAAAAAATACCAACTTTCACAACTCGTAGTTCCTCTACTCCAAACCTTGATTATTTATTCTGAGATGTGTTTGAAAGTTTTATTTTACCCTGGAGGAAGGTTTCAGGATAAAGAAGCGAGTAATTTTGAGAAACTTCGCCATTCCATATTTTTCTAAAATATGGAATGGCCTTATTATTCCTTCAATTGACTCCAAATCTTCTTAATTTCTACTCAGATGTGTTTGTAAGGCATATACAACCCTTGGGGAAGGTTTCAGCAAAAGAAGCGAGTAATTTTTGAGAATTCGCCATTCCATATTTTTCTAAAATATGGAATGGCCTTATTATTCCTTCAATTGACTCCAAATCTTCTTAATTTCTACTCAGATGTGTTTGTAAGGCATATACAACCCTAGGGGAAAGGTTTCAGCAAAAAGGAGCAAGTAATTTTTGAGAAAATTCGCCATTCCATATTTTTCTAAAATATGGAATGGCCTCGTAACTCCTTCAATTGACTCCAAACCTTCATAAATTCTACTTAGATGTGTTTGTAAGGCATATACAACCCTAGGGGAAAGTTTCAGCAAAAGAAGCGAGTAATTTTGAGAGTCGCCATTCCATATTTTTCTAAAATATGGAATGGCCTTATTATTCCTTCAATTGTCTCCAAATGTTCTTAATTTCTACTCAGATGTGTTTGTAAGGCATATACAACCTTGGAGGAAGGTTTCAGCAAAAGAAGCGAGTAATTTTGAGAAAATTCGCCATTCCATATTTTTCTAAAATATGGAATGGCTCTGTTTTTGTTGCATTATACTTTCAAAATTAAAAATATTGTCGCGATGTGTTTGGAAATTGCTTTTCTTTTGCATTTACGCATTTTGATACCATTCCATCATTCCATTCCATCATTCCATCATTCCACTCCATCATTCCATAATCCATATTTTAGAGATAGCCCTCCAAAAATTGAAGTGATTTTCACTCAGTTTTGAAGGTTACATGAAAATATCTCCGCTCCGGATGTAATTGACATTCTTTTGTGAGTGGGGATTATTTCTATCGTCTCGGCTATCTGGTACAGTGTAGCTAAATGGGTCTATCTGACATGAAAATCAAGACGCAACGATAGCTATCCGGTATAATGTAAACACTTGCCCAATCAGATATGAGTTAAGGTAAGGTGCGGCGCTCCAACAGTTAGTGTAAACGGGACCAGAATCTTCAATCAGAAATCGCAAGGACAGCTATTGCCGTATTTTTATGGCAAATCGTACTAACATGTTGGCCTATTTTCAGCCAGCATATTGGCCAACAATGTTGTTGGTACCATTTGAGTCCGCCTTTATTTATTGCGTTGGTCGGAAAGATGTGAACAAGATAAAACATAACCTTTGGTCCTCATCTTGTAGACCTCTCAAGACGTCAATCTCGGCTAATTCGTGCAACCTTTGATGTTATTCAAACAGATCTCCTTTCTGGGGTGGTGTGTGATACCTGGTTGATACACGGAATTTATCAGTTGATAGAACTGAATGAATACTTTCTTGATAAGTCTATTTTTTCAGTTCTTATCTTCATCAATCATAGAAATGCTAATCCCAATCCATCTAATGTTGTTCTGTCCGACAAATATTAGCAAGAATAGGTCACCTCTGGATCACATTTGATTTATGTTCTTTGAACCGCGTTCCAGTTCGATTGTCCTATTGTAAGATTTCGGAAAATCTCTATATGGTATTACGGATACCAATTTTGATTTCTGAACCGACGATTTCGGACCAAACGATTCCTGACCTTAGGATTTCTGACCTAACAATTTCTGGCCTTACGATTCCTGACCTTACGAATTCTGACCCTACGACTTCTGACCTTAAGATTTCTGACCTTACGATTTCTGACCTCAAGATTCCTGACCTTACGAATTCTGACCCTACGACTTCTGACCTTAAGATTTCTGACCTTACGATTTCTGACCTTAAGATTTCTGACGTTACGATTTCTGACCTTACGATTTCTGACCTTACAAAGTATACTGACCTTTACACGAAATGTGACTAGGCCTAAGTGTCGATTTAGAAGTTCGAATCGATCATCGGCGAGAACGAAGCTTTTAAACAGCTCAGCTTGACTGCAGACCTGTAAGGTAAGATAAGATGAAACATCACTAACAAAACTGCTAAGTTTTAACCTCGGTTGGGCGGAAGGCAGTGCCGCGTGCCTGTTTAGCAGGTACACTTGAAAACAACACCACGAAGGGAGCATTCTTTTGGAGCGAAGCAAAAGTTCAATTCGACATTGTACCGTTCTTTTCTTTGCAATAGCGAAGCTACTTCGCATTTCCCGACAAAATCAAGCGGATTGCTTTCGAAGCAATTCGTTGTTAATGTTTAGCCAAGCAACTCAATTTTTCTTTGTTCTTTTGAATCTGATTCGGTTTTTCGTTGTTGTTTCTTGGTGCCTTTTTGGGTAACATGGCAATTTAGGACAGTCGAGTCAGATTTTCGCGCCAAAATGGCGACAGAGGAGTAAAGACAAATTCCTTGTAATTCAAATGCCCTACCTTACGATATGTATCTTGCAGGCCATTAATACCATATGTTCTCACAACGAACCAAAGTTTTAATGCTCTGAATTTACGACCTAGTGGCAACTGCATGTCCTGTTACAAGGAAAGAATAAAGAGGTAAGAATTTTTATTACTGAATTATAGAATTTTCATTCGCCATGTCAAATATCACGCTAGCGAATCTCATATCACGCTAATTTTTGTGAACTGTGGTGGAAAAGCACTACTGAGATGGGTTATTTTGCTTGATGTGATGAGTTATTATGCTTTATGTGGTGGTATTTTTTTACGTACTATGATGGATACGAAGTCAGTGCAAAAATTTCCAAGCAAGATCAAGCAAGAAAAAAACACAAAACATCCATAGTACGCAAAAATTCTACGTGCTTATCCACCACATTATGCAAAAAATTCTAACAAATCAAGCGTAATAACCCACCACAGTAGTGCTTATCCATTACAGTACGCAAAAATTGCCACCACAAGAGGCATAATAACCCACCACATCAAGCATAATAACCTACCACTGTAGTGCTTATCCACCCAAGAAAGCAAAAAATACAACCAAATCAAGCATAATAACCCACCATAATGACCCAGCACAGTAGTGCTTATCCACCACAATACGCAAACAATACCACCACAGTAGTGCGCATCAAACAGGGTAGTGCGTATAGATTCGCTAACATGTTTATGAACAAATTTTTTTCAAATAAAAATAAGCACCAAAGCATACAAGTACCTTATAATCAAGCACCAAACCTGCAAGCAGAAGAAATAGAGATGAAAAAGAAAAGTCATGTTTCATCATAAAATGTTTTTTTTATCAACATGAGATAAACAGCGGAAACATTTTCGGGCATACTGAAAAGCTTTTTTCTTCTGACACTCCTCAGATTATGAACGTCAGAAACACACCGAGACGTGAACCAAGATGCAGATCGAAATGCATCAATCAGAAAGAAAAAGCTGAATTGGTATTGTATTTAAAACACCAATCAGCTTTAGGAATGAAGATCAGATTAAGAACATTTCAGGCTCAAAACAGGGAAAAGTTAAGAAAAGCCAGCCTCGATCATCATTTCCGGGTTCTGATACAAAATAGATGCATTAAGTGAAACAAACACTGAGAAATGGTATAATTTACCGGCATATTCGTTATCTAAAATCGACGCATTGATACCCAAGACATCTGTGACAGATTTAACACTTTTTACCCTGCGGAGAAAAAACAACATTAAAGGCGTGTTCTTCTGAGCCTCCAAAGCCTTTCGAATTTTGAAAACAAAATGCTTCCAAAAACAGAATCTATGATTTTCAAAAAACAAGAATTCTGGAAATCTGAAAACTTTCGCGCCAAAATTCTTGCTTACGTCGTTCCCAGGCCCTGTCCCGGAATGTCTCCTAGCAACTGGTAAAATTGCAGTCTCGTTCGACCTTCACAACCCGAGGATCTCTCGAAATTCTCGGAAACATTCAGCTTTTGATGGCAGAAGATTTTGGAGAGCTCCAAAACCTGACGTTTTCAGAAGAATGACTTCGAAAAACACATTTCGAAAGAAGAACTCGGGGGGGGGGGAGTAACTTAACAGTTTTGGGGGTACGGGGAAGTGCCATTATTTAGGGGTACCTATTTTCCGAAAAGTGCGGTATTATCGATATCGTTTTTTAGAAGTATGTGCGGAATTATGGGTACCATTTGAGGAAACATGCAGAATTATGGGTACTATTCTGGAGAAATTTTGAAGAATTAAGCTTAGCACTTACAAAATGTGCAGTCCGAACTGATAACTCTTTGGACTATCAGCAAGGTTGCCCATGCCTTTTAAACATTACTTGCTTTTCATGAGATGATTTTGTTATCTGAAAATGTTCTTTACCTTGCGGAATATTGGGCATAACATTCATCATGTGAGCGGAATTATGGGTCACAATTTTTATCAGGTTTGCGGATTTATTGGGTCACAACTTTCAGACGTGGGCGGAATTATGGATCACAATTTTGGACTGAAATGGCACGCCCCCGTCCAAAACTAGGCTTAGATACCCCACCGCCGAGAAAAAGATTGCTATCGAGAAAGAATTGGTTTAGAATAACACGCCCTAAAAATAACCAAATTTCCATCTTATTTTATACAAATGAAGATTAAGGCTTTTAGTTAATATAAATTAATTACAGATTGATGCATAATAATACCATTGAAACATACCAAAGAAGCGATGCATCGAAATTGGTAAGAAGAGATTTCGAAGCATTTGCATTAAACGAATCTGCAAACTGAAAAGACAAAAATAAGAATAATAGGTGAATATGACATTTCAAATATTAACATAACATATACACGTTTTTTAATAAGCAACCGCTCAATAAGCAACTAGGGCTGAACTGGCCTTAACATTCAGCAACTTGAGGGCTCAATTGAACTACTGTAAGCAACTAAGAAGTCAAACAACCAAGCTTATTCTCTTTCTTGTGTTAGGAAATAGTTCTTCGTTCTTATGTTTTGCATGTTGAAGTTCGTTAGCTAACGTTTTTCCACTTACTGTTTCCCAAAAGTCATGCTGCAGGCCTAACAGATGACAATTTTGACCCGCGAAGTCAGGGGTGGTTAGTAGGTACAAAAATGTTAAGCAGCGTTTAAGCAACTTTAAGGGCTGAAATGTCTAAAATTTTAAGCAACTTTGAGGGCTGGACGAAAGTCAAGTTGCTTATTAAAAAAAGTGTATACGCAGCTTTTTCTATAAGCAACGTTGCTCTTGCCTAGTTAAAAAAGTTGCTTATTTTTGGATTTCTTATGGCCACCGTTGCTTAGAAGTTGTTTAATTCTAACTGTATATTTTTTGCCCTAGAAATATTATAGAGGCTAGAAAAACAGGGAAATTTAGGGTTCTGCTATAGCTTTTTATGCAACACAACACTAAAAACACCTAGAATGCAACAAAGAAATACTATGAATAACATCAGTCAAGAAGTGCCATGTCTATACCATTGACATCTTCTGACACAATGTAGTCAACGAGTAACACTCCGTTGATATGCGAGATTTGACGGCAATTGAACGGAAATAGCTTCTATGTTGATCAATCCTTGATTGCTTGCAGTGATATAAATTATGCCATACATACCTCGACACCTTTGAGAGTTTCTCTATATTCTGGACACGAGTAGAATAAACCAGCATACGCTGCATCAACATGCATCCAAACTTCGCTTTCTTGGCCTGTTTGATGCATAAAATCAAAGTCATAAGTCGATTTTTAATGGCGATAGGGCTTTTACAGAAGTAATCTCATTCTTTCATGATACATCGAAAAGGGTCCTTATGTTTCATAGCTTTTTAGAATTGCGACAAAATCTATATTTAACATATCTAAATTGAACACACTTAAAGGTTTTACTGCCTTCAACCCTTCACAAAATATGCGAGACCACATCCCCTCCCCCCTCAGTCAATGTTGTTTGGTGTTGTATAGTTTGAACTGGCTGCTGGAAAACAAAAGCTAGACACAACATTGCTTGAAGGGGGGCAGCGAAAAATGATGTTTTAGAATATTGCGTGTGTGTTGTGTAACAGAATTGAGTAAGATGAAGAAATAAGCACCCTCGGGGGGGATACATGGACGGGGTTGTGCCGCCGAGATTTCACAGACCCACCTATTTATAATGGAGACACAGAGACCATGGCAGAGAACCTGTAATATGGATGATAACAAGAGACATATGAGAGCAATAAGGCTTTCTGGGTCATATTATTAATTCAAATCGCACTACGAACGTCTTCGACGCAATATTAACAGTACACGATTTTTATTTTATAAGAAAGTTTTGTTTGGGCCAGTAGTATTGAAACTTTCTTAGATATTTCATGTTTTCAGTACAAAACTTTCTTGTGACTTTCTTAGCAAAATTTTTAGAATGCAGTATTTTTAAGAATGCACAGTTTAGGGCACTGTATACATTGCACAAATACCACGTTTTTCAAAGAAAACAATCATTAGACTCTTTTAATAGCAAGATGAACGACTGAACAGAAGAGCGAAAATAACATAGAGCATTAGGAGTGAAAGTATGAAACAGTTTCAAGAATCCAGTATTGAACCTTCTTAAGTGCTTTAGATTTTCAGCACTACTTTCTTATAAACCACTTTCTTATAAAAAACGTGTATTCGAACTCAAACGCAGAGAAATTTTCTAGTTTTCTTCAAATTTCCCACCCTGTTATATGGGGATTCGGTTAAAATAATACCCATGATTAGAGAATTTTAAGGCCAAAAACGTACCCATACAAGTGGCACATACCTGTACCCAAAATATAATAAGTACCCCTCCGCAGATGTTCACAATGATACAGAAATTTATTCTAAGATCCATCCACACAGTATTTTCATATACAATGTTGTTGTTGTTGCTTTATTTAGAGTAGGCTGTTATTTCTAGCTTTTCCAGCTAATTTGGGCCTACTATGTATGCCGCATCAAGGCATGGGACCCCAAGTTAAACGCCCCTTTCGAAGGACGGCAGAGTTAGTTGTTTAGTTATCCATCTGGAAAGTCACCAACACAGTTGCCGACCTCACACGACCAAGCTTAGCTTCAGCTGTCTAACGAGAACTGACTGAGAAGCTTGGCCATCAACTCCCAAATCTCTGACCAACTCCCAAGCAGACGATTGTTTTCAATTTTTGTCGCAATTTTGATTCTGAATAATTTTAACGCAAAACGAAAAGACATTTGCCAGAAACATACACATTCATTTCACCAAGAAACTTAGGCAAGAAGTCAATACTGAGAGTTCCTTCAATTTACCAGAATTAGAGTTGGCCTATTGCATTTTTATTACAAGGTTTCAATATAAACCGGGACCATGAGAAGTAGATTTTTCCACAAGTGGCAAACTGTCTACACTTTTTTTTTAATAAGCAACTTGACTTTCGTCCAGCCATCAAAGTTGCTTAAAATTTTAGATATGTCAAAATCGTCATCTGTTAGGCCTACAACATGACTTTTGGGAGACAGTAAGTGGAAAAACGTTAGCTAACGAACGTCAACATGCAAAACATAAGAACGAAGAACAATTTCCTAACACAAGAAAGAGAATAAGCTTGGTTGTTTGACTTCTTAGTTGCTTACAGTAATTCAATTGAGCCTTCAAGTTGCTTAATGTTAAGGTCAGTTCAGCCCTAGTTGCTTATTGAGCGGTTGCTTATAAAAAAAAGTGTAGATGGGAGTCAAGCCTGAACTGCATGAGAAGAGCCAACGACGTTTCCACTGAGCAACAGAGCTCAATGAAATCTTCGAGTTATTCTCCTAATCATGCAGCCCAAGGCTCTCCTTCCACGTAGCTTTATGCGTTTCAGCTATGTTAAGCATCTATTAGTACCATACAGATTGGTACTTGTCATTCGGCATTGGTACATACTTATCAGGAATGCCAAACACTAGGAAATTATTTTACAAGTGGCATAACACTGTTGATGGGATATGAATCAATCACTGCATGATCAGAGAGCCAACGACGTTTCCACTGAGCCATAGAGCTTAATGAAATCGCCATGCAACTCTCCAAGTCATACAGCCGAAGGCTCCCCCTTTAGCTTTATGCGTTTCAGCTATGTTAAGCTTCTGTCAATACCATACATATTGGTACATATTTTCATCACGCTAGCGAATCTATAATCACTACTGTGGTGGATAATCACTACTGTGGTGGTACTATTTGCGTACTGTGGTGGTAGTTTCTGCGTACTGTGGTGGATAATCGCTACTTGTGGTGGGTTACTATGCTTGCGGTGGTGGCAGTTTTGGTGTACTGCGGTGGATAATCACTACTTGTGGTGGGTTACTATGCTTGCGTGGTGGCAGTTTTGGCGTACTGTGGTGGATTTTGTGGTTTTTTCTTGCTTGATCTATAGAGTTTTGCTATGATTTCGTATTCACCACATAAAACATTATAACCCACCACAAGTAGTGATTATCCACCACAGTACGCAAAAACTACCACCACAACAAGCACAATAACCCACCACAAGTAGTGATTATCCACCACAGTACGCCAAAACTGCCACCACCGCAAGCATAGTAACCCACCACAAGTAGTGATTATCCACCGCAGTACGCCAAAACTGCCACCACCGCAAGCATAGTAACCCACCACAAGTAGCGATTATCCACCACAGTACGCAGAAACTACCACCACAGTACGCAAATAGTACCACCACAGTAGTGATTATCCACCACAGTAGCGATTATAGAGTTCGCTAATATGAGAAAAGTTTTAAAATTCGTATTCTGAGAAAATAAACTCTCAATTTGTCTCCAATTTATCAGATTTCGATATAAAATACACTTTTCAAGCATAAAAAAGTTTTTAAGCCTATATTGATTGAAATTTAGCCTGTATTCACTATGAATTCGCGATGCCACATTAAATTCTATGCTGCGCTTCCATGACCGATTGGGCAAAACCGGCAAAACTTCATAGTGAGTACAGGCTAAATTTCAATCAACATAGGCTTAAAACTCTTTCTTATGCTTGAAAAGTGTATTTTACATCGAAATCTGATAAATTAAAGACAAATTGAGAGCATATTTTCTCAGAATACGAATTTTAAAACTTTTCTCATATAGGCCGCCATTGAATTAAGAGCGGTTCTCGTCCCACTTAGAATATGGCGTCGTAAACCCCGAAATGGTCTATTGAACAGTATTGGTCCAGGTATTGAAGCTTGGGTAACCTCAACATGCATTTACAATACCACTCAAAGTATTTGTTATGTTTAGGTAAAAGCATTAAAGGAAACGTTGCATCAATTAGGGCATTAATACAAAGAAACAAGTTATAAACTCACAAAGAATGGTATCAGTCCTTTTTCTGTGTCCTCCTACAACAACAAATAAATGTCTCAGAGCGAAAGCTAGGATTAATATGAAAATAACCGACTTCATAAGCATAGGATGCGTGCTTTTGGGTCCTTTTCTGCATCTTCTACATCTCCAGCCTACCGAGAGATCGAACGCCCTTTCTATTGGGCAACTTTCGGCAAAATCGGAGACTTCGCAGGCCTAAGACTCTCCTGACTCCAGACCTATGGAAGGTTTCTTAGATTCGCAGTGAAATTAATTAAAAGAAATAAATCAATTACCCTAATAGCTTCTTGCAGAGTTGATCCTTCCAATTCATGTCGACCATTACTTTCAAGCATCCTGTATTTAATTCCGAGGATACTGCATCCTTTGACAAAGGAAAAGTGTGTCTGAAGTAGAAATCGTTTTCATTAGTAGTTGAAAATTCATCAAAAATGGCTGAAGAGCGTCATTCCAGATAATAAAAGCACTTGGATCGCTTTATAGAAGAGTTGTTTCAATCTAGTTAACTCTACACCAGAGCAAGAAAGAAACAAGATCTTCATATTCAGCAGTAAATATAGCATTACACTCTTTTTTAATAAGCAACTTGACTTTCGTCCAGCCCAAAAAGTTGCTTAAAATTTTAGACAGTCCAGCCCTCACAGCTGCTTAAACCTTGCTTAACATTTTTTGTACCCACTAACCACCCCTGACTTCACGGGTCAAAATCGTCATCTGTTAGGCCTACAACATGACTTTTGGGAGACAGTAAGTGGAAAAACGTTAGTTAACGAACTTCAACATGCAAAACATAAGAACGAAGAACAATTTCCTAACACAAGAAAGAGAATAAGCTTGGTTGTTTGACTTCTTAGTTGCTCACAGTAATTCAATTGAGCCCTCAAGTTGCTTAATGTTAAGGTCAGTTCAGCCCTAGTTGCTTATTGAGTGGTTGCTTATTAAAAAAAGTGTATAATGACAAAGGGTGCGTTCTTTTGAAGCGAATCAGAGATCTGTTCGCTTAGGCCTTTCCGACGAACAGCCGGGATTGTGGAAATTTTTCACAATTTCTAGATGGAGAGTTGTTGATACCAAATTCGTATCAGGCAGCCCAAATTTAGTCTAGGTGCAGTTGTACTATCTTAGCGCTCATTGATTTTTCCAGCGTTCAAAGTTTTGCGATTTTATAAGGGCTCAGACCTGTCAGGGCTAAAGTTTTACCCTAAGCCAATTTCACGGTCAAAGCTCTTATAGAATCGTGAACTTTGAACGCTCATAAAATCAATATTAGGCCTATCTACACTACCGTTCGAAAAGTTTGGAAACGGTCGCTTAAAAATGGCCGCCAACAGCGGCCAAGGGCCTAATCCAAGAAATTTTCACTTTAAAAGTCAGAGGTCATGCGGCCATTATCTTGCTAAGTTTCGGCGGGAAAATGTTTGTCACTGCACTAACTGCACTCGCCATAATTTTAAATCGAAAGGAGAAGACTATTTCGATGGTATAATAGAAAAATACACAAAAACTGAGAAGCTTTGCCTTCAAAAACCAAGGAAAAGATTTTTAGGACTACTGATCTGAAATTATGGGAAAGACAGGGGTTTCGTTACTCCAAGATGGAAAATTTTGCAGTTATTTGAAGCCCAGTTGTTTTAGCTTTTCCGTCGTAGTAAAAGTTTTCCCTGAAATGTCAGTTTTCACAAAGTAAATCAGGGTCAAAGTTTTCGAAACATTTTTTAGGTGAGCCATTTTTAAAGGGTCTTTTTCAACAACAAATGTTTTGTCAGGTATTAGACTAAAAAAGAGGCAAGATCAAAACAATTCAAACACATATTTGAAAACTAGAATAAATGAGCAGTACTTTGTCAAAATATTAGAGTCATCAGTCATTTTACAAGGGAGCAGAACGATATTTGAAAAACCACACTCTTCTGTCATGTTATAAGTTCACTCACCTGAAAAATGTTTGGAAAACTTAAACCCTGATTAACTTTGTAAAAATCGATATTTCAGGAAAACTTTTACTACAACGGAAAAGCTAAAACAACTGGGCTTCAAATAACTGCAAAATTTTCCATCTTGGAGTAACGAAACCCCTCTCTTTCCCATAATTTCAGATCAGTAGTCCTAAAAATCTTTTCCTTGGTTTTTGAAGGCAAAGCTTCTCAGTTTTTGTGTATTTTTCTATTATACCATCGAAATAATCTTCTCCTTTCGAACATTTTCCCGCCGAAACTTAGCAAGATAATGGCCGCATGACCTCTGGCTTTTAAAATGAAAATTTCTTGGATTAGGCCCTTGGCCGCTTTTGGCGGCCATTTTTAAGCGACCGTTTCCAAACTTTTCGAACGGTAGTGTATTTCATACAGCGTATTATGAGCGTAGCTAATCAAATTATTACCTAAAAAATTCTAGCACTACGACAATGAACCTTTGCACCCAGACTAAGTTTTTGATGCTTTGTGCGATTTTAGCAATGAAATCCAAGTATCTTGAAGTTTTAGGAAATTTTAATCCTGGCATCTTTTCGTCGAAAAGGTATATTTGCGTCACCTCCTCTCCCGCCATTTTGGAGCGAAAATCAGACTCGACCCAGTCCTAAATTATCACGTAACCTAAAGACGCACCGAGAAACAACAACGAAAAAAACCGAATCAGTTCCAAAAGAACAAAGGAATATTTCGTTGCTTCGCTACGCATGCTACGAAAGCAATTCACTTGCTTTGGTCGGGAAAAGCGAAGTAATTTCGCTACTGCAATGAAAAGAACGCTACAATAATCGAATCAACTTTTGCTTCGCTCCAAAATTTTTCAAAATACAATTGGCCTAGGTTGCCTAGGTTGGCTTTTCTTGGCAGTTTTCTTTGGAGAGGTCATTGTACTAGGGGGCAACTTTATGAAAATAGGTGGGCAATGGTAGGGACTAGGGGGGCATTTGCCCCCTAGTTACTATGTCAAAAGAAGCCCTGCTCCAAAATAATGCACTCATAAATCACACCACATTAGTCATCAGACACTTTACCTGATCTGAATGGTATGCCACTAACTTTGACATAATCTCATATTCGTCCATACCAGGGTGTTTTGATTGCATATTTTCAATAGCACGGCTTTTCGCAACTATTAGACAGACTAACAAGGCTTCACTTGCGCTGCCCTGAAGAGGAAACAGAATGTTTTGGTTATTTTCGGTATTTCTCGGTTTGGTTTTTGTGTTATTTTCATTTAGATCAGTATGTCATGAATCAGGTCCACATTTTGATCAGCAATCTGAGCCCCAACCCTCCAACTCTACACCACCGGGCACTACAGATATATAACAATAAATACATTTTTCCACAAGTGGCATACCACAATAAATGGGATTCGAACCTGGACTGCATGACCAGAGAGCCAACGACGTTTCCACTGAGCTAAAGAGCTCAATGAAATCGCCGATTAATTCTCCAAGTCATACAGCTCAAGGCTCTCCTCCCGTTTAGACTTTTTCGTGTTTCGGCTATGTTGAGCCTTCTTCAGCACCATACATATGTATACATATTTGTTATGAATGGCGAACACAAGGATTGATTTTTCCACAAGTGGCATACCAGAATTGATGGGATTTGAACCCAGGACTGCATGATCAAAGAGCCAACGACATTTCCACTTAGCTATAGAGCTCAATTAATTAGCTGAATAAATAGCTCTCCAAGTCATACAGGCAAAAGCCCTCTTCCCGTTTAGACTTTTTCACGTTTCGTTCGCAATTCACGAAAATTTTGAATAAATATTTCTGGTGCTGAAGAAGGCTCAACATAGCCAAAACACGAAAAAGTCTAAACGGGAGGAGAGGCTATATGACTTGTGAGTTACTCGGCGATTTTAACGAGCTCTATAGCTCAGTGGAAAGGTCGTTGGCTCTCTGATCATGCAGCCCATGGTCGAGTCCCATTTACTGTGGTATGCCACTTGCGGAAAAATCTATCCTAGTGTTTGCCATTCATGACAAAGAAGTAAGTAAGGTGTATCAGTAATTCTTGGCCGCACATCCCACTAACTAACCAACTAACTAACTAACTAACTAACTAACTAACTAACTAACTAACTAACTAACTCACTAACCAACTCATTAACTAATTAACTAAATAACTAACTAAAAAACTAAAAAACAAACTAAATAACTAACTAACTAAATGACTAACTAACTAACTAACTAAGTAATTAACTAACTAACTAACTAACTAACTCACTAACCAACTCATTAACTAATTAACGAAATAACTAACTAAAAAACTAAAAAACAAACAAACTAACTAACTAACTAAGTAACTAACTAACTAACTAACTAAGTAACTAGCTAACTAACTCACTAACTAACTGACTAAGTAACTAGCTAACTTACTAACTAATTAACTAACTAATTAACTAACTAACTAAAAGACTAACTAGCTAACTAACTAACTAACTAACTAACTAACCAACTACCTAACTAACTAACTAACCAAAGAAAGAACGACGAAACTAGCTAACTAACAAACTAACTAGTACCCTATGAACATGTCTTGTTTTGATATTGACAGATTAAAAACCCAAAAATGAAACAAGAATAAAATCTCATAAAAAGCTGTTTATTTAAAGGAAGAAAAACACGGAATTCTGTAGCTACTTGTATCGAACCACCACCAAGAGATCTTTCATCGCCTTTTTTCGAAAAAGCAAGGAATTCCTTTGGTAGACCAATCATTTCACCTGACAAGGTAAAATTTAGATCGTTAAGTTAGGGTTATGCCGAAAAACGTTACGATAGAACATTTTCTGTTCACTTCACGTTTTTGAGACGTTTTCCTCTGATAAAAATTTTGTTTTCATTGCGGGCTAACCTATTCCTTCACTGATTCAATACCAAAAACGCAAAATCTTAATCAAAAACCGGAAAAATTATCCAGAAATGCCGTAAAACCGTTCACCGACAATATTTTCGAAACTGAAAAACCGCGTAATTTTTAGGAAAAAACCGAAAACCCGAGCCAAAATATTTGCAAAACCGTGTAACCGTAAAACCCAAATACCCCTCTCGGATAGGGTACAGTTGCTCGCGGCCGTAGGAGCACTCAGGCCGACTGTGATTCACGGGAATCAGTTGGCAACTAATACCCGAAGTAGCACACTCCCAACTGTCCGGAATTGTGCGCCGAATAGTTGCCGTTGAACTACAGTTGACATCCGCTATCTCGAACATTCGCTATCTCGAACGATTTTCCATTTCCCCTCGTTTTGGTATTTGGATTTATATAGAAAAATCATCCGCTATCTCGAACCCCGTTATCTCGAACATCCGCTGTCTCGAACCATTTTCGATTTCCCATCGAGGAAAACCTGCTCTTTATATCGAACTTTGCCAAATTTTCTACTGAACTGGATAAAGAGACAGACAGAAAATATGTATAAGTTCGCCTAGCTGAGCGGGAATGGCAGCAGCTAAGTGATATGCTGCCCATGTATACGATAGATGAAGCTGTTCTCTTTCGAGATGTGCTGCATCGCCATTATCTCAATTTCACAAATAGTAGGAATGAAAGCAGATGAGCTTTGACTCCTATGTAAAGAATAACAGACTTGTTTGATGAAATTTGGGATCAGTAACCCTGCATGTTAATCGGAGTTCCTTTTCTGACTTAAAAACTATAATTTTTCATATTTATATGGGGCATCCATTATTTCGAACATTCGCTATCTTGAACAAATTCCAGTTTCCCATGAGAGTTCGAGATAGCGGATGTCAACTGTAGTTGCAGGAGTGCTTATTTCGACAGGTCTGTTGCAATAAACTAGTTCCCATAAATCGCTCTTTAGCAATCGGCAACTATTTCTGACTATAAAATTACAAGAAACAGCCGAAAAATTTTCGGGCATACTTAAAAGCTTTTCTCGTCTGACACTCTTCAGAGTAGGTAAAACACACACTAATTATAGAAGGAAAAAAGACTCAGGAACCAAAGTGAGGCGAAGGTTGTAGGTGTGCGCTTCTCCATGCGCGGATTATCTAACGTTAGCTTGGTAGCAGCGAGTTTCGTATCTATAAAGTCTTAGCATTTATTGTCTCATTCGAGTTTCATTTTGATTATTATGGCTGAAAATAACGACAGTCAAACTGCTAGTGCTCAAGTGAAGAAGAAATCATCTTTTGGTAAGCAGTGTGCCGCTTTTGGCTGCTATAATTTCTTTTATAAAAGTGATGGTACTCCGACTGGCCTACGCTTCTTTCGATTTCCACAAAAGAATCCAGAGAAAAGGTTGTGGTGCAGTTTGATCAAAAGAGTTGATGGTTTGGATGGTTTCAAAGTGACTCCAAGCACAGTTTTGTGTCAAGATCACTTTAAAGATTCAGACATCAAGCGAGGCCCAAATCGTTGGAATTTACTCCGTGGTGCAGTTCCATCTTTGAAACTGTACAATGTTGAGGCCACTAAGAGCAGCAAAGTTTCGCGCAAAGCTCCAAAAGACCGCAGCTCATTTGTTAATATTCAAGACCTGCAACCTTGTTCTTCCGCTACATCAGAAGAAATTTGTGAACTTGATGATCTTTCTTATTTGAAAAGTGGTTCCAAGTTTGTAACATGTTCCACACAAACTGATTTGTCATTTATTGATAGCCCTGTGCTATTAAGTGATAGTGATGACACTGGTGATTCTCTCAAGACTGATCATTGTTATTTTGCTGAACCAGCAAATGAGAATGATCAGAGATGTTATGTCGACCTTCAGCAGAAAATTGATGAACTTTCTTCTCAAATTTCACAATTGAATGCTGATTTATCTGTGGCAAACAAGGCACTCTTTTCCATTGACAAATTAAAAATGATGATTCTGCAGTCAAATTTTACAACCGATTTCCTAATTATTCTTCATTGAAATCGGTTTTGAGTATTTGGAGCCAAAGCTGGAAAATATGTCCTACTGGTGTGGCTCAAAGTCTTTTGAGAAATCAAAGAGCAACGGAGAGAGGCTAGAATCTGACTTGAAACGTGGCCGAAAGCGAGTCCTCCCAAATTTTGAAGCATTCATACTTGTTTTGATGCGTCTTAAAGTTGGTTTGTTCTTGACTGATCTTGGAGATAGATTTGGTATTTCGACTGGTCATGCTTCAAGAATTTTTACCACCTGGATCAATTTCTTATATCATGAATTGCCACTGCTTTTTCCCTTTCCTCCAAAAGAACTCATCCAGAAACTAATGCCTAAAGAATTCAAGATATACCCTTCCACGAGAGTCATCATTGACTGCACTGAGATCTTCATTGAGGTTCCATCATCCATGAAAGCTCAGTCACAAACATGGTCTGAGTATAAGCATCACAACACATGGAAAGCACTGGTAGGAATATCTCCTACTGGTGCAATTACATATGTATCAAAGCTCTGGTCTGGACGTGTTTCTGACAAAGAAATCACCGAAAAATGTGGTATTCTATCTCTCCTTGAGCCAGGTGACAATGTAATGGCAGACCGCGGATTCGATATCACTGATATTCTCCCAATTGGTGTCACCCTCAATATTCCTCCCTTTAAAGGTACTCGTGCACAGCTGACTCCTCAAGAAAGTGAAGAAACCGCCCGTATTGCAGCTGTTAGAATCCACGTTGAAAGGGCAATTGGTAGGGTTAAAAACTTTCATATTCTTGATGGTGTTCTACCCTTAACCTTGTATCCAGTTTCTAATCAAATTTTTACTGTCTGTTGCTTGCTAACTAATTTCTTGCCTTTTCTGGTAATGCCTTCAGCTCATGAGTAATATATATATATATTCTGATATATCTGAAAGTATTGATACAAGATACCAAAACTGAAAAATAAGAGGTAAACAATGAGTAAAAAGTAACTAAATACATGTAAATATAAGTTTTACAATGCACAAAAATTTTGTGTACCCACCCCACTGGATCTTCTTATTCTGAAAACAGATTAATAATTTATATACATTTGTAGTATTGATTGAAAAAATATTTATTTAACCATCAAATGTTGTTAGATATTACTGAGCTTGATTAACAAAACACTTGCTTGAACTATGAAGCAATATGATTTGGGGCCCTTACAACATTATCTTGATGGTTTCCAAGGGATCTATTTTGGATTTTTCGATTGGCTTTCAAGGGATTGATCGATGTTTTGATCGTTTTTTCAGCAATATCTTTTCTATATTCACAATGTTTATAAAAATATGTGTATTAGTGTAGATGTAAACTTATTTGGCTACAAAACAGAACAGAACTGCTATAGTTTTTATCAGATGTCCTTTTATACATTTTTATTGTTATATTGTTAAGAAAATTGTGCTATTGTTTACGTTATGTACATATTTAAACTAATCTTAAAATAATTTGAATCCATAATAAACATCAGAAGGCCACTAACAATTCTTTATCATCTTTATCCCTTTTGTGTCCACAAAAATGTAATTATTCACGAAGAAAATTTCTCCCAACCACCATGAATATACAATGGAAGTCCCCTTTTAACACGTTTCGTGAAATACTCTGGTAATACAGCTTTACAATAAAAATGATGAAGCTGAGGAAGGATGAATCTCTCAACAAAATTTGCATCATAATTGATCGATTCGATGAATAGTGGCTCATGATCTCCAAACCACACCACCAGATCCACTCTCTTCAAACCAGAACAAAACATTTGACCTTGAATTTGATAATGGTAGCGATTTTTCTTTTTAAGATGGATTTTCTCATCTGTTCTTGTAAGAAAGAAGCTCTTGTCATCAAGTGCAGCCTCAAGAGAAGCTGAAAACTTTGAAAAAGGGCATTTGATCTCAAGTCCCCAAGATATATTATTGTGATGAACAATACCATCCAAAGATGCACCCAAGAAAGAATGAGATTTTGAGATGATCAGACCAGGTTCATCCACTGATATGTTATGATAGCCTTTTTTGATCATAGAATCAAGATACAAGGAACGAACATGCGGCTCATATAATTTCCCATGTTGTGTAGCTGTAGAAGAGAAACTTGAATAAAACATTGATTTCAGCTTTGAAGATGGTTCAACTGTATTGACTGCAGCTGAGTAAAAATTTGATGCAGTTATTCGATATAGTCGGTGTTGTTTCCATGAATCATTTTCTGACTGACCTCGAGTAGACTTTTCAATTTCACAAATCTGCAATGGGCTGAGGATCATATGAGATTTAGCATGGTGTTCCATCATTTCTTTAAAATTGGAGCAAGATATGTCATAATCATCAGTGAAGGGTACAGAATCAGCATCATTAGAGACAGATAGCTGAACAAATAGATTTTCAAATGGAGAATCCAACGAATTGACGGTTTCAGTAAGAACAGATGTATCACTTGATGACTGTGTCTCAGGAAAGGGATGAAAGGCAAAAAAACAACTGATTGGTGTTGATGAAGCAATGGAATTTCTTAACTTTTCAAAATGTTCATCATGCAATTGGCGATCTTTGCTTTTACGAGGATCATGGTGATTTACTTGTGGATTTGTGATTGAACTATTATCTTTTCCAAACTTTATTTTCTTAATAACAATTTGATCAATAGAAGCAGGAGCGATTTTACTTGAGGATGACGGAACATTCCAAGCAGATAATTTGGATGTGCAAGAGACGGGCTCAGGACAGCTCTGATAACCTTTTCTGTTGAAATCCTCCAACGCAAAAAGCACACCACCAACATGATTACAGTTGCCAAAACCAGAAACACCAGCACCTGCGGGACATGTACAGGCTGCAGAGGAAACATCACCAGAATCATTGGATAAATTGTACAAAGTGTTCTTCATTGATGCTTTCATACGCACATCAAAATATGTATAGTTTAAATCTTTTGCCACAGAGAATGATCTTATGTATCCTTCGTAAAAGAACTGGAAAGATTTAAGCCTTTTGTAGGCTGTACTCTTCAATTTGATATGCTTGAACTTTGTTGTTCGAATAACAAGATAATCGTACAGCTGGACAAAAGAAAAAATTGGAGTGCCTCTGAGATCGGATGTCCACGGCAAATGGCTGCATTTATTCTTAAAAATTGATTCGTACGTGCAGTGATCTTCATTTGCTTCTTCAACTTGGGTTGCTGAACACATACTGCCGTCTTCTTGCCTCTGTATCCGTGAAAGAATGGCATAGGCCCTTAGAATAAGGTCCGCCTTTGACCCAGACATTTTCTCTTTATAAGCAGCCAAAATTACTCTCAATTCTTTCACAGTTAAATTTCTTAAATCATCAAGAGAACTAACAGATTTCTTTTCGGGTAACAGCGATTGAACAGCATTCTTCTTTTCTTCTTCTTTACATTTTCAATACTATTGTATCATAATGTTTTTCACGACTCTCTTCCACCCATCTCTATCATCAGCCATCATTTTAAGTTCTGTTATTGCTGATTCATCATTGATTTTTATGTTTAGTGGTTTGATGTCATGTTCAATCTTTTTCAGCCATGTTAGAGGTGGTCTTCCAACTTTCCTTTTTGCAGGTTTCAAGCATTCTTGTAGAGCTTTCCTTGCAGGTGTTTCATCTTTCATTCTTAGTACATGACCGAGCCAGGTTAGTCTTCTTCTTTTGATTTTGATGCTCCATGGTTCAGAGTTAGATTTTTCATATAACTTTTCATTTGAAATTGTTTTAGGCCAGTAGATTCCAATGACTTTCCTAAGTAACCTTCTATGGAATGTATCGATTTGTTCCTCTCGTTTGCTGGTTAGGGTCCATAGTTCTGAGTTATATAAGAAAACTGATGCTGAGAATGCTTCAAAAGTTCGTATCTTCATTTGTAGGCTAATGTGCTTTGATTTATATATTTCATTCATGTTTTTTATACTTGCCAGGGTGAGAATTTTCCTTCTTTTGATGTCTTCCTCTGTATCAAGTTTGCTACCTAATAATTTGCATTCTTTCCAGTTTGGGGTGTCATCTTTCACTGGCTCTTTGTATGTTAACCAATCAAGATCAGACCAACGAGGTTTATCATCTTTGTGTTTCAGTAGTGTTTCTAATGTAGGTGTTTTAGGTGGAGGTGGTGGAGGTTTTGGGATTTGATATCTTTCGGTTTTGCCTATGTTGACTTTTAATTGATAATTTGTGAGTAGCTGTGGGATTTTCTTTTCTAATTCATTGATTTCTGCCTTGGATGTTCCAGCATATGTTATGTCATCAGCATATTTTGGTTTTATTAGAAATCCTTTCATTTTCGTCTTAATTGGTTTGTTGAGACATTTTGCAAGATACAGGATGAATAAGATAGCACTTAAACAATCACCTTGCATTATTCCAATAGTTGTCATGAAGTTTTCTCCAACAGTGTTGCCTATTTTCACTTTCAATTCAGGTTTATTTGTAAGAATACTCAGCATGTGTAGCTCATCCTCATCAAGTATTTCGTCTAGTTCTTCAAACAGGATTTTTCGATTTACCGTATCGAAAGCTTTTGACATGTCTAGTAAAAGTAAATATAAGGTGTAGTCACTGCAAGTGATTGCCTTTTCTGCTAAAAGTTTTACTGCAAATACTTGCTCTGTTGTTCCCCTTCCCGGTTGGTATGCGGCTTGTTCAATTGGTATTTGATGTTTTAAGCGGCTCCATGTTCTGTCAATCATACAGATGGTGAGTAATTTTCGGAGAACAGATAAGAGTATTATTGGTCGTAAGTTTTCTGTGGGGCCTTTTGATTTTCCTGGTTTCTGAAGTGGTCTTAAAATTCCAAGAGCAAGTTCTGCTACTTCTTCTCCTTTTGATGCAACCATGTTGAAGATTTTGGCAATTTCGTGATGTATTTCCTCAGGTGCATACTTTATTAGTTCAAGTTCTAGTTCATCAGGTCCAGCACTTTTACCATTTTTAATTTTTGGCTGCTCTAGTTATTTCCTCTTTTGTGAAAGGTTGTGTCATTTCTTTTGGTGGATAATATATATAGTCGTCTTTTGAGCTTTCAGGGCCAAGCATTTTCTTGAAATATTTTGACACAATTTCGACTTGTTCTTCTTCAGATGCAGCTATTTTTCCGTTTTCATCTTTGACGCATAGATTCTCTCTTGGTTTTCTGTTGTTGAATTCTTTAACAGCAGCAAAATATCGAGTTGAGTCATTTTCATTTTTCAATACTTTTGAGCTTTGATTCCAGTTGGTCCTCTTCAATTTCTCTAATCCTTTTCCTCATTTCTTTTTTATGGTTTTCTTCTCATTTACTTTTCATTTTTCGTTCTTGTTTTTGACAAGCTTCAATGTCAAGTTTGATCTTAAGTTTCTGTTCAGCTAATTTCTCTAGTTCTGGATCATTGTGTTTCTTTTTATTCTTTTTAGTTCCTAGTGCAATTTCTCCAGCTTCCTTCGTCACCTTACATATCATTTTCCATTTTCTTGTCCTGATGTTTGTTCATTTATTTCATTCATGTTTTGGTAATTTCAAATTTGTATTTCTTGATTTTTCCTTGTCGTGAAATCCTGCTACCTCTATTTTCGTTTGCTTGTCTTGACGAGAAGGTTTGTGTTTGTACCATTCAAAATTTATTTCAGTTTTTACAAGTTTGTGATCAGTTTCTGTTGAGATTCCACCATATGATCTGGAGTTTCTGATGAAGCGTCTATGTTCAATTCGAGTGATGACATAGTCGATTTGATTTCGTATGGGATTTCTCCTTTTTTCTCCATCTTTCGTGATGAAATCGCGGAAAGGTGCAGTCCATGTTGTCCTATGACACTGTTTGATGTTAAATAGTGTGTTGGTGATTATTAGCTTTTCTTTCTTACAGGTTTCTAGAAGGCGCTGTCCATTGTTGTTTATCATTCCTTTGCCATACTTTCCAATATTTTCTTTAAAATTTTCGTAACCTGATCCCGTTTTAGCATTGAAATCTCCAGCAAGAAAGATGGCATCTCTTTTTGGTGTTTTATCAATGATGTCCTCTATGGTTTCATACAGATGTTCTTTCAGTTCAGGGTTTTTCTCAGATTTTTCTAGGGTTGGTGCATAAACTGAAATGAATTTGAGTTTGTTGTTCCTTAGCTTGATGTCAGCAGTGCAGATCCTATCACTGATTCTCAGGAATTTTGGGTTGAGGCTTTTCTTTACTAAAATTCCGGCTCCATGAGTGGCATAAGAGTTTTGCTTGTTTGTTGTGAATAGGATGTAGTCTTTTATGGTACTTACAGTTTGTTCTTCTTTGATGTGTGTTTCTTGTAAAGCTACGATGTCCAGTTTGTATTTTTCAGCATCTTTGACTAGTGTTTCACGTTCATGTTGTTCGTTGATTCCTCGTACGTTCAGTGTTCCGATGTTGATTTTGTTGATCATTATGTTTTCAGCAATAATAGAAGTGTTTTGATGATTCCATGATGTTGATAGATGGAAGAGATTTTGAAATTTTAGGCATTCGATCTCGAGAGATCGTCAGGGTTGCCACACGCCTGAACCGCATTTTGATGATTCCATGATGTTGATAGATGGAAGAGATTTTGAAATTTTAGGCATTCGATCTCGAGAGATCGTCAGGGTTGCCACACGCCTGAACCGCAGAACAGCATCCAAAACTAAATCGAAGAACTGGTGTTGCGTGCTTCGCTTTGGTTGACTACAACCTTCGCCTCGTTTTCAAATGCCAGTCTCGCAATCAAAATGAATTGGGAAAAAGGTCTATTGCTGAGATTTGGATACCAGTTGGTGGGCGGGGGGTGGTTGAGTAAGGGTGGGGGGTTAAAAATGACTACTCTTAGGTGCCTAATTGCTGGGATTTGGATACAAGTTGGTTGGAGGGGTGGTTGAATAAGGGTGGGGGGTTCAAAAATGACTACTCTTAGGTGCCTAATTGCTGGGATTTGGATACCAGTTGGTGGGAGGGGTTGGTTGAATAAGGGTGGGGTTCAAAATGACTACTCTTAGGTGCCTAATTGCTGGGATTTGGATACAAGTTGGTTGGAGGGGCTGGTTGAATAAGGGTGGGGGTTCAAAACGATTACTCTTAGGTGCCTAATTGCTGGGATTTGGATACAAGTTGGTTGGAGGGGCTGGTTGAATAAGGGTGGGGGTTCAAAACGATTACTCTTAGGTGCCTAATTGCTGGGATTTGGATACAAGTTGGTTGGAGGGGCTGGTTGAATAAGGGTGGGGGTTAAAATGACTACTCTTAGGTGCCTAATTGCTGGGATTTGGATACAAGTTGGTTGGAGGGGTGGTTGAATAAGGGTGGGGGTTCAAAAATGACTACTCTTAGGTGCCTAATTGCTGGGATTTGGATACAAGTTGGTTGGAGGGGCTGGTTGAATAAGGGTGGGGGTTCAAAACGATTACTCTAAGGTGCCTAATTGCTGGGATTTGGACACCAGTTGGTTGGAGGGGGTTGGTTGAATATGGGAGGGGGCTAAAAAATGACTACTCTTAGGTGCCTTATTGCTGGGATTTGGATACCAGTTGGTGGGAGGGGGGTGGTTGAATAAGGGTGGGGGGTTCAAAAACGATTACTCTAAGGTGCCTAATTGCTGGGATTTGGACACCAGTTGGTGGGAGGGGGTTGGTTGAATACGGGAAGGGGCTAAAAAATGACTACTCTTAGGTGCCTAATTGCTGGGATTTGGATACCAGTTGGTTGGAGGGGGTTGGTTGAATATGGGAGGGGGCTAAAAAATGACTACTCTTAGGTGCCTAATTGCTGGGATTTGGATACCAGTTGGTTGGAGGGGGTTGGTTGAATATGGGAGGGGCTAAAAAATGACTACTCGTAGGTGCCTAATTGCTGGGATTTGGATACCAGTTGGTGGGAGGGGGTGGTTGAATAAGGGTGGGGGGTTCAAAAACGATTACTCTAAGGTGCCTAATTGCTGGGATTTGGACACCAGTTGGTGGGAGGGTTGGTTGAATACGGAGGGGCTAAAAATGACTACTCTTAGGTGCCTAATTGCTGGGATTTGGATACCAGTTGGTTGGAGGGGGTTGGTTGAATATGGGAGGGGGTCTAAAAATGACTACTCTTAGGTGCCTTATTGCTGGGATTTGGATACCAGTTGGTGGGAGGGGGGTGGTTGAATAACGGTGGGGGGTTAAAAAATGACTACTCGTAGGTGCCTAATTGCTGGGATTTGGACACCAGTTGGTGGGAGGGGGGTGGTTGAATAAGGGTGGGGGGTTCAAAAATGACTACTCTTAGGTGCCAAAGGTACAGAAAAAACTGATTTAGGTACTTACCCAACTAAATCCAATGCAGTTAATAGCACTTGATAGAATTTCACCAAGTATACTAGGATATGATGTTCTAGACGGATAGTATGCATGAAAATGAGGACTCTGCCAATGCGTTATCTAAGAAAAAAAACAATATGTTTTTAAGCTGCGATAGCATGTCCCTAACCAAACCACTGTCCAGTATGGAGTTTCAAACTCAAGTTTTCATCTTAAGTTTCAAACACACTTTTCAAAGAAACAAATAGCCTGAACTACTATTTTGATAATAGAACAATAGACCTTTATTGCTTCACTTGGCTTGAAGATGATTTTGGTTGGTGTTCTTTGCGGTTGCATGACTGAATGGACTGTAGATCCAATTTTTGCCAAGCTCCCCTGCAGGCCAATTTCTAGACAAGTCCGCCCACTGCATAGACTGCAAAGTTGGCCCACTACCAAGTCCGCCCACTTCTATCTGGACACATTGGCTCACTGACATTCTAAAAATCCACTTTCTGACTTGCCTTTGCCTTGTCCCCACCTCCCAGAAACCAGATTCTCAGGGGTGTGGCCAAAAATTGAAAAGTGAAAGGGAGGGAGGGGTAAAATGGCAAAGTGGGATACAGTAGAAAGCCAAGTAATTTTGAAGAAATTTCTTGAATTTTTAGATTACGCAGCTGGGTGATAGTTTTCCGCCATTTTTCAAAAACTGGGTAGACTGGAATCAATCATGACAATGACATGGTTTGTCATCATGGTCATATCATTTGGGCTATTCCATTATTTATCCATACAGGGTAATGGAAGTAATATTTTGCTGAAGGTCATACCCCCTGGATATTGAACCTCTGAAGGTGGAAAACCACCTGGAAATTTTGAAATTTTTAGCAGCATCACTACATGCGAGAAATGTAATGGAAGAAGTAACAATTTTTAGAAACCCCTGGAATTTTTAGTGCTGCCAAATGACCCCCTGGAAATTTTCTACCTTTATACACAAACAGTAATGGAAGTAAGCTATATTTCTTCACTCTATGAAGACTGCTGAATTGATAGAAGGCCCTGGAAACTCATAAAGCATCCCCCATTTATCCATTTATAGGTAATGGAAGTAAAAAAAAGTTTCCTGATGCCCTGGAAAATATAGATATCCGTGGCAACACCCCCCAGAGAAATAACAATTTTTTATGCTCAGATAACTAGGAAAATGGCTTTATGTTAATCTATAAACGTAACCACAACATAACAGAGCATACTATGATTATTATACTATTACTGAAAATGATGTGTTTTATGCAACCCGGGCTTATTGGGCTATACAAAATTTATGAAAGAAATTACAAACCAAATCTACATATATATAAAACATACAAGAAAATACCATCAAATAATATCATAAATCTTAGTTAAAACAAGCTAAAAATATAGTATACAAAATATTCAGCAATAAAATAAAAAGGAAGAATATGTATCAATTTTGTAATACACTCTTTTTTTTATAAGAACAATTTTATAAGAACACGAGCCTGGAATTTACCCAGATTTTATACCAAATTGAGGCTGGCCTTTTCAAAAGCCATAAGAATTTCAGCTAAATATGTAACTAAGACAGTCAGACTGAACGTAAGAAGCAAGCAAACAAAGAAATACACAAGAATGCTGCATTTTCGCAGAACCCCACTACCACCCTAGGCATTCCTTGAAAAATATAGCTTTCTTAGTAACCAAGGAATTAAGAACAGATTAAGAACATTTCAGGCCCAAAAACGGCAAAAATTTAAGAACAGCCAGCCTCGATCAAAATTTCCTGGTTCTTATAAAAAGAAAAGAGTGTAAAATGAAAATCCAACTTGGAACTCTTGATGAAGAATATTGCAACAACAACAACAAGAAAAAACTACTTCTTCAGATTAGTGTCGCGTGTCCATTCAGCCCATCAACCGTCATGCGTTGTTATCAAGTTTTGTGAAATTTTCACTTTCAGCTTTTAAAGGCAGTCTGTCCCTCACTCGATTGGTTAAACAAAACAAAGAGTTCTTTAAATAAAAGCTCTGATATCTTTATCATTTTCATGGACGGGAAATTGATAAAGATCTCGTTCATCTTTTGAATTCGATGAAATCTTCTTTTGATGAAATCTCTGTATGCTGCATGCAATAATTAGCAACCAATCAAATCAGTGACCAATCAGAAAGACTAATGCTCATGATGCTCGCTCTGGGTTCGTGTTCGTCCACCCTTGCTTTATTCAGTTCCCAACATTCGATTGTAGAACAATTTTCTGTTATAAAATGACATGAAAACATGAAATAAAATATAAGAATTGTCTTACCCCTGGAAAAATATGTTCTTCGACGTCACGGAAAATCTGTTCCCATTTCTCACCAATGCTCGGTGCTGAATCTGGTAAACGTGGCCTAAGATAGCCGGGCTGAACATCAGGAAGCACGCTGTACCTTCCTGCATCCTCTAGGTACTCAGCCACAAAATCAATCAATTCATGACCTGCTTTTCTGAACTGTTCAGCATTCATCTTTGAACTTCTGTTGTTTTCTTGCGGTAAACGGGTCTAATGTCGATCGTCAGCCTGCCACAAAGCTTAAGGGTCAAGCAAGACTGTTGCGCAAGACCAGGGCCGAGGTCCCCAGGAGCGAGCCCAATCCACAGTAGAGCCCGGGGTCGAGGTTCCAGGAGCGACACAGCTCCGGCAGCTCAACGTCACTTTCAAACGCGAATATAATTCCAGCACTTGAACATGAGGCGAAGATGGCATTGTTTGTTTAGCGCTATGCGCTAGTAGACTTATTACATTCGTCGTAGTCTACGCTCCTCCCCGCTCCAACCACTCTGAGGAAGCAGCTGTATGTTGTTATAGATAGTTGATAGAAGCTGTTTCCGAAAGAGAAGGAGGAAAGTAATAAGTCAAAGTCGCTAGGACTTCAGAAGTAGATGAATTAACGGGAGCTCGACCCAGGCTGTTACGCTACGGTGGCCAGGGCTAGACTGCCTGCGTCTCACTCTTCGCAAACAGCAAGAACAAAAACAACAACAACCACACAGCTGTTTGCTTAGAGTAGTTTGAGAGTCCAGTATAGACTCAATAGCGATGACTACGACTCGTGTAATAAGTCTAGGCCCGGGCCAACTTCATTCCCAAGGATATCTGTTGTTGTTGTTGTTAGCTCAGCCCGCAACAGATAACTGGAGCAGCGCAGTGTTACGTAGCGTAGAATCGTAGAGGTCCTATTTGCCCTGGGTACGAGGTTGTGGCCAGGGCTACTGTCGAGTGAGGTTTTTAAAGCCTGAAAATCAAACCAATCAACGCAGTAAGAACACAGGTTGGCGCTTAGAAAGACTCAACTTTCAAATTTTCTTATATTTTCTTATAAAAATAAACCATGAATACAGGACAAAATTTAATGTGGCTCACTTGGTGGTGATTAAAATTAGAAAAAGTGTCAAAGTCAGCAAGGGTTACAAGAAATTAAGCTAAAAATCTAAAATGCGAGGATTTGTGTAAAAGTAATGTGAAAATAATAATAAAATGTGCATGTTCTAACAAAACGCCCCAGATAAATTTAAAACTAAGAAAAATCTAAAATTAATAGCTGAAATAGAAAAATATAGAAAAAGTGCACAAATCAAGGGGTGTATAGTATTGTCAATCTGAGAAACTCAAGGAGCACAGAAATTGTTAAGAAATTTCGAGATTGTCGAGAAATTTCGACGCATTGGAATAAAATTTTGGAAATTCGAAATTGTTAAGAAATTTCGCCGCACTGGAAAAATTTTGGAAAATTTCGAAATTGTCAAGAAATTTCGACACATTGGAATGAAATTTTGGACTTTTTTGAAGCATGCAAATTGGAATTTTTAGCCTAGAATTAATGTGGCTTTTTTTACCCTATATACACCCCTCGTGCAAAATAAGAAACATAGACAATTCGGTTGGTTTCTTGCATGGAGAAAAGTTACTCTCTATTCCCTCACCCATGCTTATAGAATGCTTCTTGCATTTTTTAAGCTCCACGAAAAACTAAAATTGACCCAAAATACCTAAAATAATACTTTACTGCTGAAATTTAATAACAAACGTCAAATCAACTACAGACTTAATTTAATACAATTTTTTACACATTAAATCCAAAATGACAAATAAATCGACAAAAAATGATTCGTACAAAAAGATGCTACGAACCATCCCGAAACAAACGTTTTCGGTTTTTTCGCGAGTTGTCGTGACGAATTCTCGTAAACACTTTCGGGGCTTCAAGTTCGGAAAATCTTAAAACGAAATCTGTTTTGGCCATAATTTTGTCTGTAAAGCCGCCGCGAAACGATCAAACATTGTAGGTCAAACATCATAATTTTGCTTCTCCAAAAATTATTTGATCGTTTGGCCACATTATAAAACATTGCTCATCAAGAATGTTTTGATTACGGTTGGTAGAATATGTTTTTGCAGATATCAAACATTGCCAAGCAAATTCTGCTTTTTAATAATGTTTCGCGATGCGGCAAACCGGCCGAACATTGTTTGTAAAGCAAATTTCAATTGTTTGACCAACAATGTTTGATCGTTTGGTCACGGCCTAAGACAGATTTTCTTTCGAGCACAGTATCTCGGGAAAATAATGTTTTGGGCCATAAAAATATTTTTGACCCAGGAATAGCGTACAATTCTTAGACTTCTTTTTCAAACTTCGTACATCAATGTTAGGACTTAAAAAGCTGTAAAAAAGTCGAAATTTAGCGACCTCATTGCGTTTTCTTAAAATTTTGTTCAAAAATTCGAATTTCTAAACGCCTGACTGATTTTTAAAATCAGAAACCGTCCGAATTTTTAGTCTTAATTTTACTGTTTCTACAATATATAACTGCTTAAATGCTTACATACTCTACGAGATAATGATAATTCTGTGAAAATTCCAATATAAAATACAAAACATAACACATTAATTCATATTTACAAAAGTTCATATGGGAAGGCCTTGCATTGTCAGTAATCTAAATCCAATCTGATTCTGGCATTCAACCACATGATGATTCGAAAGTTAGTCTAAGATTGGGACAAAGATTCTTACCTTTTTCAATAAGCGATAGGCTTGTGCAGCTAGACACCAACAATTTACAGTCTCTTGGCTGAAGGAAAATACAAATAAAGTGTCTTGAAGTGTCTAAGACGTTTCTCTTACAACAAGATATCGCGCCCAACATTATTCTTTCTGGCCTACAATTTAGTCCAACTTCATGATTTCCAGCCTGACTTTCATGAATTAGGTTCCGGCCTAGGCCTGAATTAATTTAACACACCGACGACTCTGATGATTGGGGCGATGTGGACCAGCCTCCTGGACTACGCTTCGGTGAATCGGGGATGGCGTGAGAAAGCTCGCGGCAGCCGCCGGATCCTGCGGCGATATGCTTTTCCCAGGCGACGACATGTACGTGCCGGAATGCACCGACGGTGGAGTTGGGAACTGATGCTGCATGACCGATTGGATGCCTTCTCTATGCAATTGCTCTTGCAGATGTTTGTCATTAATGTTTTGATAATGAAAGTCATTTGATAGTCCCATGTGAATATTATTTGAGTAAGACATAGAGTTCAGTGAGTCTATTTCTTCAGCTGAGACAACAAGCTGATGATAGTGTGTTTGGTTTTTCGCCTCGTTCTCCACACTATGCGGAATTTTCGGCCTAGCGCCATTACTGTTACAACTGCTGAAATGCATGTTTACGTCGTTAGGCCCAATCGATGAATTCGGCAGAGCTGCGCTCACGTACATTGCGTTCTCTGTATTGATATCAATCGGAGTTGGATTGAACGACTGTGACGGCATCGTGACTGACGCACCATTAACCCAGTTAGATGGCAACTCTTCGAAGCACTCCTGAGTTTCAAATAGCGAGAAGCCTTCAATAATATCTTTATCCGACAAAACAGGCAGCGAACCTCTATAGCTGTCCGACGTCCTCACAGCCGGGCCTTTACCGGCACGACCTGGAGGCACTACTGCACACGGAGGCGATAGAGTTGGTGCCATAGTCATTGGCTGAGAGACTTGTTGCACGGCAGGAGCGGCAAATGTATTCATGCTAATTTGATTATTACTCAAAGCATAATTGTTCATTTTTGCTCGTACCGGCTGCTGCACGTTCTTGCTGCACGATTTCCGTTTTCTTTTATTCGCTGTCTTCCTTGCATCGCCATTAAAGTGCTTGTCTGTGACATTCACCGCACATGCAGGAAGACTGGCCTGGCAATGGGCCTGAGAGCGTGGAATATGGGACATTTTCGGAGCGATATTATTCATTTTAGGCCTTATTATGTTTGGCGGAGAAGTCGTACATCGTGGTGGCGTCGGGTGGCCATGTATATGAACATTCGGCGACTTTTGAGAATCCGGAGAGGTTGATCCAGGGGCTTTAGGCGGTGAGCTGGCTCCCATTGTCCAATCTGAAAGCAACTCGACAATGTCATGGTGACCTCGATCACGTGCAATTTGAATAGGAGATTGATCCATGTTGTCAGCGGCATTACGGTTGGCGAAATTTGACAACAAGATTTTAGCTGAACGAAAGCTGCCTTCGCGTGCTGCTAGGTAGAGTGCTGTTTGACCCTAAAGAGAACAAAAATAGCTCATTTAGCCTAGAATCATATACAGGCAATGTAATGTTGATAGAGGTGCTGTTGTATAAACTCGTACAAAAGTGGAAATCACTGACTTCTGGCAGCAAAACCAAAGTCAGCGCAGGCTTTGGTTTGATTTTCATGTGGAGCCATGTGGAATTTCAATTGATAGAAGCAGAAAAAATTTGGGGTATGGAATTTTATACAGAATTTAGGCCCCGCTTACCTGAGATCGGATCGAAATGGATCCGCACCCAGACTGCTGGTACGGATAGGCCTTGCGTTTACACGGGACCTGACGGATCCGATACCATTTGGATCAGCTATCCGTACCGGTTCTGCATCGCTTTCAAAAGTGGTCCCATTTGGACCCGATTCCCAGGACCCCGATCATATCCCGTGTAAACACCCGTCAACACATGAGATCGGTTCCAAACGGATCCGACTCCATTTGGATCTGCTATCCGTACCTATTTGGGATCGCTTTCAAAAGTGGTCCCATCTGGATCCGATCCCCAGGACCCGGATCCGATCCCGTGTAAACACCCGTCAAAAACGAGAGCACTTGCAGATGAATACCATCCCATTTGGACCCGATCTCGTGTAAGCAAGGCCTCATTTACCTTTACGCATCCATACCTTATTGTCAGCGGCATCAAGCTTTGTTCCATTTCTTGTCAAAATCATTGTTGCAACGTCGTTATCAACAGCCACAGCCCAGTGCAACGCAGTTCGACCTGAATTCAAAATTAAAATTTTAGACCTTACATCAAAATGTTGAGAGAAGGTCTTATCATTTAATGGGTAGTAAAGCATATAAATTTATGCCAATATATTTATAAATATATTTATGCCAGGAAAAGCACGGCTTCAACTCTAAAATGAATATATCAGCATGGCGGTCCTAGAAAACAAGGCCTAACCTCTAGGGGCCTAAGGAAGCATGTGTAAATTCTTTCAGTCATGAAATCATCGCATGTAGCATGATCACATTGACTCAGATTTGAGCAATTTCTTAAACACCCTTCCCGCCCATCTTCCGTTCTATCTTTTCCCTTTCTCTTCTACTTCTATCCGCCTCCTTTCGCAGTGGTACAGGTGTGTTAGCCACCACCACGGACAGTTGTGTAAGCTACCATCCAGGTGTGTTTGCAGAGACTACAGTTCCAGGTGCTGTCCGTTTGAGCACCTTAGCTGGAAATCCTTTTCCTGTTTCGGACACTGACTGCAGGAGTAATTCATCCCTTTATAAGGTTAGGGGGCATACCACGATAGATGGGAATTGAACCTGGACTGCATGATCAGAGAGCCAATGACGTTTCCACTGAGCTATAGAGCTCAATGAAATCCCCGAGTAACTTTCTGGATAATGAATGAATAATAAATGAATGGTGCCATTCATGAAAAATATGTAAAAATATGTATGGCGCTGAAGAAGGCTCAACATAGCCGAAACACAAAAGTCAAACGGAAGAAGGCCTTGGGCTGTATGACTCAGAGAGTTACTCGGCGATTTCATTGAGCACTATAGCTCAGTGGAAACGTCGTTGGCTTCCAGGTCTCCATTCCCATCTAATGTGGTTTGCCACTTGTAGAAAAATCTATCCTAGTGTTCACCATTCATGACAAATAATGTTAAGGGGATATATGCAATAGGTTAAGCATAAAACTAAAAGAATATACGACTCTAGGCCCACTTACGAATGATTACGTATTCCTTACCTTGATTGTCGACAAGGTTCACTTTCGCGCCAACATTGATGAGATCTTCTACCAGTGAATTAACTTCGAATCTACAAGCATCCATCAAAGGAGTGCTTCCATCGTTGCTTTGTGCGTCAATCATTGTTAACCGGTGTTTTATCAGAAGCTAAACGAAAGAACAACAAATAAGAATTACTATCTAGAATGAGGGGATGTAGGTCTTCAGCGAGCTTCATTGAGAACTAAAATCGATTTTCAGGAAGTACGTATAACTTTAAGCCTTGGCATTTCTAGTTTCACGATTGATACACGTTCCGCGTTTCAAAAATTGATTTTGCTCTTTTCACGGTTCACATTTCATAAAAACCGCTCGTTTGATGTCTAAAGCCGCGGCCACACGTGCGACTTTTGACCTGTTCTGGCGACGAGACACACCGGAAAATGTCCTGTTCTGAGAAATCCTGAGGTGCCTACACGCTGTTGCGACAAAAATGTTGCGACAGAAGATATGCGACAATAAACTTGAGCAATAAGAAGAATGGGTCCCACAAAACTTCCAGAAAAGCGCGCGAAAACAATTCAATTAGATTTCGCCAATGCCAAAAACTTGCTACATGCTGCGCTATAATTGGCGACAAGCCAAAATATTTCGCCAAAAGTTCAACCAAATCAATGTTCTGCTACCGTGTTTCCTCGGGTCGCAGAACACTTTGTTCGAAAATCTGTCCCTGGCTACCAATGCGACTTTTAGTTTTTACAGTTGCAGCGACAACTTTTTGTCATGTACTGTCGCCATTTTAAGCAAACAGTCGCACGTGTAGCCGCATTTTTGACAGGCAGATGACGGACTTTGTTCAACAAGGTCAAACCAAATGTCAAAAGGTCAAACCAAATGTCAAAAGGTCAAATCAAATGTCAAAAGGTCAAATCAAACGTCAAAAGGTCAAATCAAATGTCAGAAAATTGGATTCATCGTCGATGAAAATCTACTGTCAGCGGCAACTGAAAACATGTACTGTACAATCGTTGTCGCAGCGACAAAAACTGCCGTGCACGGCCGGCTTAAAGAACATATTTAGAAAAACATAGTAATGTAGCAGTGTTGTTTTACCTTAAATGGTCCCACAGCATCAGCCGTCACAGCCAAATGTAATGGAGTTCTTCCATGAACATCCCTTGCATTCGCATCCGCACCGCTCATTAACAGCTTTCTTAAACCGTCGACGTTGCCGTGTCTCGCGGCCAAATGAAGCGGTGTTTCCACTAGCACGTCGGTTATTGCAGAATGATTCGCTCCATTCGCCAGCAAGCTTTCGACCTACAAAAAAAATTCGTTAAAAGATCTAATGTATAACGTACCTTTAGGGGGCACTTTAAATATTTCTGTCGTCCAAAAATGGTCTATTAAAATGGTCCGAAAATGGTCCAAGTCCATTTAAATACCGCTTTGTCGTGGGCCTACCAGTTCCATTAAAATATCATGGCCTGAACATGTCAATGACATTTCCTACCTTATCCATTCAGGCTTGATACCTGCAAAATAGTGTGACCGAAATAGAGGCTTTGGTAAGACTCACTACACGATTTTGAATTTTACGCTCTCCTACTTTTGATGGTCTCAAACAGACAAAAAGCCACACTGAGCGACTGTGTTGGGAAAAAGCTCATGCAGTATACGACAGCTGGCTTTAGCAACATTTTGAACGTAGAAATTTAGTGAAAAATATGTTATCTCGATGTTGATGTCACACGGGATCTTATCTGGGTCCCCTCCCCAGAGCAACTGTCCTGTCTATCCCTCCCACTTTCTTGGCGGTACTGCCTTGTAGGACGTAACAAAGAATCCTTCAACTTACCACGGCTCCATCAGCACTGTCTTCACTATCCTTATCATCATCCTGATAAACATCCTTATAATCAGTATTACGGCATACAGCCACATGTAACGGGGTCAGACCACCAGGACCCCTCACATCTATGTCTGGATAGCAGCCACTAGAGACGAACGCCCCCTGAGGAGGAGTCAGTCCAACGTTGCGTGTATCAGCAGCTTCTCGATGGAGACTTGTCCAGGTCCTGTTGTCAGGGATCTGTTTGCACCCGTCTAACGACGAGTCAAGGCATACCATCTTCTGATCGCGAATGCTAGACGGGCTAGGTGGCGTATCCCAGGAGCATGAGGCTGATGCTATCGACTCTGCTGAAGAGTGGTCGCCAATTTTCATGGATCTGATAAAAGAAAGAGTAACATGAGTGCAATGGCTCATCAGAGAAAAAAAAAGATCTTAGAATGTAGAGATTCAATCGATAAAATCAAGTAATTAGCAGAGATGTGGGACGGGGAGGACACTCTTTCACATTTTGATAGGGATGTGTGGACAGTGGAATTTTTTTAGACCCATCCTCGGGTAATATTATTTTACGTAAACCCATCCATAGGTAACTGAAATTTTGGCGCCAATTTTAGGACTACAATAAAAACCACCAAAAAAAGGCTAAGATCCGGATTTTAGCATTTTCAACAACATTTATCAGTCTTTGGCAGATTAATTAGAAAATTAAGCATTCTTAGGCGAACTCATTTGAAAAACGCACACATTCTCAGGTAAAGAAAGCCCACAAAGAATACCCATTCTCAGGTAAGCCCAAGGAAAAAAGTCACCCATTCTGGCTGCACATCCCCGCACTGCCCCTCGGACGTGGGAGCGAGAAACTGCCTGTTGGTGGTAATAAGGATACAAGCCTACAACACAGCGGCACTAAAGTAAAGCTTTTTCAGAGGTGGTGCAAATTTCAAATCGGAATACACATAGGAACGGGCCGGGCATTTGAGAGGAACGTCAAGAGCTTATGGTAAAGTTAGAGAAAGCTGCTTCCTCTATCCCACTTCCTCCTACCGCCATGAGTCAATCCTGTATCAAAGTCTTCTTAATGAAATAAAATTAACTCGGAACTGTCTTCTGCCCCCCTATTTAGGATCCCGGCTATTAATAAAGGTTGTTCCAAGAACTTGCCAAAAAAATCATCTGCAAACAAGTGAAATTTGCTTATCAAAATTAGGCCATACTTCATGCTGTATTCCTGGCCAACTGGCTCTGATCGATCTGCGCATGGCGGGTTCCGTCTTTGATTTCCATCGGATAAAATGAATCCTTGCGGAACCCATAGTCGACTTGAGCATTTCTTGGCAGTAACCAAAACTCCGAAAGCAACAAGTGGGATGCTAATACAGATGAGCAAGATCCATAATGGCGCCAAGGGTTCTTCTTCTCGTTTCCTTTCTTGAGGTCTTTTCATCTCACCTATAAAATTATGATGCTTACAAAGTTGTACACTGAATATGTTTCTAGACCTTCAATTTAAGCCGGGCGCAAACCGCGCCAACATGTTGGCCAACATCGCCGCCAACAATCGTTGGCCAACATCGCCGCCAAAAATCGTTGGCCAACATGATGGCACAAGTTGCTATAGAAGATGATGACTAACAAAACAAACAACAATAGCGATAACTACGTCTCGTGTAGTCAGTCTTACTCGCTGCTACACGTCTCATGTAGTAAGTCTAACTCGCTGCTTCAAAAGTCGTTCGTGGTCTGACTATTGAATTGAATTACTGAACGCCCTGAGTCTATATCAAAGAGTGGTTCCCGTGTCCGGCTAGGCCAACATGAGATATTACGGTGTAAAATAGTTCTATCTTATTTACCTTTTACTGAGTATATCGGTATATTGGAATTCAAAGTTCCTTTCGATTGAAGAGCACCGATATAATTTGCAATCTGTTGAGAAAAATTCAAATTATAACTGTTTAACAAAGACAGAATAAGATGGCAGAAGAGAGCGGCGGAACACGATTCAATGCAAAGATTAGGCCAAACGATCCAAAACTGATACTTAATAAATATTAATAAGACTTTGTTTATTATTTAATTGTTGTTTTACAACACCATTGTCCGATCCTGCTTGGTAAAAAGAAAAAAAAAAAAAAAAAAAAAAAAAAAAAATTTTTATATGAAATTTACAATTGAGCTGATTTGTCTAAATTTGTAACTCTTATGTGTTTTCCTTAATTGCTTTGTAACTGATTTGTATGAAAGTTGTAATTGATTATTGTAGCTTAAATAAATTGATGCTGATGTTACTTTTAAACTTTAATTTAGCGGCCCAAGCTTAGATAAGCTCTGCTTCTCTTGGGTCGCGTAGAATACAAGTATTTTTTTATGCTTAAATTTTCTTTTGTAAACTTGTATTTTACAAACAAATTTGAATTGAATTGGATTGAATTGGTTTCAACTATAATTTATCTAATTCTTTGGTCACCTTGTTTCGAAGGGCGAAAATGTTGGAAGAAAAATTGATGGGATGGTCCATCAAAAACCACTATTGTTCAAGTGTTGCAGATGCTACTAGCCAAGCGTTAAGGGTTTCTAGGCAAGTCGACCAGCAAACTCGACCTATCCTTGTGGACGATTCGGCTAACGATAGGGTCAGTCAACCTGTTACGATTTAATATTGAGGCTACCGCTACAAAGCCCAGCGTTACCAGCTTCTACTGAACTACTAAATGCAAGAAATCAATTAGATTAGCTTTTAATAACATATGCATTGGCCGAAGGTGCTGTGGCATCTTGGTGTAATCGAGCTGACTCGTCGTGTCAAGAGCTCAGTGCGGTCAGGGTTCGAGCCCATCCACGGCAATGTCACTGCAAGGGTCGAGGTCTCGATTAGTTAACCTACTACTGAGATCCAAGCGACTGGCGCTAAAACACCATTTCACCTTCACCTTCACCTCAAATGGCGTAAGCAAGGAGGGCACGGGTTTATATAGGCTAAAAAAATATGATGTAAAAATGTCGTAGGGCACAACGTGGTTGTTTTTCTCAAAACAACACCCTAATTCTCTCTGACCACGTCATTTTGCCCGTCCAGTTTTCGATGTCTGGCTACCCCACTGCACATGGGTCGAGTTGAATTACCAAGATGGGCCGACAAGAAAATTAGGTGCATATGAAAAAATGTATAAGAAGATAGGCTAGGGCATATAGTACACAAAACATTAAAATATTAGGTAGCTTACCAGGACTACATCATCAAAGCATCCCTTGGTGCATTTTTGATTATCGACACCAAGCAAGACTTCAGTTCTGTTGGAAGACAAATGCATAAATGAAATGATAAAGAAAAACCATTTTGTGCCTCGTGTTAACGTGGATATAAGGGCATGCACTTATACCCAAAAATATGAAAACAGACGTTGTCCATGCATGTATACTAAAGAGGAAATAGCTATGTAGTTGTTGGTTTATTAAGGGTCGCAAATGTCACAAAAGGGAGAGCTGTTTAACCTAGACTGCAGGGCACATTGTAACACAGTTTAGCGTTAACTGAATGTATTTACCCTGGTGAAATAAACTAAAATGAAAACTTAAAATAAAATGAACTATTTTGCAATAATCAGTTGAAATCAGTGGACAAAATGCACAATTTCGTAGATTCGGGATGTTCTCGTAACATATATTCACGATGAGGGCATGTCTTGATATACGCGGGGTCCCATGAAGGCCATACGGGATATTGAAGGTGTTGTGGCATTGTGTATAATTAAACTAGCTCGTGGTGTCAAGAGCTTTAGCGAGGTCGAGATTCGAGTCAAAGCGACGGTTGCATCATAGCCAGCATCAACGTCTCTTCATCCAGTTGATGTACTTCTGAGATCGTAGCGATTGTCACTAAAATACCTTTTCACCACCGATATCCGAATGAAGGGGGTATGGGGTGTTTTCTGTAGAAATTGTAGAAAAATATAGAGAATAAGGGACATGTTTAGAAATTGTTGGGAAAGGGATTTTCTGACTCCTTAACGATGCTTCAACCATGGCGTCCTAACATCCGCGTAAAATACGGCTAGGCTGTTCTGAAGACACTGAAGAAGCTACCAAAACACAGCTATACAATACTTACTTATTATGACGACCATCTGATCGTCTGAATCTAAGATGTTTCAACCAAGCTGCAAATGACACTTGACGACGACTTCTACTTGGTGCTTCATCAGAATCAAGAGCTCTAATGAGTTGATTGCCATCTTTGTCCCTCAGAATGTAAACATGGGTCCCCAGTTTGATACTTAAAATTCGTTGAAATGACAGCGCATTTTCTCGTACTTCTTCTTCCGAAGCCAAAAGAACGACTCTAACCATGCCGGGGAGCTATACCGAGAAAACCAAAAGATTAGCATTGCAACATACAGTTAACATTCTCTATCTCGACTGCCCGCTATCTCGAACATTCGCTATCTCGAACGATTTTCCATTCCCCTCGTTTTGGTATAAGGGTTTGTATAGAAAAATCATTCGCTATCTCGCTTTCGTTTTGGTATAAGGGTTTGTATAGAAAAATCATCCGCTATCTCGAACCCCGTTATCTCGAACATTCGCTATCTCAAACGATTTTCTATTTCTCCTCGTTTTGGTATAAGGGTTTGTATAGAAAAATCATCCGCTATCTCGAACCCCGTTATCTCGAACATTCGCTGTCTCGAACCATTTTCGATTTCCCATGGAGGAAAACCTGCTCTTTATCTTGAACTTTGCCAAATTTTCTGCTGAACTGGATAAAGAGACAGGCTGAAAATATGTATAAGTTCGCCTAGCGGGAATGGCAGCAGCTAAGTGATATGCTGCCCATGTATACAATAGATGAAGCTCAGAAACTTCGATGGATTGCCAGTATGAGAGTCTTACCGTGCTGCTATCGAAAGAAACAGTTTGATCGATGATGATTTGTTCATAAAGAAATCGGTACAAAAGCTTGACAGGAAATTCCTGGCAGAAAGTAGCTGTTCTCTTTCAGAACTCCCTTCCCACCCAGATGTGATGCCTGTAATCTCTGCCTGTTTTTAGCGCACGGAGATGTGCTGCATCGCCATTATCTCGATTTCACCGATACTAGTGATGAAAGCTCGAATGAAAGCAGATGAGCTTTGACTCCTATGTAAAAAACAACTGACTTGTTTGATGAAATTTTGGATCAGTAACCCTGCATGTTAATCGGGGTGCTTTTTCTGACTTAAAAAACTATAATTTTTTATATTTATATGGGGCATCCGTTATTTGGAACATTTGCTATCTCGAACAAATTCCAGTGTCCCTTGAGAGTTCGAGATAGCGGATGTCAACTGTATATTGATTCAACCACGCGCAAGAGGAGATTTTATTAGTGAATTAGTGACTTTATTATTCAAACAGAATTGTACCGACCTTGCCTTGTGTTGTGTGTCAATCGTGCAATTCTTATTCCTTTTCAAAATGTCTGTTCTGACCTCTGACCGCTTATCCTCCTGTTTTATCACAGGGATACAAGGGGAAAAGCTAACTAGAGGAAAGAACATAAATATGAACATATTCTCTCCTTTCACTCGCTTTTTACCTTGTTTCCCTGTGCTAAACAATCCCCTGCGAAGCACTCCTATGCGCAGTCGGTTAAGATTGAGAGGCAGTCAAAGGAACATTTTGAAAAAACTTTGACACTAAAAATACAAGGTCAATAGTAATTTTGTTTGACAGTTACTAATTAAGTCTCCTCTTGCGCATGAATCAACAGCGCGAGGCCGACTGAGGCATGATCAAGAGGATTCAAAGCCTAAACATGACCAAGAGAACACAGTCAATATCTATTTCAAAGAAGATGCGGGCGAATCTCTTATAAAATTCCTACTGTTTTCACCGTTGTTTATGAAAACCTTGCGTATTCATACTTCCATCAGAATAATGGTTTGGCGTCTAAATCCGAAAATGTGGTCAAAATTTCATTTTAAAAAAATTTCAGAAATTCCTTAAACGAGGCTGAATTTTCATAACGAGGCTGAAGAGGTATATAACAATTTATTTCTACCGACACTCAATGACGCACGCTGAAACATCATTGAAGATAGTCGGCTTAATCGTTACCCGTATATAATAAATTTTAATCATGAGAAACAACTAATTTCTTACTCAGTCTGGGAATACTTGGTCTACGGCTTTGTTTGATTGTGAAATATACGTTAATGGAAATATCGTCATCATATGCTTACCAGTTTCGACTGCCCACTGCTGCATTCAAGATTATCGTATCCACATTCAGGGTTGTTGCATTCTTCATTACAAACGCCATTACCATACTTATCAGTACAAAACAATTTGTACCTGCAAATAAAATAGCAGTAGATTTAGCATAATCTCCTCTCGTACACATAGCGTAAATGCCTGGCTAAAAAATAAGACATGTCGCACGCGGTACTGTCGGCCGTGAAATGTCCCCTCGATGTCTCTCAGTTTAGGAAAATTTGTAGCGTGCAATAATATTTGCAGCGAGAGACACGCAAATATTTCAAGGAGACAACAGAAACATTTCTTGTCTCCACGACTTGGAAGACATGTTGCTCGCTTGTCACTCGCGTGTTTAGCCGCAATGGGAGACACCCAAAATACAATGCCGCGCGCGACATGTCTCCTAGTTTGCATAGCTTTATTTTCAGCAACCTAGACTTATTAGACTTATTACCTGCAAGTTTCGGATTTCTTCAAACAGTCATGCCCATCAAATAGACAACCGGGATTATTACAACGTTGATCGCATTTTCCATTCTTAAAGCTGGTCCAGCATTTGACTCCCTTTGCCGTACAATTAGCCCATGGGTCCACACCAAGAGAGCAATCTGTGCCATCCCATTGACATTCTTTGGTATTACATTTTTGCTGAAGAGAAAAAAAACAATAGGCGTCATTAACGATCGGACAAAAATGCAGGGTGATTCACTAAGGGACCTGTTAGTTCTATCATGTCGACATAACCCACGCTTAAGGCTCTATAATCACTACTGTGGTGGATAAATCCAAAATTTGCAAATTATAAAGTTGCTGTCGTGAATACGAAATCGCAGCAAAACTCTATAACATATGATCAACTGAAACTGTACCGACTTTGCTCATGGGCTGCCAAGGAGTCGTGCATTTCGAACCACCACAAGTAGTGATTATCCACCGATAGATTGCCAAGCATAGTAAACCACCACAAGTAGTGATTATCCACCACAGTAAGTAAACTGCCTGCAAAGTAAACCGCCAGTAGTGATTATCCACCACAGTACGCTGAAATTGACCACATTGAGCAATCGTACCACCAAAGTAGTGATTAACCTCTTCAGTACCTAAATATCAGATCAATCAGCCACGCGCGAGTATAACATGGCGCCTTCGCAGCAGAATACAGAAAGTTGATATGTTGTTAATAGCGGCAGGTCAAACTATAACATATGATCAACTGAAACTGTACCGACTTTGCTTCGACACAACGACACACAAATCACGAATGAGTTTTTGATATTTTCTTCAATAAATCAACATAACATGACATAAAATATGTGTAAAATAACATTAAAAAGAAGGATTATTTTCTAGTCAATCTCTGTCCTTTCTCTGTTCAGTTTGTCACAAGCACGTTTTTCAGCAATTCTTCAAGTTTCATAACAAGGCTAGTTCATGATGACCAATTCAGCTCAAAACTAGTATGATTGGTGTGGTGTGTAGGGGGAGGGGGTTGGCTGGAAGTGAATCTATTACTTTTGTAATGAGACTAGATAACTTTCGTCGTTATTTTTACCTATTTTACCGTCCTACCTATTTTATTTTAAGTGTCGAAAGGCAAAATAAAATTCGGTGTCAAAATTACGTGAAATTTTAGTTAAAACATCATCTAATAATGACTCTTTTGTGACTGTGTTAATTAATAGATTGATGAGATTGTATATTACAAACATTATTTAATTTTAAGATCTACTGCTTGCCTTATGCATACGGTTTTGTAGAAAACGAGCGAATTTCAATAAACGGATAATTAAACAAGGACAAACCGTGAGAAACTTCGAACGAGTCTACCGTTTAACAAAGGGGATCAAATATAAGGTGACTCCAACGGGTTTCTTTCATTCAGAATAAAAAAGAAAGTTTATCTTCGTTTAATCGTAATCTCAAAACAGTATAAATTACTGGCAACTTAAATATGATGCTCCCTTAACAAGGGGGGGTAGAGCAAGGGTGAGGGTAAAAGGGGGATTACCCCTAAAAATTGAGAGAAAACTGTACTGTTGAAACTGTTTCTTGAAGGATTTATGGAAGAGCCCCAACCCCCACCTAAAGCCCCATGTTATTTTTCCAGCACTTAATCACTGCATATACAGTTTATTCTCAAATCAATGAATTTCAAATGCCTCTCCCCCCAAAAGCCCCCTTATCAAAAAATATCTTACAAAGGTTCCTTTAGGCGATAAACTTTGTGTTATCACAAAATCAAAATTAGGAAAAATAAATAGGTACATAAAATTTGCAGGGTCGCCAAAACATGAAAGAATGAAAAAAGCTCCTTTACCAGACACTGTCCACCATCAAACTTTTTCGAGCAATCACTGTACGGACACTTTGGATCTTCAATGGACAGGATTTTCTCACAATGGAAACCAGTAAATTTTGCTGTGAAATACAAATACAAAAAAGTTTAGCTACATTGAAATCAGAGATAAAAGTATAAATCTTTTTAATGATTGAAACAAAATATTCTGAATATCTTCTAAATATTCAAATACGTTAGGTATCCTGACAACAACTGTCTTCCCCGAGTAGTGAATCCACCTCTCCTAATGGTACACCCCCAGGCTACGAATGTGCAATCACAGCACGGCCCCACACGATAACATTCACGAACACAATCCCTAGTGAAAGGCCCCTATAGCCCCAATCAGCTTGAGTTACCATCATCTGACAGCGTACGTGGAAGATCTACTCTTACGTTCCTAATTGCTGGGGGGGGGGTTGTGTTGTTGCAAAGTACTAAGGTGGAACAACATTCAGGATCTGGATTGGCGGGGAAGTCAGAATAAACGGGAGGTATTCGGCATTTGTTTGACAAAATTTGCCAGCAAACTGGTGGTACTTATAAGCGTAGGCAATCCATAGTTCTATCGACACAATAATACACTTTTTAATAAGCAACTTGACTTTCGTCCAGCCCTCAAAGTTGCTTAAAATTTAAGACATTTCAGCCCTCAAAGTTGCTTAAACGTTGCTTAACATTTTTTGTACCTACTAACCACCCCTGACTTAGCACGTCAAAATCGTCATCTGTTAGGCCTACAACATGACTTTTGGGAGACAGTAAGTGGAAAAACGTTAGCTAAAGAACTTCAACATGCAAAACATAAGAACGAAGAACAATTTCCTAACACAAGAAGGAGAATAAGCTTGGTTGTTTGACTTCTTAGTTGCTTACAGTAATTCAATTGAGCCCTCAAGCTGCTCAGCCAGCCGGTCAGTTCAGCCCTAGTTGCTTATTGAGCGGTTGCTTATTAAAAAAGTGTAATACACATCTTAATAAGCAGGGGGTGCTAATACAGAAAGGGAGGCTGAAAATTTTCGTGGTTATTATATCAAAAGCCACTAAGTCGTGAATAGAATAATCTGTACTGCTTAATGAACGAAAAATAGTTCTTAATGAAATAATGATTCCGTAAATCTTCTGCCAAAGCCACAAAGACCTCATTCATATTTTTGATGGATTGCTTTAACTGACATTGACAGTACGCGGTTTCACAGATTCCGCCGTCCCGTTATTCGATCGTTCTATTATTCAATTCCGGGAGCTGGGGGGGGGGTGATTAATTCTTCTACAAAGATTAGACGTGACACCCACCCATATATACCGAAGATATCCGCATGTCAGTGACAGCAGTTTCCCAATTAAGAGGAATGGAGCAGCGGAGGTCGCGAGACCTTCGTCGTAGAAGGACGGATCGAGGATGCCGGCCAGGGACTTTCTAGTTGAAGCATATTGGTTTCCCAAATGCCAAAACGTAGGCCTATGCTCTCATTGTTGTTAGATTTCTTTTGTAACATATTTTGAAGTTTTATACATTGGCAACTTGCAGCGTTTAGACCCTGGGCAAACGATAAAACATCGCTTCTCAAACAATCTGCTTGTCACATAGATGCATCTGGCCCTAACCACTAACCGCCCAAACAAGACATTGGTCGGAGCAGCGCGGATCGAGGACCCCGCCTTGCAGTTTTCTTATTCAATATTATTGAAGCATAATGGTTGTCCAACTGCAAAAAATACGTTCTCAATGTTTTATATTTTTATCCCTGGCCTGAAAGGAAAAACTCGCAAAAACCTACTCGCAATGCGCCTTAGTCGATTTCGCGCCAAAATTATTCGCGTCCAGACCCCAAAGTTGGATTAACGTTGTTTGAATAATAACAGAATTGATAGAAAGCAAAAACCCACCTGGGCAAAGACACATATATCCATTCACTTTATCAACACACTTGGCACCATTTAAGCATGGATTAGAGCTGCATTCATCAATATTCACTGAGCAATTCTTGCCTTGCCAGCCAGCTTTACAACGACACTCATATCCTTTGGCATATCAATACATTGGCCATGAACACAAGGGTTCTCAATGCATGCATCCTGATCATACTCACAGTGAATACCGGTATAGCCATCTTTGCACGTGCAAGTATACTGATCGCCTTTCATTGTACAAGTCCCTTGATTCTGACATGGATTGTCGCTGCATGTTTGAACCGGTCTTGAGCAGTTCTTACCAGTAAAGCCTCGTGGGCACAAACAAGTGTAATTATTCACTCCGTCAATACAAGTTCCTGCATTAACACAGGGCTTCTTCAAACAATCATCTTTATTAATTTCGCAATTATCACCAACAAAACCATCTCTGCATATGCAAGCATATCCACCAGCTCTGTTCACACACTGCTTCGTCCCATAGTTATGACAGCGTCCTTGAAGGCATTCATCAAAATCAATCTCACATCTTGGGCCGGTAAATCCTGGTGGGCAGGTACAATGGTACCACTGATTGCCATTAGTGCATGTGCCTCCGTTATAACAGGCACCTACATGACAGTAATTATGTTTTCGTTCACAATTTCTTCCTTCGTAACCAGCTTTGCATTTGCAAAGATAGCCATTGATTACGTCGACACAAGTACCGGAATTTAGACAAGGCGAAGAAGCACATTCGTTGATCGGGACGTTGCAATTAGGCCCTGTGAAACCAGGTCTGCACGTGCAAACATAACCTAAAAACAAATGAAATAGCATACTCTGACTAAATATCCTGGTATGAGGGTTTGCTTTAAACATCTGAAGAAAATACTATGGTGAAACAAACAGAGGACAAGTAATATCATTCTAAAGATCATTTCTCAAAGATCCTTTATTTGTTAAAACAAAGGTCCATGTACCGGACACCTCTCAATAACGGACAATATCATATGGGTCCAAAAGGTGTCCGGTATACGAAAGTCACTGTGTCCCTATTTTATCCACTCATTGGACTTTTTAGATCCGAAGTTTAGGAAATTCAAAAGCATTAATCCTGCATTTTGGGCAGATTTCTTAAAACCATCGAAAAAAAATGCCTAGAAATTCTGATAGTTAGCCCCTATGGAGTAAGCAAGTGGCTTATGGCACAGGGTCTAGACGACCTATAAATAGGCTTATTTCTCCATTTATGGACAATAGACTGGCTCTACTATGAAGAAGCAAAATCACTGCCGAGTCTAACCTTCAATACAAAGCAACCCTCCCCCAAGGTCAGATCTAAGCCACATTCCAAGACAGTTCGATAAATGTATTACAATCCCAGAATTTGCTCTATATGACTTGGCCAAACAATCAAACATTGTTAGTCAAACATTTCAAATTTGCTCCACAAAAAAATTTTCACAACACTTTCTGTCCAACATTTTGGAACATTGAAATGATTGCTTGTGCGCAACCACGAACGCCTTGCTGTTAAGAAATGTTGCCAGGTGCCGAAATGATGCAAGTTGCTGAAGTTTGGAACAAAAGAAATGTTGGACAAGCAATGTTGGAAAGGCGGCCAAATGATCAAACACTGCTTGACTGACAAGCAAAAGTAAAATCAGAATTTGTGGCCTGATGTTTTAAAAGAGCTCAAAAAATTGTTTGCTTGCAAACAATGTGTGACGAGCAATGATTTTGGACGTGGCAAAACTGTCAAACATTTCGCTTGACAAGCAAATTTCAAATGTTTGATCAACAATGTTTGATCATTTGGCCAGGGCCTAATAGCTTTCCACTCAATTAGTTTTTACACAGCAAAAGAAAAATAGAGTACAAACCATTCACTAAGTCCTTGCATGTTCCACCATGATAACACGGGTGTGAAACACATTCATCGATATTCGTTTGGCAATGTGATCCAGCAAATCCTGGCATGCATTTACAGAAATGCCCGAATGACGCATCAATACAGGTTCCACCATTCTTACAAGTTACTCCAGATGCCGCTGCTTGGGCGCAAGACACCCGAGGAACATCACACATCTTTCCTGCCCATCCACTTGTGCATCTACAGGTGAAATTAGCACCAGACTGAGAGCATGTGGCACCATTTTTGCACACGTTCTGTTTGCACCAGTCTACGTAAGATTCACAATTGACACCATCATAACAAAACGGGCACTCGCATACGTAGCTGCCGATCTGGTTGTGACAACGGCCGCCATTTTGACAAGGTGATGAGCTGCATTCATCAACTTCGATGGTACATTGTGGTCCTGTATAACCGACCGGGCATTGACATGTAAAGGAATTAAGACCATCTTTACACAGGCCACCGTTAAAACAAGCCCTATAAAAGACAAAACAAGACTATCAAACAAAGGAACCTTTTACATGACATGACAAAATTTTAGCTATTTTGCAGTGTCCTTTAATAACCAAAAACAGACAAACACGCTACAACAAACAAATGAGCAAACAAAGACACAACAAACAAACAAACAACATAACAAACAAACAACCAAACAAAGAAACAAATACATAAATAAGAAACTAACGAGCAAAAAGCATCAAGGAGTAGTGGAAGAAACAACAAGCAAGCAAATGAACAAATAAAAAGCAAAAATAAACAAAAGAAGATAAACAAATAGCAATCGAAAGAAACAACAACAAAAGATTAAGGAACTAAGTTCCTTTTCTCACCCAGGATAACAATCATCAACATCAGCATTACAATTTTTCCCTGTGTAACCATCTTCACAAATACAATGATAGCCAAGTTCTATATCAGTGCAATTGCCATGCACACATGGGTTGGACGAGCATTCGTTTATATTATATTGACAATACTTTCCACTGTATCCAGGCCTACATGTGCACGTGTATCCATTTGCATTGCTTACACATTGTGCATTGTTCTGGCATTGATGGTAGATACAATTGTTGTTCAAAGTCTCACATCGTTTACCTACAAAAATATCAAATACGTAATACACGTTCTTTTTATAAGAACACTTAGCTTCGATTTCAGCCTGCCTGTTTCTAATTTTTCAAGCGATTTTTCACTAACTTGTCAACCCCTACCCTTCTCGAAAAACATGTTTAAAATGCGTTTCCGGGCAAGGGCTTTACACTGGTGAACTTTGCCTGTGTGCATCTGTATCTCAAATAGTTTCGGAGATAGCAAAAACCTTTGACCCAATTTTCAGCCTGGTGTTTCTCATAAGGTTGTTCTTAAAAAAAATGTTAGTTGAGTGGTCACTCTTTTTTCTTTATTAAACAACTTGACTCGGAGCAAGTCCTGAAGGCTGCATACAATTCTGGTGCTATGCTGTCTAGTTACAAAACTAAGAAAATTATCTAAATTTTTTAAAATTTTATTCCACAAAAAATTGAATTGAATTGTGTATACGGTCCAACACAACAGTCCATTGCTGTTGAACTATTCAAACGCAATCGACGGAGTTTAGCAACTTTGCGGAGCGCAGTTTTATTTTTGCTTTAAAAACGAGTGGTTGTTGTTGTTGTTGTTACTTTATTATGAGCAGGCTGTAATTTCTAGCTTTTTCAACTAATTTCGGCCTACTATGCATGGCCGCATTCAGACACGGGACCCGTAGTTTAACGTCCCTACCGAAGAGCGGCAGAGTGAGTTGTTTATTCATCTATCTGGAAAGTTACCAATCCAGATGCTGATTGATGATGACCTCACACGACCAAGCTTAAATTAAGCTGTCTAACGAGAACTGACAGAGAAGCTTGGCCACCCATTCAATAAATAAGAATACAGTGGCATGCTTACAGCATAATAAAACTCAGGGGTTAGTCCAAGTTTCGCATTTTGACTTCCTTTTCGAAAACTAACCCGGATTAGTTTCAACACTAGGTAAATAACAGAGTTGTATAAAATGCGGCTTAGGACCGGTTGTCTGTAGGGGCTACAACTAAAACTTCAAGCTTGTTGAAAACGATGAAAACTATTTGCTTGGCCAGCGAGGGCCGAGCGCCCTACAATATTCATTTTAGGCCCATAAGTCTCGATCAATAACCAAAAACACACAAAATCAAGGAACACACAATCAAAAACCACCAAGATTAGGAATTAGATAAAAAAACCAACACTTACCAGTAAACCCAGGTGCGCATGTGCAGTCATAGTACCCAATTCTATCGAAACAAGTGCCAGAATTCATGCATGGATTCGAGACGCATTCGTTGATTTGAGTTTCGCAACGAATGCCGGTATATCCCAATTTGCAATGACAAATAAACTTGTTTATGTCATCAACACACTTTGAACCATGCTGACATGGATTCGATGCACACTCGTTAATGTTGACTTCACAATTGGTTCCTGAAATGAGATGACGTCATTTTATGCTTTGTCCTCTAAGCTTTTTATTTTAACTATCAAAATTGTACGATAGAGGGGTAAATGACTAATGGACGGAAGGACGTGTCATCCAGATTTTACAACCCCATCCACTTTTGATGTCGACCAATGCAGAAACAGACCCTCTATTATGAGTAAAAATTTAGCAGAATATGTTCAGTGATAAGACTTTCTAGGCCTTAGTATTAGTATTAGGAACATCTTCGACACGAGTCGAACATTATTTTCTCTCAAATAAGAACGTAAAATTTCTTTTGTTTTCTTTAGTTTCCCAGCATCTTGTATGGGGATTTGGTTAAAATCATATCAATGTATAGAGAATTTCAGCACCCAAAACCAGCCCATATGAGTGGCACACACTCGTGCCCAAATTATTACCCTCCCCCGGATACAGTACCCAATTCTGTGTTAGTACTATGCAAAAACTAACCACCGTATTCTATATGCTATACCTAATTAAACAGCCTACAAAGGCACCCTGGATTTAACGGCACGCTCTATCCAGACACGTACCATAAAACACTGGACATAAAAATGATGAGGCAAGCGTTTGCAATATATTTGTTTCCTCGTGAGTTGCTTTCTGTTGTTTAACTTCATCAGTCCTCTCCATTTAAGTCCGCCTCCACACGCTCCTCGTCTCGCCAAACATGGAAAAAGAATTATGTAAAAAAAGAAAGTAAGTTACCTGTAAACCCAGGTTTGCACGAGCATCTATAACTCCCAAGTTCTTCGATGCAAGTTGCGCCATTTTTGCAAGGATTAGCTGCACATTCATTAATATCTTCATCACATGTTTTCCCCTTGTAACCAGTTGGGCACACACAGAGAAAGCCATTGATCTTATCAAAACACGTCCCACGAACACATGGATTGTTCAGACATTCATTGATCTCTTGTTCGCAGTTGAGGCCAGTGAAGCCAGGCAGACATAGACATGTGTGTCTATCTAGACCATCGACGCACGTTGCGTTGTTCTTGCATGGATTCATTGTGCAATAATTGATGTCATGCTCACATCTTTGGCCTGTGTAACCTGTAGAAAAATAAAGATAAAAGATTTTAGATTGAAGACAGAAAGTCAAGTTAGCTTAAATTTATAATGTGTTTGTTAGTTAATTAGTTAGTTAGTTAGTTAGTTAGTTAGTTAGTTAGTTAGTTAGTCAGTTAGTTAGTAAGTTGGTTAGTTAGTTGATTTAATCGGCTAGTTTGTTAGCTAGCTAGCTAGACAGTTAAGTGGTTAGTTACTTCTTACTTAGTTAGTTAGCTATTGAGTTAGTTAGCTAGATGGCAAGCCATGACAAGCCAGTAAGTTAGTTAGCAAATCAGTTCAGTCAGTCAGTCAGTCAGTCAGTCAGTCAGTCAGTCAGTCAGTCAGTCAGTCAGTCAGTCAGTCAGTCAGTCAGTCAGTCAGTCAGTCAGTCAGTCAGTCAGTCAGTCAGTCAGTCAGTCAGTCAGGCAGCCTCAATCCTTTTAATGCAATAACTATACATACCCCACCGGCAACGGCATCTAAATCGGTTGATTTCATTGATACATTGACCTCCATTCATGCAAGGACTTGAACTGCATTCATTTATATCATATTGACATTGTTGACCAGTATAACCTGGCTTGCACGAACATGTGTATTTCCCTATATCATCAATGCATAAACCATGAAGACAGGGATTCGAGCTACATTCGTTGATCAAGATTTCACATCGCTGGCCTAAAAAGAGTCGAAAATATTGAATGACCTGATTCAACTGATATTAGGGGTCATTCACACGTTACGAGGAGAGGGGGAATATCCATTTTGTAAGGCTATGATTCTTCTATAATATGTTTACAGTTAAACATGACATATTTTCCTTCTTTGATGGCTTCCGTGCTAAACGATACCAACGCATTTCACTAGCGATTCCTTAACCCTTTACTTCATAATGTAAACGTATGTTCACCAATTATTCTACCACGTCCAATATTCCTGGTTCCATGAAATAGCTCGACTTATAACATTCCGCCCACTCTTTCGGAAACGGCTACTAACAGCTACAAGAACATAACTGCTGTTCCTCGGAATAGTTGGAGCGGCGTGGTGAGGTGTAGAGATGCGTAGACTGCGACGAATGTAATAAGTCTATGGAATTGTTAGGATCCGTGTATTTTTACTTAGAAGAATACAGTATAACAAAAATTACGGCCTAAATAGAAAGTCGAATATTCTAGTTTTCCGCAGGTCAATAACATAGTGCTAGAAAGTGAGTTCTTGTCTTACGGCCTTTACATAAACTTGGGGTAGGCCATAAAGATGAACTCCTGCAGTAAAGGTGGTGGCTATTACGGCGCAGGGGCCTTTTTGGGAAATAAAATGATAAACATTGTCTTAGCCCCCCTGGGGATTTCTTATTTTCGTATTTACAGTTATTATATCCATCAAATTTGAAGATCTGGGCAATAAGCACGCTTTTTGATACAGAACCACTTTATTGTAAGGAACCTATATGTCGAATCGAAGGTTGAAAAATTAAAAGAACCGTACTGCTAAAGATAAAATCGCTAAAGAACTTTTAAACTTCGAATAATTCTATTTCTCCAAACAATTAAGAATTGGAAGCTGGCTCCATTCATTTGCAGTCAAAACTCACATAAATTGTATGTTACGCATTTATCAAACTTTCCTTTGAGTAGTTTCAAGCTTTGGTCACATACAAGTATCTCTTTATAATAGTCACGGCACTAATTATGCAGTAAAATTATTAAGGAACTTTTGATACTACAATTTAACAAAAAGAGGACAGAAAATAAAGGAACTAGGCCTTGAGCTAGACTCTTTTTGTAAAATAAAGGCGTGTACGGTATTTCCAATCGTTTTTCCTACCTGTATAGCCAAGTCTGCATTTGCAGTAATAGGATCCATTTGTATTGATACACTGTCCATGTTCACAAGGCCCATTCGATGCACTACATTCGTCGATATCCTGATCACAATTTTTCCTGTGTACCCACTGTCACACAAGCACGTGTACTGGCCAAATCTATCAACAATACATTTGGCATTCGGTCCACAAGGCTGTGATAGACAGCTATCGTTGTACTGGCAAGTCAAACCTTTATGAAAGAAACAAAATAGAGCATAAGTGGTGTACGTGTATGAAACGTCACTGGAGAGGAGCTATATATAGGACTCTTCAAGTAATGTGGAGGGCTATACACGTTTATTTTTTATAAGGAACCTTTGGTCTGAGTTGAGGCTTGAGTTCCTTTATTTTTCAACAAAATGAGGCTGAAAGTTCCTTATACTGTTCCTTGTCGTGGGATATGTATGAATACTAATTTTTACAGCAAATTCATAGAAACTATTCTTCATTTCTAACTTAAAAGTATAAATTGAGCCTTTTGGGGAAGAACGATGAATAACGTCGGGAAGAACATCTTGTTCTTTAAAAAAAAGTTTCTTAGTTTTTCATCCGAGCCTCGACAGTTCTTTAAAGTTCCCTAATTTTTTGGGAATTTTCAGCCTTGAGTTCCTTATAAAGGTCTTCCTTATAAAAAAAAACGTTCATTGATGCGGAGAATGCTAGTAACATGGAGGATGCGGAGTAATGTGGAGGGCTATCATCGGTAATGTCGAGGGCTATCTTGCAGTGATGTGGAGGGCGGTTCTGAAATTTTGTTGCTTTCATTGCCGAGGTACCAATTTTACACCTTGGTGTGGAGAGGCGCATTTGTGCAAACAACTTGTCTGAGATTGTTATCTAAGCAACCAGAGTGGAAAGACCCACAATATTTTCGTTCTGTTTCGATTTATATATAGAAGTAATAAGCCTCATTTTCGAGAACATAAAACTTTTCATTAAGGTATCGTTGCATTAGGGTAAGATTTTTCACTTATTTTTCTGTGCCTTTCTTGGCGTGAAATTTTACTTGTACACTCTGTAAATAAAACTATGGATTGTCTAAACGTGTAAGCACAAATTCAGACCCCCCTGTTTATTATGACCCCCGCCAATGCAATTCCTAAACCCCAAAAAGCCTCCCAGCAACTAAGAGTAACGGTATTGCACAAGGATAACAATTCACATACCTGTAAAACCAGGCTTGCATCGGCATTCAAATTTGGCAACAAGATCGATGCATGTGCCTCCATTCATGCATTGATTAGGAGAACAGTCGTTTATATTTTCAGTACAATTTGTGCCTGTCCAACCACCTGAGCAAGAACACACGTAGCTATCTCCAATGTTATAGCAATTTCCGCCATTTTTGCAGGGGTTCGGTTGGCAAAGATTGACACGTGTATCGCATCGTGTTCCAGTCCAACTCGTAGTACACCTGAAAGAAAAGGTTTTATTTTTAGAATTTCAACAGTTGCATGAGGAGGGCGATTTAAAGACTTAACTCTAGGCTAGGACTACCCAAACCTAGGGGAAACCGGACAAATCTGGACTGAGGGGATAAATCAACGGAAAAATTCAGTACCTCCATAACTGTAACCTCAATTTAACGGATGCCTATGGGGAAAATATCATTGCCCGTCGTAGAGGTGGGGTCCTCTGTCTGGAGGTTTCTTGAATACAAGAATTGAGCTTTGGGACGAATATAAGCAAAATTTCATGACTTCTCGATTAACATGCACGATTTTGTTTCTGGAGTGAGGAAAATCATTTACCGCAGTAATCGTGCATTTCGCTCAAGCCGAATGTTGGAGCAGAAAATGCAGTTCTTTGTAGACTTACTACAAAAGTCGTAAGTACGCTCCCAGCCCCCCGGAACACAGCTACCGCCATTAACGACAGCAACAACTATTGTTTGACTTTACATATTTTTTAATGAATTGAATTGAGGTGAAGAGAGCGAAAACTACGAAACATGTAGAAAGTCTATGTATCCTGTGGAAATTTTCCTTTCGCGCGGAAAATTTCGCCTACAACAGAGATCCGGCTATAGATGGCATCTCAGCACGAAACTGACTGGGGTCAGCTAAATTTGAAAAGCTAATTTCTTTGTATTAACCGATAGCTATACAGTGCTACAGCAAACAAGGCAAAACATTTCATGCATTATGATCTTCCCTTCAGTTGCAGTAATTCTTTTTGTCTGCAAACTTACGAGATAGGCCGGAAAATCGCGCCGCTAATCATAAATGATAATCTCCTCGGCCCAGTGCTTAGAATAAATACAGTTTAACAACAGTATTAATGTCCAGTTGATCTCAGTCGAATTTCGCTGCTGGGTCATGGTCGTGAGCAGAGTGCAAGCAGTTTTCAACTGTTAAATGGCCTAGCTGCATGGATATGGGAGGCTGTTTCATTGGGCTGTTTTTCAAAGTCGTTGTTATGTAGCTTTTTACAAGCATGGCCAAATAAGATATGTCCTTGAACAAAAATAGAAATTAAGCATCCAAAAATTAGCCTCAATGAAATGTTTGTTACACTAGCAGTCGTGGCTAACGCTCGATATTGTTAGTTACAAATTCAACGCTTTAATTTAGACCACGGTTGGTTATTCGTTCCTTGTCTGATTCTTCGCAAATAACAACCCCACAACAACACCAACAACAACAACAACAACAACAACAACAACAACAACAACAACAAGACCAAAAGCAAACTTCACGAAACTGTTGTTTGCAGGGACTCATAACCAAAATATCAAAAACTCGGCCAGCTGTACCAAAAAGAGGTGCTACGGCAGGGTGAAAGATGTGAAAATTCAGTTAAATTCAAAGAATTCGAAAAAACACTACTGTACTGTATGTACTGTACAAGCTAATACCGGGGGGGACTTGACTAAGTTTCGGATATGGGACGTGCCGCCTGAGAAACAAAATGCCTACCCATATTTGTACAAAATTCCTGAAAATATATACCCATAATTAAACGAAAATATTAACTCGTACACTACCTTATATGCTTAAAAGTACTATAAAATGTCAGTTAGAATCAAACTTCACAAAGAAAAGTTAAAACAGACGAAAAGAAGACTGTTGTTTATAAAGTTGATGCCGATTATCGAGAAACCGATACCCTTCTCTATACCAATTTTCAGAAAATTAAGACCCATGTTTATACCAAAATCATGAAAACCATACCCTTTTGGGCGGCACGTCCCCAAAAGGACGTGCTAATAATAACTCGCTAATAATTCGCTGAGCTAAGATGTACCGAGACAGTTCAGACTAGGCATAATAAGGCTAAATGCAACTTGGTTCCAAAAGATATCTGTTGCTGATGTTGTAAGCTCAGCCCGCTACAAATAGGGCAGCCCAGTGTTCACGCAGAGGTCCTATTTGCCCTGGGTACGAGGTTGGGCTAAAGGTGGTTTCGCAAAGCGAAAACATGACTACGCATGCTCAGCAAAGCATCAACTCGACATTTTCTCTTGTTGATTACACGTCGATAATTGTAATCTATGAATGTGATTCACCAATTGGATTCATCTTACAAACTAATAAGAAATCTCCTTTAGAATCTGGAATTGAAAAATAGACAACAAAAACCATGAGAAAGGCACAGCTAGTGCCTGTGCTAATCTAAAATTAAACCCAGCCTAAAGTACCACAATAACAAAATTGAATCGAATTGAATAACAGCTTCCAGTATAAACCAATTTAACATCGGGGTGGACAACAAAACGACAAACCTAATTTCATTTAATTTGGTATTCGCAGAATATTTCATTACTCTTAAAAATAATATCATTTCGGGCATTTTTGATAAGTTATTTTGAAGGAAAGAGAACAACTCTTCATGGAAACCACGAAAATATTATGTAATTCAAAAAGTTATTTTATCTGAATTGGAGTTACCCAGCCATGAACCATAGTGGGGATAAAACAACTGCGACTATTTGAAAGAGATTTTATCTATTTTGATCAATAAAAAATAACAAAGTGACAAAAGCTCCGCTTTTTTTATAGATTTATCCTGCGAGTCTAAAACAGAGGATGTGGCGAGTATAGAATTTTCATAAATAATTTTATAATGAAATTCAGGCGCGACTCGAATTGCCCAGTATGGAGAACTTTTATTCTTAACAATGAACGCTTCTTTCTGAATCCGTTATACACGCAGTTTTTTTATAAGCAACCGCTTATAAGCAACCAAGATGTACATAGAAGGCCTAAAATTTTAAGCAACGTATAGTACCACAGGCGAAAAACCTATGCAACATTTTGAATTTCAAAAACTTTATATCACTGCAAGCAATCGAGGATCGATCGACATAGAAGATATTTCCATTCATTTGTCAAAAACTCGCATATCAGCGGAGTGTTACTTAAGGGGTTTCCGTTTAACTTTGAATAGAAAGTCTCTATATGGTAACAATTACATGGTACTTCATGACTGATGCTATTTATAGTATTTCTTTGCTGTATACTAGGTGCTCTAGTGTTATGTGGCATAAAAAGCTATAGATTAACTCCAAATTTAGCTGTTTTTCTAGCCTCTATACTATTCTTAGGGCAAAAAATATAGTTAAAATTAAGCAACTTCTAAGCAACATTTGCTACTAAAAGATGGCCAAAAGAGGGCCTAAGAAGTTGCTTATAAAAAAAACTGCGTGTACGCTAGTTAATAACTAGCTACTAGCTTACACTTTTATTTATAAGGAATCTTTTGTCTGAGTTGGGGCTGGCCATGTCGCTTGGCCATTTCGCAACCATCGCCTGGTAAATGACAAGCAGAAAATGTTTTCGAAATTATGCTGTTCGTCAAACAATGTTTTGCAACGTAGCCAAACGGTCAAACATTGCCTGTAGAGCAAATGTTTGCCAAACAACCTTTGATTATTGCTTTATTATATAACTGCTTTATTTCCAGGCAAGTGAATCACAGCTGCAGACTTTGCTTCTATTAAACTGGAATGCTTTACCAGCCCTAAAGAAATTTGACCCAAATCTCCGTTCGACTGCGAAGTCTACATTCCCTCTAAAAGTAGCCGCACGGTTATAAAATGGCAGCCTAAAGCGGTCAATATTTCTAGTATTTCCGTTTCTTCCCAAACCACACTTTACCCTTCTAATCTATTAGCCTGAAATCAACATATAAATGCTTTCGAAACCATAATGGGACTTCTACTCGAAAGAAAATAAAGAAAAAAGGGATGGAAAACATGTTTCAGACACATAATTAGACTTGCTTTTGTCCTTCAGTTTCAAACTGGCCACAAAGGCGTGGAGCACGCTTCATTTTTTCAGAACTGCCCATAAACAAAAGCCATTGGCTTAAGATAGCTACTATGGAGTTGCACCTGACAAAATAACAAGCTAAACTGATCCGCCTCTAACGGCGTTAATATCCATTAAATGAACCCTTGGTCGCTTTTTCAAATTGACAGCTACAACTGACCTGCGTTTGTTATTCTACTTCGCGATTGGTCAAAATAGTGGAAATTACTTTACCGATTGCTACAAATGACCTGCCTGTTACGGCGTTAGCATTCATTGGTCAAACGGTGTCGCTCTTTTATATGCGCAGCAACAACTGACCTGTCTTTAAAAGATTATTTCTAAAGATTAGAGGATTATTTCTTCCAGTAGAAACAAAATTTCTGTGATGTGATTTTCCCAGGGTCACCTGTGTTGTTAACTTGAAATTTATGTCAAAATGAAATCATTTGAAACTCAAACAAAGAAATTGACAGTGGGAATTAAACGAACAAAGACAAAAATCAAATAAACATGGCATGCAACCTACAACCTTTGTATAATAAAAATAGGAAACCGAATTATAAACATCAAGCTCAAAAAGCTTCTGAAATCGTCATGGTTTTGAAACAAACTTCAGGTTGCACAGGTTTTCCTACTACCAAAACTATTACAGATTACAAAAATACTAGAGATGCGCAAAATATCGAATTACTAACATTAAATGTCAACTAAAAAAGCCCTGCAGATTAGAAGTTATACAAACTATATTCTTCAATTAAGTTCCCCTGGACTCTGAGAAAACAGACGGCCTATGTTTTAAGACTTAACTTAAACATGTGGCATTTTAGGTTTACAGTCTTTCAAGGCTCAAGTTTCATTGTAAAGTGCCCAGTTTCTATAAGCTATGTCTCTCACGTTTTACTACAAAATGTGTTTCTGTTAATGTTGGCAATGCTCTCTGCATTGATCAATGAAACTCTTCAAACTAAAATCACTACACAATTTGAGACACCTACGCACATTGTGGGGCAGTCAGGTTGGGGGGATAAGGGGGTATAAGGGGATCAACTAAAATAGGGGTCAAGAACAAAGGGCTTTGGGTAAATCCTCCAAAGTGTAGTGACACTTGAAAAAAATGCATACTAGCATTAATCTTTTTCATTTTACTATGAAATTATTCTGTATGGTAGGATACTCACTGACACACTGAAACTCCATTCACAACAGAACATGTTCCTCCATTCTGGCAGTAAGAAGCAGGACAAGATGAGGAAGCTACAACAATAAAAGAGAAAATTTTAATTTAACTACATCAATCCCTATTATACGCAGACTTTCTGTATGGGTAGAAACAGCTCAGAAATTTGTTAGTGTATGTAAACGCAACAGGGACAGTAGTTAGCGTGGAGCAGGAAGTAGTCAAGGGCAAAGGGGAGGTCATATGGGGCAGAACCCTGCATGAGGGCAAAGGGGCGCTCTTCCCTCTTTCAGCAAGCATGCAATAAAGAAAAGATGCATCACTCAGAGGCTCTACAGAACAGCTGATGAGTAACGTGCAGCTAGTCTAAGACCGATATTTTAGAACATAACCCCTAGTGCTCATTTATAACACTTGCAGAATCCACAATCTAAGATGGCTGTTCTAAAACTATCCTGATGATATTTGAACCCACAACTTTTCAATCATGAGTCAACCCTTACCATTTGCTAAAAACACAAAATATGCAGAACAATATAGGAAATTTTCAGATGAAAAATTCCAAAAGGACATCCTTGAAAAGGGGTACAAAATTCAAATTGGATACAAAAATACTTTCAAGGGATTTCTATCTAGAAATTGTAGGAAACTCTGAACTAGCATTTTCAGGGAATGGATTTTCTTAATATGGAAGTGCTTGCAGTCTGATGATACATACTTTTTGTATGAACAACTGTTATATAACTCTGTATTTTGAACAAAGTTATACATATTTTGAGAGGGGTAGGGGGAGGTGTCTTCTACATTGAGTAAGGAGCTAAGTTGTTCTTGCTCAAAAGCACTTTATTATGGAGAATTCACTTATAGCATATACATATTGGATAAAATGTTTCCCCATGACTCAGAATTCAAAAAGTTCAATTACTGAAAAATTTTAACTAACACTTCTGAATTTTTCATTAGTTGTAGGACAATCAAAGTTATTGATCCAAAACTCAAAATGCTCCTCATCAAATATTCAAATCTGGAGCCTGTTACTAATAAACAAACTAAAAAGATAAATGATGTAAGACTGAAACTATTTGTTGCAATATTCTCAGGAAGTAATAAAATACACATTTTCTAGAGTACAATCAGAGCGCAACATAAAATGGAGACAACATGCACTTAGACTGCAATGAGGATAATTAATGACCATGCTTTTGAGAAACGAAACAAGTGGAATTCAGAAGCAAGGGCTTTTTAGTTTGAAGAATTGACAAAAATTGACTAAACAACAGTATTTTTTTGAATTCCTAGGACTTTTATGGGGAAAAAGGAGATTTTTGCTAAAGGCACTCAAACGTGAATTTTAGGAACTGACTTTGCCTGGCCTCTGTCCGCCTGAAAATTTAGAAAAAAAAGGTAGAAATATGTTAAACCCAAACTTCTCCTTCAAATTCAAACGAAATGAAGAGCGACTGGATATGAAGAAACGGAGCTTACATTAGCTAAAATTTGGAGCTACATCAATGCGAAAAATTATGAAATGAAAAAACTCGGAAGACATTTTGATTGATCAAGAGATCAAGAACCAATATTCACTGAAAAGTTTTTCAGCAAAAGACTTGGAAATTCATGATTGATTCGAATCAGAGCTAAGCCTGCTATTTCGACCGTTTCATTTTGATAGATAGATGTTCAAATCAATTAAAATGCGAAAATGTTTCCGGGAGAGGAATTCGGAAGGGTTAATGCGCAAGTAAATAAAGGCCTAATTTGAACGTTGACTGGATTCACGGATTAAAGCAATGCCCACGAGAGAGTTAAGCCAAGTTGTAAAGAAGAATCTGAGTATAAGTCAATAGCTAGATGATTCCAATAAGCTAGAACTTAAGTTTCTGTTGAGTATGTTTCTCGAGTCATTGATTTATTGAAGAGATTTCTGTCCAGGCAAGTCTCATAAAATACATTCAATGGAAGTCAGATTTGAGTAACGGTCATGATTTGAATCGCAAAAAGTTGTGATCACAGTTATCAAATGAACAGCAAAGTCGAAAAGGCAGCTAATCAATAATTAATCAAACTGAAAACTTTTATCCGACCTTGTTTTCTTACATGCGGGTGACTTTAATAGGTGAGCAGCTAATACTGTGCCAGGAGATCGTTTCAAAAACATACGAAGTTTGAGTTGTCTTTCAGGACGGTTGACACAGCACGCTTCGTTTTGAACGAACTCCAAGCTTCAAAGACCCTCAATTTACGAATTATCTAACTCTTGCGAACTGAATAACTGTACTGATCAAACTTTGGTCACTATATCAACTACAGATCTACCATTTTTCAAACTTCGAACTTCAAAACATGACCACGGCATTATATTGGCTTCCTTCCTTCAAACTGATCATCCACTGAACTCTACAACGACAGCGTTTAATTCTCGAACATTTCTTACCAAAATTGATGAAAATTCCAATACTCAAAATCAGCAAATATACACCAAAACTCATATCGTATTATTCCATGTAAAATCAATAATTTAACAGTCTTTTACAACTCCATTTCCAGCAACATTCCATTACACTTCGCCAGTCCTTCGTTTCTCAAATATTTGCATGCTTCGATAGTCCACAGTGGTTCCTATTTCCATAATATTATTCATTCGAATCCTGGGGGGTTAGCATCAAGGCAGCCGTTTTAATTACCCCTAAATTTCACACAAAACCTATTATATCACCTCAAAATCGTCAAATTTGCTTATTTTTCTAAACACACAAGAATTATAACTATAATTTTTATTAAATATGGCCTTGAATACCACTATAAATTTAAAACTATGGAGGACTACTCTTTGAAGCGACCCCCTGGTTTCAACTATATCCATATCCGGACAACAGGGCCCCTCATTAAAACAGGCTTATTGTGGGAAGAAATTGCAAATAATTCCTCCCTGTGGGTTGCTGTCTTTGAAAAAGCGAATTCAACAATACACCAGCGGGGCTCTTTCTCTTTTCCTATATTTTTTGAAGAACTATTTGTTCGCGATTCGATTAGAACGGTAAATATGTACAGAGAGTACACCAGAGATAAAGCTCTGTCGCCGGTCCTATGATCGCATGCATTTTCAATTGCAAATTCGCGCTCTCTGATTGCAAACCATTGCGCCGCGCGGCTATCGTTGGCACCGTTGGCACAGAAAAAGTGCGGGAAAATCACTCCAAAGCTCCGCAAAGGAGTCTGGAGCCTGTGGCGTTTGGTGGACATTCTATTTTTTTGTTTTCGTAACAAAAGGAACAAAGTGCTCTGTTCAAAACTATAGAGGGAGGAGACTGGGTGGGCAAATCCCCCCTAGTAAGTATGTTAAAAGAGGCCTTGACTGATTAGTCCTACGAATTCAGCGCTAAAAACTCTCGCAGGTCCGGTTAGTGCCGTTTGTGATTTTGACAGACTTCTTTCCGAATTCCGACCAATACACTCAAGTTTTTTTATAAGAATACTATAAACTTTTGTCCAGATAACAATTCGTGATCAAACTAGTACACTCTTTTTTTTATAAGAATACTATAAATTTTGTCCAGTTCGTTTTGAGCCTGAATATATTCTTAAAGTATTCTTATTTTTCAAATCTGATATGCGGTTTTAGGGGAACATAGTTAAAAGAAAAATCATCTCATATGGTCGAGCGAAAGAAATATTTAACTATTATAACAAAAAGAGTGTTGTTAACAATCATGAAGTTTCGTTCTAACATTGCAAAACAGGCATCTGCTGAAAAATGAGACAGAAATATGGGAGAGCTGAGGCTGAGCATATTCTTACAATAGTCTTAAAAATAGGATGATTCTGAGCCTGAATATTCTTATAAACAATATTCTTATAAAAAAAAGAGTGTAAAAAACAGCCAGTACTCATTCTCCTCTCCGTACACAAAATTGGAAAGGCAAAGGGCAGAGGAAAGTACAACCATTTATCTGTAAGAATAACTTGTATTGTACAATGCATGCGGGGGAGGGATATTGTTGAAAAATGAAACCAGCAGTTTATATGACACACGGGTTAAGTGCAATCCGAGAATCGTGGACATTTTTATCTATATGGCTAATTTAGGAATTTAGACTCATCTGTGCTGTGCAGTTACTGAAATAGTAGATATCAAGGAATTCGTCGTTCGATTGGCAAACTCTGAGGGTGAAGGTGAAAAAAAAGCTCAGTGTATTGCTGTTTGTTGCTTTTGTTGATTCTTTTGCTGGTGATGTCGTTGTTGTGGTTGCTAAACCTTGTTGTTATTTTTGTTATTGTTGCTATTGTTGTTGTTTTTTTTGTTGTTGTTGCATGAACCTCTTTTCAACTTTGATCACCTTGCAATAGTATAATCAGCTTTTCAAAATGCATTCAGATGAGAGACTAGGCCAAGTTTAAGCCACGGATTTTAACATCGGCATAAAAAATATAAAGTTCTTCAGCTCCGTTTTTCATGAGACAGTGGCAGCTGGATTAGCTGTACCTTATACAATCTCTTTATCTTTAGTATATTTTCACAAGAGATTAAAAATCGAGTCTTGAAGCCAGCTTGTGCTCTTATGTGACCTTTGGTAACCAAAATTCTGAACAAATTTGAATTATGAAGGAATAAAATATTCATGTTTCAAAAAAGCACATCTGTTGATTTTGACACGAGTTCGTTACTTAAGATAATTTAATTATGTCTTCTGGCTTCTGAAGGTCAGTGGGCTTTCACGACATTGTTCTCGTACGAATGTACATGCTACATGATTGGTCGTACGAATGTCCATGCTACATTGTCTTTAAACCAAAATAACAACGGAAAAAGTGATTCCAAGATTGATTACAGTTGATCAACCCCACGGTACTGAACATCCACCACAGTTCCCACTCCCAGAGATACCTCCCCGAGGTACTGAACAACCTCCATGGTACTCAGAGATGCCTCTCAACGGTACTCATGATATATCCCCACATGTACTGAACACCCCCTACAATACAGTATGAAATGAAGATGCCAATGAATGCGGTACGAATTGAAGATGCTAATGAATGCAGCATGAAATGAAGATGCTAATGGACACAGCAAGAAGGAAGATGCTAATGAATACAGTATAAAATGAAGATGTTAATGAATATAGTATGAAATGAAGAAGTTACTGAATGCAGTATAAAATGAAGATGCTAATGAATGCAGTACGAAATGAAGATGCTAATGAATACAGTACAAAATGAGGATGCTTGTGAATACAGCAAGAAATGAAGATACTTATGAATACATTTTGAAATGAAGATGCTAATGAATACAGTATGAAATAAAGATGCTAATGAATACAGTATGAAATTTAGAAGATAATGAATATAGTATGAAATGAAGAAGCTACTGAATGCAGTATAAAATGAAGATGTTAATGAATACAGTAAGAAATAAAGATGCTAATGAATGCAGTGTGAAATTAAGATGTTAATGATACAGTTCGAAATGAAGATTCTAATGCAGTTCGAAATGAAGATGTTAATGAGTACAGAAAGAAACGAAGATGCAAATGAATACAGTACGAAATGTAGAAGCCGATGATTACAGTGCGAAATAAAGAAGCTAATGAATACAGTATGAAATGAAGATGCTAATTAATGCAGTATGAAATGAAGATGCTTAATAATACAAGACGAACGAATGATGCTAATAAATACAGTATGAAATGAAGATGCTAAGGTCATGTAGATAAGGAATATGGAAACGCTAATGAGTTTCTCAAATCAGAAGAAATCACATGAGCTGCGAACCGATTAATCAGAGAGGAAAGAACAACCAAAACCCGTGGGAATTTTTTCGGGTAAAATAAATTCCAGATTCAAGTTTGAGGAATTTCAGTTCTTAATTTTTCCCTTACTGCCTACAAATTTTGGGTGGGTTTCTGGAGTTTTTGGAGAAGATAAGCGTTGAGAATCATGGCTACTTTAGAAATTCTTTATCTCTGTTAATACGGCGACGAAACGCTCTAACTACGAAAACGGCACCACGTGCACATTAATCATGGGAAAATGTTTGCAAGAACCATTGCATTGACCGAAAAAACTCGGAGATAATCGTTGGAAAATCGTTTATTTGATTGCCGCAGTAGGAAGGCGATTGTCGCTTTGATTGATTTTACCGGCCTAGGCAAACGAAATGAATAGTCAGGCTGGTGGGCAATTGAATCACAATTAAAATGGAGCTTGTACTCCTTATAAAGGCAAATAAAATATACTTGAATAGCCATTGGAGATCTAGATGAAATATTAATTCTATGGGTAAATATTCTCACAATCAGAACAGATATAATTTTGTCGGAATTAAGCGTTATATGACCGATATTTCATCGTTCGCTTGTTCTTGCACCAAATTGCCAGAACAGCTTAACAATGAAAATACATTCGAAGTCAAATGCTTGGTGCAGCTGATACTACGGAAAAGAATAGAGATTTTGGTCATGAAAATTCGAAGGAAATAGATTTTTCGTGTAGTTTCGTACAAAATCAATAGTGTCTTTCTTTAGAACTTTTAGCAGGATTTTAGAAGAACATACGAGCCAGGTTTTAGCCAAAATTTAAGTGCAGGAAAGACAGGGACCGGCCTAGCCACAACCGTAGCGAAAATTGGGCTGATTATGAACTAGGACTACAGACCAAAGAAAATCAAGAAAAAAACATATTCTTCCAGAGAAATTGAAGGGTAATCGGGTAATTGGGAAGGGTAAGATATCTTTAGAAAACATTCCAGAAATAAGGGGCACGTTTAGAAAACTTTTTACGAATACGGGATAGCCCCACTCCCTAATGAGGTGTCCCTAGCATATCAAACTGATTGCAAAGCAAAGTCGCAATTGGTGTTGGCATCATCTTAGCCATTTGCATTTCAGAAATTTGAGGTTAAGCGCTCGTAGTCTTCGTTCCTTAGGCCAATCTGATACACGAATCACTCCACCCTCGTTCCCGTGGATGTTCAGGCAAGCCTCGATTTCTATCAAAATAGCCCGATGTTTCGGTCACTCACAGCTATCTATCACATTGGCCTAAGAATTGGATGAGATTATGATATTGCATTAGGCATTTAGGCTCTTGTGTGAGGTGCTTCGTTTCGCCAAGTTTTGGCGCCAAACTTCCAGCCTACACGCTGATATGCGTAGCCTTGCAGGAACAAACGCTTGCCCTACTCGGTATAGGTTAATTCGAGGCGCGGCGCACCGATAGCTATTCGGTATGATGCAAACGGGGCTTGAGAGCGTTAGGCCATCCACTTCAATTTCAAATGAAAATGGTTGTTGTTACTGCTTCAGGATGGAGTTACTGTTTGCGAAGAGTGGGACCAGGACTTAACGCGAGTCAATAGCGTAACTACAAACTCGCGAATCAAGAATAGCGGAGCTCAGACAAAAGCAAGATCCGTGCAAGTTTGAAGACTTAAAAGAAGTTTACAAATAATTTGCCTTTTGAATAAAAGATGTACCTATTATGACATGCTCGAGCAGCAAATTAATGATTTCGTCTCTCTTCCGCAGGTGTGTGAATTGTATTCAACGGCAAACAGCCCGTGGTTTTGAAAACGTTATTGGAAAATGACATACATGACGGTGAAGACATTCAGGATTTCTATAAAGCAACTTGAAATTGCTCTATCATAAACCTAATGGTATTTGAATTGGTGACCTGTAAAGGTTTGACTGCTATCTCAAAGGCGTCTTCAAGACCTCGTGCACGGGAAATGATAAGGAAAAAGAACTGTTTGGAGGAAGCAGCTACACTTAAAATATTTTACCCGCTAACTTCCCTCCAATAGGACTCTCTCACTAAACTCAAAGCGCACGTATAATGATGGTCAAATAACTGGTCAGTTAAGTGTCGAGAACCTTATTCGCTATAACCGATCCGTCATGAAGTAAATGTTGATGTTGACGATGATAATGATGATGATGATGATGATGATGATGATGATGATGATGATGATGATGATGGTGATGATGATGAGCACGATGATACTGATGATGATGATGATGATGATGATGATGATGATGATGAGATGATGATGATTATGAAGGTGATGATGATGATTATGATAATGATGGTGACGATGATCATCATTACCATCAAGGTGATGATGATGATAATAACTATACTGCTGATGATGATGACTGATGATGATGCTGATGATGATGATGATGATGGTGATGTTGATGATGATGATGATGATGATGATGATGATGATGATGATGATGATGATGATGATGATGATGATGATAACGATGATAATGATGCTGAAGCTGAAGGTGATGATAATTATGACCCATGGTGATGATGATGATGATTATGATGATGATGATCGTGATGATGATGATGATTACGATGATAATGATGATGACGATGAAGGTGATGTCGATAATGATCATGATGGTAATGATCATGATCATCATCATCAAGGTGATGATGATAATAATGGTGATGATAATGCTGTTGCTAATGTTGACTGATATTTTTAATCATGATGATGATAATGTTGATGATCATGATGACGCAACCAAGTTAACTTGACTGATAGATCTCTTGTTGGTTTGAGGCTTTTACACAACCTCCAGTTAAGCACAGTACATTGATTACATTTATATTTAACTTTATCCTTTTAATCTTACTGTCATTCAGAAACACCTGGCGAAAAGAAAAATTTACAGTACATTTGAATGTACCCAATATAAAAAGAGTATCAAATTATATATTTTTATATTAATTCCAAATAGCAGATCCACAGAAGATTAAGAAGCATGTATTTGGAAAGTCTTGAAATAAAGATCGTTTTATGCGAGAAACTGGATCGGTTCAGTGCGATTCTGTGGACCAACAAAGGCAGTCCTTTGCTGCCTGTGGAGCACAGAGGATTACCGATTACGTAAAGGTTTACCGATGAGGTGAGCTTGTCTAGGTGTGGTCACAGAATGAGCTTTGTGAAAGTCTCGCGCACTTAGCTCTCACAGCTCTCGAGAAGTTTATCTCACAAACAGATGGAGTAGCAATGGGAAAACCTGCCTCTTCTGTTGTTGCTGAGATCTTTATGCAAGAAAAAGAATCTCTTGCCCTTGATTCATACATTGAGAAACCAAAGGTATGGGAGAGATATGTAGATGATGTGTTCGTGATTATGAAGAGGGACAAGATGGAAGATTTCTATAAGCACATCAATTCCCTACATGTGAAATTGAAGTTCACTACAGAGGTAGAGAATGATGGAAAACTAGCTTTCCTTGACACTGAGATTCAAAGGAATGCCAATAAAAGTTTAAGCGTATCAGTGTACAGGAAGCCCACTCACACAGACCAATACCTGAATGCAAACTCGCATCACTTAGACAGTGTCAAAAACAGTGTCATATCTTCTCTCTTCAACAGAGCAAAATCTATCACGAGCAATCTTGATGATCTAGATAATGAGTACAAAAGGATCTCAAGCGTTCTAAAGGCCAATGAATATAAACAAGAAGACATACGCAAGGTCACGAGAAAAATCTCAAAGCCCAGACAGAATACTGAGGCTGACAAAGAGGAGCCTAAATGTTCTATGAACCTGCCATATATCAGAGGGACAAGTGAGAAAATCCGTCGATCTTTGTCTAAACAAAATATAAGGTGTACTTTTTATTCCCTTAACACGCTTTCAAGACCAAAAGACAAAGTTGACGATCTTGAAAAATCGAACGTGGTATACAAAATACCATGCAGAGACTGTCCAAAATCATATATAGGACAATCGAAAAGAGAGACAGGTACTAGGCTCAAAGAACATAAAGCGAATGTGACCCATGGTCGAACTGACAAAAGTGATCTTGCCAATCATTGTTGGACGGAAAAACACCAGATGGATTGGGATAACATTTCAGTGATTGATGAAGATAAGAACTGGAAAAACAGGCTCGTTAAAGAAAGCATTCACTCAGTTCTATCAACTCCTTGTATCAATCAAGTATCTTACTCAATCCCAGAAATCTGGTTGAATAACATCAAAAGTTGCACTGAACGCAATTTTGGCGCCACAAATTTTAGAAATTGAGCGCCAAAAATTCCGAGCTTCCTCGCAGGTCCGGTTAATTTCACACCTTTCGATCCGACCTTTGCAATAAATAGGCAAGAAACCACATTTCTCATTGCCCGATGATGGGAGACGGATCTCTCCCGAAACGTTGCCCAACTAAATATCAAAGGCTTGTCATGATAAGTGGTGACTATCATGTCAAATACAGCTCTCGAGAAGTTCACTTGGTTAACCTCGTTTCGGAATCAAAAAACAAGCGCATGTGTTCTCGAAATGCATAGCCTTTTTCTGAGCAGAGTGACCCTTCTGCTTAATCCCTCTTCTGTTGTGTGGAACCCGGAAATTTGCCAACCAGGCATACAATTTGCTGACAAATACTCCTGACAGACAAAATCACAACGTTTCTCAATTCAAAGCTTTTGAAAGAGATACCAACACCTTGCGTTCTCTCCCCATTAGCAACGGACTTGGGACCGGCTAGCTTTTGCGCCTTAAAGACAAGGTACAAGAAAGGGTGTCGAATTAGTAAGAAACGAAACTGGTTTTCGACATTTTTGTATGATAAGGAACGGTACCGATTTTCGATGATAGAAATGTTGTCAATGTTGTCGATATTTCGATATGTTCCAGTTACACTCTTTCGTGGAATTGACAAAAGCATCACGCCACAAATATTTTGCTTATTTTTGCTTGTCAAGTAATGTTTGATCGTTTGGCCACCTTTCTAGCATTGCTTGTCGAACATTTATTTTGCTTTTAACAAACTGCAATAGCAACATTTCACCACCTATCAACAGTTCTTAGCAACAAGGCGTCCGTGCTTGTTGTGCATTAGCAATAACATCGTTGTTGGGCAGCAATGTTTTTGGACGTTGCCAAACGGTCATTTGTTGTAAAGCAAATTTTAAATGTTGGACCAACAATGTTTCATCGTTTGGTCAGGGCCTAAAAAGTCGATTGTTTCGGTCTGTTTCGGACGTTTCTACTCTGAGGGGTGTGCCACAAGAAAACAGCTTTTAAGTATGATCCAATGCCCCGGAGGGCTACTTCATTGTTGAAAAGACTAGACGTGCCGCCCAGTTTTTCCAAACCCACCCATGTCTACCATAAAATTCTGTTAGTCGTGGTACCCATGTATAGAAAAAACAACGACGTTTTTTACCCATTAGTACCAATATCTTTGGTATTTCACCCAATTTAAACACCCAGGGAAGCTCTAAATGCGGCGAAAAGGCATTTGCGCTGAGAAAGAAACGCATTTACCCGATTTGCGCCATAAAATTGACTCTTAATACAAAGATTTATCAGGCTTTTAAAAGCAATGCATGTATAAAAGTTTTTACTACCCATGTGTAGAGATCTTTTACCAAAAAACCAACCCACATGTAGGGAAATTGTCGCTGAAAAAGTTACCCATTTGGGCGGCACGTCTAGTATACTGAACAATGGAAGTACCCCCCCCCCAAGTCCAATCCATGATGCTTTAGATTTTCTTTGCAGTACTGGGATATTTGTTTAGAAACATTTCACATGTTCAAACACGTGCGACATTCGTGTTCGTGTGATCTGAACAGGTAATTTGAGTGATCGAGAGGGATAAACTTAATGGTTGTTTTCCAGTTTACTTGTCCATTGATGAATTTCGTCATTCTATGTTTACAAAGAACACTGGTTTACTTTAACATGTTTACTTGCGTGCTTGTATGCTTGTGGGCAAAAACATCCAGTTGGGCAAAAACATTAAGGTGGCAAAAACGTTAACTTAAGACAACTTAGCTGTATACCAGCGAGAATACTACCGACGCAGCTTTACATACATCTTGAAGATTACATACATGCATCAAGTTGGGCAAAAACATTAAGGTGGCAAAAACGTTAACTTAAGACAACTTAGCTGTATACCAGCGAGAATACTACCGACGCAGCTTCACATACATCTTGAAGATGGCTTACTAACAAGTTGCTCAAAGCTGATCGAAATTTAGACTTATTACACGAGTCTCAATCTTCACAACAGCAACAACAACAGCAACAACAACAGCAACAGCCTTTCAGCTAAGGCTGTTTGCTCAGAGTGGTAATTTCGTTTTTCTTTGGTAGTTTAAGCGTCCAGCAATTCAACTCAATAGCGATAACTACGACTCATTTAGTAAATCTAAGCGTTACCAAGCATTGAGGGCGTGCTCTTCTAGCCCAGTTCTTTTTTCGGTAGCCTTTTTTTTGGAAATGTTTTTTTGAAGCCATTCTTCTGAAAACGGCAGGAGCTTTTTAGCTCTGCAAAATCTTCTGTCATCAAAAGCAGAAGGTTTCCGAGACTTTCGAGAGATTCACGGTTTGAAGTTCGAAAGAGACTTCCATTTTACCAGTTGCCAGGATACATTCCACGAATGGGTCTGGGGACGAGGCTAGCAAGAATTTTGGCGCGAAAGTTTTCAGATCCCCAGAATTCGTGATTTTTTAAAACAGAAACAGAAAGATTTTGGGAGCTTTCTGTTTTCAAAATTCGGGAGGCTTTGGAGGTTAAGAAGAATACGCCCTGAAATTTGTCTTATTCAGTAGATACGAACCAAACTTCAAGCATAGTTTGTCATTTTCAGAATATTGTTTAGAGCTTTAGCACATTGTTCGGTATTACACATGATAATCACCGCTTATCATGATAAGCCTTTGATATGAATTGGGGAAGCGTTTCGGGAGGGATTCGTCTTCCAGCATCGGGCAATGAGAAATTTAGTACCTCCTTTATTTCTTGCAATGGTCGGGTTAAGAAAAATAAGCGAAAAGCACAAACCGAGCATGCTAGGTAGCTCTGATTTTCGGGGTGCTCATCTGCAAGAAATCGAGGCACTGGGTCAGCAACGGAACGCTGATGACTGGTAGAGTGATTTGTAGAGCGAGTGGCCAAGCTGCTCAGTCAGTTCTCGTAAGACAGCCAAAGTTAAACTTGGTCGTTTGAGGCCAGCAACTGGATGGGTGATTTTTCAAATGGATGACTAAACAACTCACGCTGCCGTCCTTCGGAAGGGACGTTAAACTAGGGGTCCAATGCTTGGATGCGGCATGCATAGTAGGCCTACATTAGCTGATAAGCCTAGAAATAACAGTAACAACAACAACAACAACAACAACAAATGTCTAGATGTGAAGGTGAAATAGTGAATTGGGCGCCTGTCGCTAGGATTTCAGAAGTCAGCAGTAACGCTACCGTGGCTGTGACTCGAAACCGACCTCGACGAGCATTTTACACCACTACCTAGCCGAGCTGGACAATTACACCGCAGCGGAATCAAGGTCTTAGGTAAAATGTGGCTTCTTGTTCAGATGAAAGGCTTTTAACTTGTCAACAAGGGAAAGTGAAGATTTAAGCATGGTTCTCCTATGCTTCTTGCGATTCTCGGCGATCATTTATTGGTTATATGAAAACGAGGTTCTTTGGTTTCTGGGTCACACATGACAGCATAGGGGACGGAGGATCATCGATATTCGCAGACAAGCAGCATATGTGAACACTTCGTCGGCGGCAATCGCAAACAGTCGCCGATTGTCTGTGATCAGGTTTAGGACGTAAGAAACCAGTCTTATAGGAGCAACGCCTAAATTTCGGTTGTGTTTAACATAGCCGAATTCTCCTCGTCGAGTCCTCCCAAGAACAGTTTTCAGGCCTTTGCAATTAAGGCCCTGCAGTTTGTATCGACATCAATAGGAATAAATGCTCAAACAGAAGGTGATATAGCTACTTCGTGACAGGCGATTAACGTTTAAAAGACAATCCTAACAACAGCTTTCACACAAAGCTTCATATCTTACTTTGTATTTTAGATGCAAAAGAGCAAACCTTGACCCGAATCCTATTATGAAAAAACAGCTGATGTCCGTCTGGTTAAACAGATATCTCTTTTTCATCAACATGGCTGAACTGTTTGAATATTAAATTAGTTGAGAGTAAATTAAAGATTAATGGTATAGCAGCATGTTTGATTATGTAGCGATTGCTTTCTATTATATCAAATCTCTTTGTGAATGTTTGATTTGTTATTTGAATTCATATCAATGCTATCGTTGCAGTATCTACGCTAATAGAAGGTAAAAGAAGGATTATGAACTTCCTATTGCAAAATGAAGGCAAGAAAATTTGAGAGATAGCAACGGCTAGGACAGGGCTCGAACCTGTGACCCAGAGATATAGATACGACTAGGACAGGGTTCGAACCTGTGACCCAGGGTTCGATGCGACTAGAACAGAATTCGAACTTATGACCCAGAGATAGACACGACTAGGGCAGGGCTCGAGTCTGTTACCCAGAGATAGATACGACTAGGACAGGGTTCGAACCTGTGACCCAGAGAAAGATACGACTAGGACAGGGTTTGAACTTGTGACCCAGAGAAAGATACGACTAGGACAGGGTTCGAACCTGTGACCCAGAGAAAGATACGACTAGGATAGGGTTCGAACCTTTGACCCAGAGATAGATATATCCAAGACAGGGTTCAAACCTGTGACCCAGAGATAGATATGACTAGGACAGGGTTCAAACCTGTGACCCGAAGATACACACGACTAGGACAGGGCTCGAACCTGTGACTCCTGGCTATGTGCGCCAATCTCTGCCAACATCCAGCCGGCTTTCAACGAGTCCTGACGAATCGCTTTTTAAAAATCAGTCGGTACAGCATTGGCGTGCAAAGCTAGAGGTCACGAAGGACATGGGTTCGAGCCCTGTCCTGGTCATGTTAATCTTTAACGTTGCCTCTACTACAACTTATGTTCTTATTCATAACCTGTCAGCACAGACATTGCTCGGTCGGTACTGCTTTGGCGTACATAACACAGGTCACAGGTTCGAGCTCAATCGGCGAAATCTAACCAGCCGATCACAACTTAGACAACATTAACAACCATTTAGAAACAACTAAGAACTTAGCTAACATGTCAAATAGTTCGAGTAGAATTCAATGAAGCTTCTAGCTGTTGGTTTATCCATCTACTTTGGTGCAGTGCGTTTGCTCTTTGTAATATTTATCTGTTTGTCATTTTTAAACAGTATACAACCTGCTTAGGTCTAACCTCATACACGCTAACAAACAATGAGAATGACGAAATACCCACATATTTAAACCTTTCCCAGTTAGTAAAGACCCACATATCCAAATCTTTCGTGCACTTTTTTGGGCTTCGTTAGTTTGAACGGCAAGAATGAGGGTCGTATAGGGGGTTACATGTGTCCCTGTTCCCTGGAGTTTTATAGGATTATCTTTTTAGAGGGAGGTTTTTACCTCATTATTGTTTCCCGATGTTCTCTTGTTTCCTTTTAATTTTTGCTACTTTCTCTTGTTAAAACTGCCCCTGGATAAATTACGCATGTTCCCATTCCGGACCCATAAACGAACCTTAAGTATGCCCGAATATCGTACCAATCAATCACATTGCTCAACTCGGAAAAATTTTTCGCGCAGTTTGTATTAAAGGTTTCTTAAAGCTTCAATGAGTATGAAAAAAAGTTGAGATACACAGTTATATGTTACTGAGAAAGAAATACGAAATGTGACGCTATTTGCATTTGGTAGGCTAGATTTAAAGCTTAACCAAAATTTGTGCGAGGACTCCCATAGTTTCCAGTGACCCAGGAGTAGAGTAGATATCTTTTAAAGACGCTAACTGAGAGCTTTCTTATAAGAAACAAGTACACTACTTTAATGAGCAACTTTCCTTTGGACCAGTCCTAAAAGTTGCATAAATATCTAGTATATCACACCCTCATCGAATGACTAGCTTCTACTAGATAAAAAGTCAAATTTTAGCTGTTTTCTTGCTTGAAAGTTAGTTGTAGCTAATTGATAAGGTTTGCAATGGTATTTAAAAAAGCGATTTAACCCCAAGGGCTTGCAAGGGCAAAATATCTCCAGCCCTTGTTGCTTATAATAAAGTGTACGTCATTGTATAAGTTGCACTCTAAACGAAACAGCAAATTTTGATTGACGCTGGCTGTTCTGTTGTCTGTTGTCTGTTGCCTGTTGTCAGCCTGAAATGTTCTTAATATGTCCTTAATTCCTCGGTCACCTAGCCCTTGTCTGTATATGACCAATGTCTACACTCCTGGAATCCTATTATAAGAAAACAGCTTATGTCCGTCTGGTTAAACAAATATCTCTTTTTCCACAACATGGCTGAACTGTTTGAATATTAAATTAGTTGAGAGTAAATTAAACATTAATGGCAAAGCAGCATGCTTGATTATGTAGCGATTGCTTTCTATTATATCAAACCCCTTTGTGAATGTTTGATTTGTTATTTCAGTTGATATCAATGCTATCGTTGCAGCATCTACGCTAATAGAAGGCAACAGAAGGCACATCGTCACAGCTAAGACAAGGCTCGAACCTGTGACCCAGTGATAGATACGACTAGGGCAGAGTTCTAACCTGTGACCTAGAGATATAGATACCACTATGGCAGGGTCCGAACCTTTGACCCAGAGATATATACGACTAGGACAGGGTTCGAATCTGTGACACAGAGATAGATATGACTAAGACAGGGTTTGAACCTGTGAGCCAGAGATAGATACGACTAGGACAGGGTTCGAACCTGTGAATCTAGCTATGTGCGCCGATCTCTATCAACTGAACGAACTTCTAACCGGCTTTCCACGAGTCTTAACGAATCGCTTTTCAAAAATCAGTCGGTACAGTATTGGCCTGCAAAGCCAGAGGTCATGAAGGACATGGGTTCGATGTCCTGGTTAATCTCTAACGTTGCCTCTACTACAACTTATGTTCTTATTCATAACCTGTCAGCACTGACATAGCTCGGTCGGTACTGCATAGGCGCACATAGCCAGAGGTTACAAGTTGGAGCTCAATGGGCGAAAACTAACAAGCCGATCACAACATAGGCAACATTAACAACCATTTAGAAACAACTAAGAAGTTAGCTAACTTGTGAAATACTGAGTAGAATTCAACGAAGCTTCTGGCTGTTGCTTTATCCATCTACGTTGGTACCGTGTTTTTCTTTGTAATCTTATCTGTTTGTCATTTTCAAACATTATGCGACCTGCTTATGTTTAACCTCATACGCGCTAACAAACAATGAGAATGACCCACATATTTAAAAAATGAGAAGACCCACATTTAAACCTTTCCCAGTTAGATAGAGAGCTAGAAAAGACCTACATATTTAAATCTTTCCTGCACTTTTTTGAGCTTTGTTGATTTGAACGGCAAGAATGAGGGTCGGGGCAGTGACGCAAAAACCCTAAACAACTAAACACCTGGTTTGGAGGAAGATTTTGGCTAATAAATGAGGAAGGTTTTGTAGTAAAACGACTTTTCATATTTTTGCTACAGCTAAAAGAAATAAAATCTATCTTGTCAACCCTTTGTAGGTCCTTACAGTGCTGTGATATCCTTCAGCTTAGAAAATTGGAATCAATTTATGAATCACGCTCTTTAGACCGTAGCCTCTCTGTTATTAAAGCCTGATTGCAACCTTTGTAACACTTACGCTAAAACATACAAGCGGCCTAGAAGGGTCCATATGTACACGTTTTTGTCTCGTGCGTGCAGGAGTCTGTCTGGCTGTTTTTTCGGCAATTTTATATCATGTTAAAATGAGGAAGGTTGGTTACAAAAATTTCAGGTTTGGAGGAAGGTCAACAACTTTTTGCAACTCTGGGTCGGCGTTGCATGTTCCCCTGTTCTCTTGAGAAAATTCACTTGCTCCCTGAAGTTTTATAGGATTATCTTTTTAGATTGATAGTCAAGCGGATTGGTAGGAAGGATTTTACCTCATTACTGTTTCCCGATGTTCCCTTGCATCCTTTTAATTTTGGCTACTTTCCCTTGTTAAAACTGTCCCTGGAAAAATTTCGCATGTTCCAATTTTCCCATGAACCCATAAACGAACCTCAAGTATGCCCGGATATTGCACAATCCAATCACATTGCTCAACTCGGAAAATTTTTTCCGCAGTTTGTATTAAAGGTTTCTTAAGGCTTTAGAGAGTAATGAAAAAAATTTACATTGTGAGTACAAATTTATATGCTATTGCGAAAGAAATACGAAATGTGGCGCTATTTGCATTTGGCAGGCTAGATTTATAGCTTAACCAAAATTTGTGCGAGGACTCCCATAGTTTCCAGTGACCCAGGAGTACAGCAGCTATCTTTTAAAGACGCTAACTGAGAGCTTTCTTATAAGAAACAAGTACACTACTTTAATGAGCAACTTTCCTTTGGACCAGTCCTAAAAGTTGCTTAAATATCTAGTATATCACACCCTCATCGAATGACTAGCTTCTACTAGATAAAAAGTCAAATTTTAGCTGTTTTCTTGCTTGAAAGTTAGTTGTAGCTAATTGATAAGGTTTGCAATGGTATCTAAAAAAGCGATTTAACCCCAAGGTCTTGCAAGGGCAAAATATCTCCAGCCCTTGTTGCTTATGATAAAGTGTACGTCATTGTATAAGTTGCACTCTAAACGAAACAGCAAATTTTGATTGACGCTGGCTGTTCTGTTGTCTGTTGTCTGTTGCCTGTTGTCAGCCTGAAATGTTCTTAATATGTCCTTAATTCCTCGGTCACCTAGCCCTTGTCTGTATATGACCAACGTTTACACTCCTGGGTAAGAGGTTAGGAGACACCAGCAATTTCAGAGTGCATTTTCGTCTTAATGCTTAATTTATTAGTGGATATCTCTCCCCTAAAAGTCAATGTTGTTTTCAGATCAAAATACAAGAACCACGCACAGAAACAAAAAGTTTTCAGAGTCTTCAACCATTTGACTTTGGAGGAAGGGGGTCCGAATACGACGAGAGAGGTTCAATTTTCGTAAGTGTCTCCTAACTTTTGTCCAGGATTGTAGGCTGTTTTTTTCTTACAGGTCGGGGGTAGGAGGTCTTACTTTCATATTGAGCCGATACTCTTAAGGCTGATGCAGAGGATAGCCTCAACTTGTGCTTAGTTTGTTCTAAAAAACTGGGGAAAATCCAAGCTCATGTTCTTGTTGAACTGTTCTTATGAAAAAGAGTGTATAGCGAGTACAACTATAAGCAAGTACAATTTTAATGAGTAGTCCATACACGCTTTTTTTTTTATAAGGAACCTACCTCAAGGCCTAGTTCTTAAAGTTCCTTATTTTTGGGCCTCTTTTGAGACAATTGTAGTTCCAAAAGTTCCTTAATAGTTCCTTAATTTTAACTGCACATACAGTGGTCTTAACACTAAAAGAGAGACATTTGCATGTGAGCAAAGCTCGAGACTACTCAAAGAAACATTGGATACATGCTTAACGTACAATTTATGTGATTTTCGACTGCAAATGAATGGAACCAGCTTTCTAATTCTTGATTATTTGCAGTGATAAAAGTATTCAACATTCAAAAGTTCCTTAATGATTTTTTCTTTAGTAGTATAAGTTCTTTAAATTTTCGGGCCTTCTACATGTAGGTTCCTTATAAAGTGGTTCCTTATAAAAAAAAAAGCGTGTATGAATTGTACACAGCATTAATGAGGGTGTTCACAGCAAGTGAAAAAGCCTTGAATGCACATGTATCTAAAACCATCAATTCACTAAGCCACGGGGCGATTCATGAAAATTATCATTTAAATCCACTTACCCGTACTTTTACAAACTTGGCCACACTCTTCATCACACAAACATTTTTCTCCTTTTTTATCACAGAATTTATCATTTTCACAAGTTTGTACATGTCCACATAGTCTTTTCCATACTTTGGGTCTCAAGCGTGGCTTGCAGTGGTCAAGCTCGATTGATAGAAATTCATCAAAAAACGCTACAAAATAGAACGAAATTTAGCAAGGTCGAAAACACTAAGCAATAAATAAAAAGATTATTTGACGATTAAATTTAAACTGTCTTGAAAAGCGTTGAAAAATTTAGGAATAGCTTTTTACATTAAGCAATCGCTATATCTTTCGGTATTAAAGAAATAACAAAAAATACAAGGTTAAGCAAGGTTATAATGCTACGCAATATATAAAGTATTAAATGACGATTTAATTTAAACTTTCTTGAAAAGCGTTAGGAAAATTTAGGAATTGTTTTTGTATATTTTACATTAAGAATCGCTATATCTTTCTGTATTAAAGAAATAACAAAAAATACAAGCTTAAGCAAGGTTATAATGCTACGCAACCAATAAAGTATTAATCGACGATTTAATTTTAAATGCCTTGAAAAGCGCTAGGCAACTTTAGGAATCATTTCTTGCTATATATTTCACAAGTATGAGTCTATATCTTCCTGTGTTAGAAATAATAAAAACATACATATATTTCAATTATACTGAGCAAACTATATATCTGTTTAGTTTCTCTATATGCTCCCTATTTTCCATGACAATAAATAGTCTCTTCACGGATTGTTAACATATAGTTGAATCACAGTATAAGGAACCCTTGATATGAAGAAATTCCCTACGCGGCGAACAAAACTTAAGCCCCTTCGACAATAAATTGTATACGAAATCCCTAAGTTGAACGAACTTAATAATAACGAACATATTTCCATTTCGCTTCAGGATGCGTTACAAGGGTTCAGCCAATCTTTCCATATATATTTGAATTTATACAGAAATTGCGAGGAAAAATTTGATTGGATATTACCTTTCAAATGAAATTTCGCTGATTGACACTTTAATTCAATTTCACTTTGACCTTCGCTCAGGCAAAAAATGGCGAGCGGTGTTCCATAATCGCTTATAAACTCTAAATTTCATTGTACTTACCGTTAACAAAAATAGAACATTTGTGAAGAAAAATAAACACAAATATCCTTTGAAATACATGTTTTGATGTTTTCATAATAAAAACTTCATCTTGTGTGTTTTGTTGTTCAGTATAATAACAGCATATAACAACATAAAATTCCTCCAGTAGCTTAATTTTTGCCGTAAGAACTAAATGACATCGTTCCTATACCCAAACATACAGCATGTATCATTAATTCCTCGTTCGTAGAATTTGCGGTAAAAATGTGGCGCCGAAAACCGACCAATCAAATGCCTCGGTTTTTAACAACCGACCAATCAGAAGCCGAGATTATTATCAGCGACAGCAGGTGCGTGGAGTCAATTATCCCGTCAATCGCAAGCTGCGACGATTTTTCCCAGAAAAATGCGATCTTTTGAAAATCGTCTTCTTTTGCTGGATTGAACTCTTTGTCTCGGCACTAAAGCGAGAATCAACTTTATCTGAAATCCGCATACAACACTTTGATACGAGCGCATGAGAGTATCGCGCGTGTCATCGATCAATAGAAAGCGTGGCTTTTGAAGCACGAAACAGGTGGGGATCACACGTGCCCTTAATAAACACCAGATCAAAACAAAACTACAGTTATATGTAGTTCTTGAGTTCTGTAACTCTTTGTCCAGAAATGATAGTGTGAATTCTAACGAAATGTAGTTTTAACACGTTAATTAGCTAACAAATGCGAATTTTTTATGTGCATGAAATCTAAATGGCGAGAATATGCAAAAAAGCCTGGGAAAAACAACACTGATGGCCACCTTGCTGGATAAAACACATGTAGACTGTGGGAAAAGTCGAGTTTTTGAAGACTGGAAAAAGAGTTGCAGGCTAATCTGGTCTAAATAGTTTTATCGGAGAAAAAGATGGTGTTAAATCGTTCGAATAACTGAGCATGTCACTAGGAAACAGGTTTATTGTAAGTTTTTGAAAACAGGGAACGACCTTAGAAGCGTAGTATAGTATATATGAAGAATCTAACTGACTTTTCTTAACCAAAATTTAGTATTTTCATCATGACATATATGCCGGTTTTCTATTAGAAAGTTTCAAATTCGTAGTACATTCAATTTTTAGTAAGAAACTTTAAAAATCAAGAAACTCTAATGGAATAAGATGCAAAAAAACCTAAGGAACTATTTCCGTTGTAAATTCAGTATTCTATCTTACTTATAACAAAATTTTGCTGAATTTTTTCGTGAAAACACTATTTTCGCTCAATTTTTGTTGCAAGTGCAAGGATTAACAAGAAGTACAACACTGTCCCAGTGTACCAGTCAGCAGTACCAGATTTATGGCTGCCTGCGTAGCAGACTTAAGGTAGCTACACGCATTTTTTTTATAAGGAAGTGCTTTATAAGGAAGGTAGTACTCGCGTAGACAAAAACTTAAGGAATTCCAGTACTGGATCGGAGACTATTAAGGAATCTGACTTTATTAAAAATGATGAAGTGTTATGAAGCTGATCATTTACATGTATAAAACGAGCAAGCAACACTCTTATTGTCAATGGTTTAGTTAATATTCATTTCTATTCGTCCTCTGACACCTTCATGCTCTTACATTCCCTTGTCCCTAGGTTTATTTTTAAGAAACAGGTATAGAAGTTAAGGAATTGCTAAGGAATTTTCAGTGCTCAAATTTGGCTGTCAGTTAAGGAATTTCCAGTACTGGGCCTGAGCCGAACTTCCTTATAAAAAAAATGCGTGTAGTTCTTTATATTTCTCGGCCTTCAACAAAAGTGGTTTTCTACATAAAATAGTTGTTTATAAAAAAAATCGTGAACTACAGATCGGGTTAACCGTTCTGGGAAACGAATTTCAGGAAATTCGCAAAATTTAGATCTTTACACGTTATTTCATAAGGAACCTTTGGTCCGAGTTGAGGTTGGAGTTCCTTAAGGGGACGACCTTAGAAGCGTAAGTTTCGTTTATTCAAATTTTGATTATTGCCCTCTTTTTTGGTATTTCTCATCATCTTCTAAGGGTTCTTTGTATTGAGGTTTTTAAGACATTGAAAAATATAAACCCATCTTTCATGCATGATATTTTAAAAATAAAATCATCTGTCTACTCATCGCGAAACCCCAATGACTTACAGCATTACAGAACGGACCAAATCAGATCACCTTTGGCTCTAATAGCCTTCGATCTTTGGGTCCGCAAATATGGAATGGCCTGCCGAATGAAATAAAATCCGCCGAAAATTTGAACAGTTTTAAACACATGATTAAAAAGTGGGATGGCTCAAACTGTAATTGCAACGCTTGTTAGTATGGGTTAACATAATTACATATATTTTATTTATTAATTATCGATTTAGATTAGTTTCCTATGTATATTTTGTATGTAGAAAGCTAGAAATTATAGAGAATCGATATAAAATAAGTTGACAAACAAACAAACTTAATTTTTCAACAAAATAAGGCTGAAAGTTCATTATACTGTTCCTTCTTCCTTTAGTGATCCTTGTCGTGAGATATTCTTGAATACTAATTTTTACAGCAAATTCATATACTGTGAACTAAACTTGCTTCATTTTCTAACCATATATATAAATGGAATCTTTCGGGGAAGAACGATGGGAAATATATTGTTATTCTGTTATTTATTGCTACAAACTGTCTTGTTCTTGAAAAAGTGATCCTATCATCCGAGCCTCGATAGTTCCTTAAAGTTCCTTATTTTTTTGGGAATTTTCAACGTCGAGTTCCTTATAAAGGTGTTCCTTTAAAAAAAACGTGAAAGTCAAGAAAACTCTGTTAGAAACTTTTATTACCTATACAAATTGTGCTCGCATAAGAAACCTTACGCCATATGTTTAAGAGCCAAGTTTCTTATAAAGCTAAGGGGCGTTAGCCTGCGTGCAGGCGTTTACTGTGTGGTGTCAGTGTAGTTGGGAGGAGGATTTTGAGAGAAACATAGTCCACTGGACTATGTTTCTCTCAAAATCCTCCTCCCAACTACACTGACACCACACAGTAAACGTCTGCACGCAGGCCAAGGGGCGTAGGTTTTTGAAAAAATGGCGTGTTGCAAACCATTGCACTGGTTAAGAAGGGCTTTACGTATTTTGCCAGTTGTAAGCTATACACGTTTATTAATAAGCAATCAATTTATGCGATAATAGGGCTGGGACCACATACACGCTTTGTTTTATAAAGAACCACTTTATAAGGAAACTTTTTTAGTTCAAATCATTTTGTCTTTACATCAGTGAAATTCTTGTAAATTTGAACTACAATTTTAGCACCAAAGCAACACGTGTAAAAACCAAACCAAATCTAAACGACGTTTTAAAAGAGGTGTGGGTCAGCGCGATATTTTTCTGGAAGATGTCGGACTTGAGTAAGGGAATCCTCTTTGCATACAGCGACCGGGATCGGGGCCGCTTAAAGACAGGTCGGGTAGTGCAGCGAATGCTGCTTCAAATTCACGAATAATGCAAGAAAAGAGAGAAGGGAATCAGCGACTATCTGCAAGAGCTTAGGAAAGATGCAAGTACTGTAACTCACAAAAAGGAAAATACTTGATTTAATGCCTCCTAGAGCAAATAAACTGGGACTTGAATCCTTTCTTTCAATTTCACTCAACTTATACGTGTATTTGAAACAGAATTTGTTGCACTACCTCTCCTGAAGCGACAGCAATCCATGGTCGATGCACACGGAGAGGATTCCCTTACTCGAGATTTCTACCATCTTCCAGAAAAATGTTGGGCCGACCCAGACCTCTCTGAAAGTCCTTAGAACGTCTTAAAGATGGATGACGTCATACCTAATTTAAAGTGCAGTGATAAAAATGTTAAATGCCAGAAGTTTTAATTTCTGGAAACACGAACTATTAGACCCCGTTTACACGGGATCGGATCCGAATGGATCCGAACCCAAAAGTATTCCGATAGGCCTTGCGTTTACACGGGTCCGGTGGATCCGTATACATCCGGATCCGCTATCCGCATACTTGCGGGATCGCTTTCAAAAGCGATCCAGCACGGTTCTGATGCCATGGAGGTCTCGTGTAAACGGGCTGGATCGGATCCAAAAGTATCCGGATACCTTTGGGTCCGATCCCGTGCAAACGGGGTCGAAGTGGAACTAATAGGGCGTTGGACACATTCACAGCCAAATAAAGGGCGTGGTCAGCAAAAAACTTTTTGGGGCTCCATCCAAAATCTCCTGTACTTGGTCAAATGTGCAGTGATAAACTTTCCCAACGTCGTCCCCAGAAACTGTGACGTCACTTAAAATATCTATTGTTTGAACAGCCAATCAAATTGCGAAAAGACAAGGCCGATACCGGGGTCGACTATGGACAGCGGAGTTTCAGGTAGAGGCCTATTCACCCTGGGGACGAGGTTAAAATTTTCCTTAAAATTAGATGTTGATAATATACAGGTTTTTCTCTTTCTTTTCTTCGATTCTCATTTCGTCTCCCTGTAGCCATTTGAGGCTGTAGTACCCAAGGCGTGGATGACGCACAGCGAGCGGCAAACGACACAACATGTTGCTGCTGTTGTATGTTATATCAGCTCCTCTCGCCGAAAGTTCCTGAGGATTGCTGTGTAATCTCAGTGAATTAAAACTGTAACAATAAATAATCATAATAAAGAGGAATATTAATCAAGGGTATTTCCGATTCCTAGGATGAACATGACCTGGTGAGCTGTGTGCATAAAAACAGTACCTCGGCTTCTGGGTGATGTTCTCCAAACAGAACATCTAAATCTGTTATAAAAATAAGTCAAGTTTATGAATAAACCAGGACGACATTTCTCTGTCTCCGATTTTTGTTAATCTTCTATTTTTGCCAGACTTTATTGAGAAGTATCTGTCGACGGGCAGTGATATTCACCATAGAAAAATTCTGAGTTTTTGAAGGACAAAAATGGCTTCCTTGTTGTTGAAGACTCTTGAGAGAAATACATCGACCAAGGCATTTTTAGTTTACTAAAGGTAAGGTACATTACTAAAAGTTTATAAGAAGCTGCACGTAAATTTCTATAAGCAACTCTTTATAAGAAACTCCAGTACTGGAAAATTTTTACCTAAATGACTTTTCACCAAGTCTGCGAAATATTTTATTATTGTTATTCCGTCTGCAATAAAGTATTTTTGGGCCAAGCAAACCAATAAAAAAGCAACAAAATTCAAATACGACCGCTAAATGGGTTTAGATAAATATGTATCATTCTGGTGAAAATAACATGTCGCCAATATAGAGGGGTACTTCGGGGGGGTCCCAATACCGCAATACCGGGCCAAAAAATCGCCGAATCCCGAATATCGCACGAAAAAATTGCAAAATACCGCAAATTGCTGAAAACTAAAATATCAGTATTGTTAATGTGATTATGACACAGAACACCAGTGTATAAGAATTTGAATCCATCTTTAATAGCTACATTTGTCCCATTCTCTCTCCAGATCCGTAGTTAGGTCATGTTAAGCTGGACTAGGGAGCAAAGCGAGCGAAATTTGGGGGTCTGGGGTTAGCCACAATAAAATTTTTGGACCACGCCCTCTAGAATGCCGGGAAACGCCCTTTAGTGTGCCGGGAAACGCCCTATTTTGGATAAAATGAAAGAAAATCCTCGTTTTGGCAGAGATGAAACAGTCAATGAGCAGGAAAGAACTTAATAAGAGCGTAATTATAAACTCAAGAACCCAGGGTAAAACTCAATTTTAGAAAATTTTGGTTAAAAACTGGTCTCGTGTATTGCTTAACTTGTTATTATATGTCTTCTTGCTGTTTGTCTTAGAATTTTACCTGGTTATAGTAAAATTCGCTTCAGACCGAATCTTGCTCCCACTGTATGCACCGGCAACGCTTCCTAGTGGTAGCCTAGTTGCCAGGGGCGCACATTAGTGGGATGTGGGTGTGACACCCCCTCAATATTTTGTCAGTCGGTCCAGAAATTTTACCTTATTGGCAACGTCAGTCTAAAACTTTGATTAGTTGTTAGTCCAAAACTCAGACAAATTTGAAAAGTTTGGACCAGGAAAGTTCTCAGAAATTTTCGAGTCTTTCTGTAAAATTATGAGCGAAGAACTGATATATCTAACGATCACAATCGATCCAGGACAGTTAAAATTGAATTCGGTCGCATGAGAATTGGAAAATAGTCAGTACGGGACCAACACAGCGTTTTAGACGAAAACGATGAACATAAATCACTATGGGAATGCGTAGAGCACTCTGAGACGCTTGTTTTTTTAAATTGTTGCTTGCCTAATTACGTATACTGTCTTTCCTTTCGGGAAAAGTCATTGGCAATTGGACATCTAAAGAGGCCCAGACGGTTCCTAAAGTCTTAGTCTGTCCCATCTACGTTTACGCCCCCAAAAAATATTCTAGATTTGCGCCCTGCTAGTTGCTCAAGAAGAGACGCACATTCTTGCATTTTGGTAATAATTCTTATCGAGTTAACTTGGAGATCGCAAATGTAGACAACACGAACAAGTTCAGTGCAATGCCAACTGGCTGCATGAACTCACAACACGATACAGGATTAGTAGCTAATATTTCATTCCTGGCCTTTTTTTTATCAGTTAAAAGAACAACTTCTGTATGATCTCAAAGATTGCAAACGTCTTGTCATTAATAAAGTGCACACCGAACAGGGTACATCTGCAGGGCTCATTCAAGTGACTTAAAATCAAGATGCGTACATTATTTGCAGGGCTCACCGGGTGCTGGCCTTAGATATTCCAACATCATGGGATATATAAAGGGATCATTATTAGCATAAACTTACACATCACTGCAAACAGTGTCAGTCAAAAACGTCACTCACTTTTTCACATTTCAAGCCTACTGCATCGATGTTTAGTCGTGGAACCAAAATGCAAAATCGCGCAACGAAAATGTAAAATCGCGAAAAAAAATTGTAAAATCAACTAACCAAACGCAACCAAAATGCATCGTCGTGGAACAGAAATGTAAAGTCATGAAGTAAACAGAAAGATATCACAAATTACTGTCGAAAAGTTTTTTTAATAATCAACTGGTCAATAAGCAACTATGGCTGTGATTTTGTTACAAGTTTCGGTGAAATTGCTTTTATACAGTACATTCTTGCAAACTTGCCAATTTCACTGAAAAGCCAGAAAAGAGCCAAAATAAGAGATTTTAGGGGGTACCAGTCATTCTGTGAGGATGTTAAGCAACTGTATATTTGTTAAGCAACTTTTGAGGGCTGGACCAAACTGGAGCGTGAGGACTATATGTTTTTTGTATCATCAGACAATGAACAAGATCTCTGAAGTGTCGGGAAAAGTTCTGCAAAAGAATCGTAGATCCATATATAAACGCCACTGTAATTTGACGCTGACAAGAAACTAAGATTCTCGAATAGGGACATCTCCTGGATTTTTTCGAAACAATAAACACTTGATCCGAAAATATATTCGGACTTATCAAGGCTTTTTCTGACACTGTATTAGACATGATAGTCACCACTTATCATGACAAGCCTTTGATATTTAGTTGGGGAACGTTTCGGGAGAGATCCGTCTCCCATCATCGGGCAATGAGAAATGTGGTTTCTTGCCTATTTATTGCAAAGGTCGGATCGAAAGGTGTGAAATTAACCGGACCTGCGAGGAAGCTCGGAATTTTTTGGCGCTCAATTTCTAAAATTTGTGGCGCCAAAATTGCGTTCAGTGCAACTTTTGATGTTATTCAACCAGATTTCTGGGATTGAGTAAGATACTTGATTGATACAAGGAGTTGATAGAACTGAGTGAATGCTTTCTTTAACGAGCCTGTTTTTCCAGTTCTTATCTTCATCAATCACTGAAATGTTATGTTATCCCAATCCATCTGGTGTTTTTCCGTCCAACAATGATTGGCAAGATCACTTTTGTCAGTTCGACCATGGGTCACATTCGCTTTATGTTCTTTGAGCCTAGTACCTGTCTCTCTTTTCGATTGTCCTATATATGATTTAGGACAATCTCTGCATGGTATTTTGTATACCACGTTTGATTTTTCAAGATCGTCAACTTTGTCTTTTGGTCTTGAAAGCGACTTTTTTAAGTGTATTAAGGGAATAAAAAGTACACCTTATATTTTGTTTAGACAAAGATCGACGGATTTTCTCACTTGTCCCTCTGATATATGGCATGTTCATAGAACATTTAGGCTCCACACTTGATCCGAAGATGAAAGTTAATTCTCTGGTTTGCAATTGTGCTGAGGCAGGGCTGGTGCGCGATGTCTGGGGGCTGTAAGTTTTATGTTGGGCCTATAGGCGATTATAGTAATATGAAGTTATTGAAGGGCATTCAACGCAATTTATATTAGCACCCTAGGTAATGTCTGCGCAGTATTGTGGAGGATGTGCAGTAATTTGGAGGGCTATCTTTCAGTAATGTGGAGGGTGCGCAGTAATGTGGAGGGCTATCTTTCAGTAATGTGGAGAAATATCATCAGTAATGTGGAGGTTGAGGAGTAATGTGGAGGGCTATCTTGAAGTAATGTGGAGGGCTATCATCAGTGACGTGGAGGGCTATCTTGCAGTAATGTGGAGGATGTTCAGTATTGTGGAGGGCTATCTTGCAGTAATGTGGTGGCTGGTGAGTATTGTGGAGGGCTATCTTAAAGTAATATGGAGGGCTATCATCAGTGATGTGGAGGGATATCATCAGTAATGTGGCGGTTGCGGAGTAATGTGGAGGGTTATCTTGAAGTAATGTGGAGGGCTATCTTTCAGTAACGTGGAGGATGTTCAGTAATGAGGAGGACTATCTTTCCGTAATGTGGTGGATGCGAAGTAATGTGGAGGGATATCATCAGTAATGTGGAGGGCCCGAATGATCAAGAAGCACTCTCGTAGCGGTTGCCGAGAATTTTCGTTTTTTAAACAATTCTCATTGACAAGAAATGCAATTTGGAAGCTAAACCGTGCGTTTGCGTACATGCTTTATTTATCAATGAAATTCATTACAGCATATTGTTGTGAAGATGAAATATGAAAACTTATCCTTTTACCCACAAGAGTTAGGTACATAGTAAGCATTATGACAAAATTTTATTGGCCTTGAAGCTAACGGTGACCTTGCCCATTGTATTCATTTCATACCGGCATAGTGTAAACGGGGTCTTAGTCCCAAAGTTCTTGCTGAGTTTTCGAGAAAAGTTTGTGCTAATGTTAGGTAATGTATTATTTTCAGTCGAATCGCAAGATGTCTGCATTACGGAGTTTATCACTGGGTGGCGACGCTACAAGAACTCGAGCTAGAACACCTTCGCCGTCGCGGGAACACAAGCATCGGGATTTCAAACGAAGTCACTCTCAGGGATCTTCACCCGTACCGGGAAGATTTCAAGTAAATTTCGCAAGGGCACAAACAGCAAATACGGTTTCTAACGTCCTCAAATACCCAGTATATACGTCTCGCAGCCCATTTCTGGCGAGGGCTGCGCGTTATTCAGAAGGAAACAACTCGCTGATTGTCGGCTCAAGCCCAAATCCTAGCCCTGAACCCAACAGACGACAAAAATCAAAGAACTTCATAAAAAAGAATTCTCTGTTCAACAGACTAAGATCAGGGTCGTGGCATGCTTCCTCGGGGTCTGACAGCCTCAAAAAATACAAGAAATTCGCAGAGTTAGTGAGGGTCGCGGCGTACGGCCCCTGGGGGCTAGGCCAAGGGAGTCCAGCCTCAGGAAGCCCAGCGCTTGGAAAACTGACCACGCATAAAGAGAATGACGTCACGTATGAAGAAAACGAACTGGGAGGCCTCATTCATCATATACTTGAAAGCCATTTATGTAATGTTGAATTCGACCATACCAAAGCGTCGGAATTGTGTGGATTGCTAAGTAAAGTATTGGAAAAGTCTGTGAAGAGTAGACTGTCGGAAAATGGGAAAAATTTCAAAATATCTGCCATTGTGTATATGGCCGAGGTGAAAGATGACGGCATGAAAATGGCGACACAGTGCGCTTGGGAGCCGAATCAGGATCATTTCGCAATGGCTACGTATGAAACAGACACGCTTTTCGTAGTTGCAATGGTGTTTGCTGTTTTATTTAACGACCAATGTTTTATTTAAAATCATTTAGGGACAAGGAGAAGTTTGCATGGTAGTAATTTTAGCAGTTCTGTGTCCATATAACAAGCACCACTGCCAAGCCATTGTGCAAGAGTAGGCAAACATAGTACAAGTTGTCAGTGGGTCGTGTCATGTAGCAGCCTCGCTTGACCCCTCGCAACGGCTTACATCCCAGATTAGAGGTAGACTTCTTACATTCCTCCCACTCTTACGGAAATATCTACTTACAGCTACAACAACATAATTGCCGTTTCCTCGGAGGGGAGAGTTGGAAAGTTGCAGCGGGGTGGTGGAGTGTGGAGGAGTGTAGACTACAACGCTGACCAGATGCTGACCTCACAAGACCCAGTTTAATTTCAGCTGTCTAAGGAGAACGACTGAGAAGCTTGGCCACTCGCTCCACCTATATAGGTCTCCTACCTATATTTCAGGGTCCTATCCTTAAGAATTATTAAGAATACTGCCAGGCTCTAGCTTCATGTAGACGATTTTTTATTTCTCTGCGTTTTTCACAATTTTTGTCGCACTGTATATGTTTAACAGTCACATTGGACTAAATAGGCTTAATGAGATTGGCAGAGTTGAAATAGTACTTCTAACTGTAGATTAGGTATTTTATCTTAAACAGATAAATGACAAAGATTTGACCTATTTCTCTTGATCTTCAGGCCGCTTGGTAACATTGTAAATTAAGAAAAATTTAAGAAAATTTTTAGGCTCAAAATCGAAAAATCTTAAGAATTATTGAGGCTCGGAAAAATTAGGGTATTCTTATAAAAAAATGTGTAAGCCTTTCGCATATCTAGGAATTCTGAATTGGTATTCGTGAACACTTTCACGTCTGAGTATAACCATCTCTATAAGTATAACTTCTCACGGGAGGGGGCTGGGGTTCTTGGCTAAATTTTCGGGTAGGGGTCTGCCGCCCGCATATTCAAAATGGCACCGTTGGCTAGACGAATTTTTACCAGAAAATTGTAACCTTGGCTAGACCAATTTCTACCAAAAAGATACCCTTGGCTAGACAAATACGCTCGAAATTGTTGGCCTTAAGTCGGAAAATTAAAAGGTCGACCTTTTCCTTCTACCGGCTTCTTTTAAAAATGTTTACGTTGAAATTTCAACTTTCCAAGGCCACAAAAGATGGCCGCAAATCATGGCCGCTCCATTGCCAAATATGATACCGTTGGCTAGACCAAAATTGCAAAAACGTAAACCCTTGGCTAGACTAGAAGTCCGAAAAAGTATACCCTCTAGCGCGGCACATCGCCAGGCACCTTTACTGAGGAAGAACAACCCCCATCGTGTATCCTTTCCATTGTACATAAGATCATCGCATGGAGTTATCCAAGCATGACTTTAGAAAGGGAACACAGTGGCTTGGGTTACTATAGGCAATGACCAGGGATTACATTAGCGGAGTTCGAAAAACCTATAGTACAAGTATTTTTGCAGCTAGCTTTTTCTTTTGTAACCTTCTATGTTACGAAACAATTTGAATTCAATTGAGTCGACTTGATGATTAATAGCCATGACTATAATACAAAATATTATTGAACTAACGATTATTTTAAAACATTCGTTACTTATTGCTATTTGTTCACTGTTCCTTTGCTATAGGACTAACAATATTTTCTCCATAGCTTTATTTGTGCTATTTCTAATTGTGCTAGATATCTAGCATTACATCCTGGCAAAACGACGAACGCACAACTTGGAAAAAATATTTGAAATTTCGCAGCCATCTTTCTGGTGTTCTATGTATTTACTTTACCCTCCATGTAATGTTGATATGAAAGTTATGTTGTCGTTATTTTGAATAGTATACTCGAGTTCACCCTAAAATGAAAAATGACTTAAACAAAAATTGATGCCTCTATTAAGGGCGCATTTTTTTGGTCACATTCCGTTTTCAGCAGACGCCTTCTTTTTTCGGGAGATGTCGAAACGTAATATTTTGGTACCGTCTTCTGAAAACGGCAGGTTTGGCAGGCCTCCAAAACCTTCTGCCCCCGAAGCTGGAAGGGTTCGCAGACATCGCAAGGAATCTCGTTCTGAATGTTGAATAGTAATTTCATAGTTAATTTCAAACCTTTAGAGATGATGTAATCTTGTAAAAAAGATTTTCAAGTTGAAAATAATGCTGCATAAGGTAATTTAGAGCGACATGTTCACTCAGTTGGTCTATCGGTTTATCTACTCCCCTCTGTGTCACAGTTCACAACAAGGAAAGCGCTCACTATCACGTTTGAAATGTTTTTTCAATTTCGCGGGCAACCCTTTAGAAATCATCGGCATCCCTTAAGAACGGCGCATGCTCAAAACAAATTTCACAGGTGTGGCAACCAAGGAAACGGACGCCTTGTTCGATCTGCCTTCGATTTTCGGCAGCCGTGATTTTTGGTAGACGAAACTTTTTCCTGCCAAGTCTACAGTTTTCAAAATTCGGAGAGTCTGCGAAAAAAAGGTTACCAAAAAAATACACCCTAAGACAAAGCATATTTTAAAACAGTCAATTCACGTTGCTCTCTTTCGCGGGTACTGTTCTCTTAAGTTCAGGCAAAAGCTGCGGCTATACGTGCGACTTTTTACTTGAAATGGCGCAGGACACGATAAAAACCGTCGCCGCGACCGTCATTGGGAATCAAGCCTGCCAAAGTCAGAAAACTTTGCAGAGTTGGAAGGTATTTCGCAATCAAATTAGAAACATCAAAAATGATGAATTTCCACAGCTAGAGTCCAATATGTAAAATTTCACCCCCAGCGATTTTTCATGGTCAAATCAATTGCAAAATTTCAAACTTTTAACACCTATAAAATCAATATCTTAAGGACTAGAAGCATGAAACTTTGCTTCAACCCTTAAAAGAAGCTCAAAAGAAGGAATTGTATTCTAATATGAAGTCGAAATTTCTCTATGACCTAATTTTCAATTATTTTGAAAACGAGGCCCTTAGTTGAAAAGGTGTACAAACCTTCTGCCTGTTGAAAAAAAAAATGTTTTCAGGCTGTTAAATCTCTCCAACCTGCTAAATCTACCGTTTTCAAGATTACAGTATAAATAGCGATTCCTGGTCCACTAAAACTCTAAGTATAACTCTAATTGTACAAGATAATGTTTAACTTACCATTAGCTCCCAATCTGCATCATTTATTAAAACAAGAATTCCAGGTCGTCTAGAAAATAGAAACATAACTGAGTATAAATTCGTTCAATTATACTTAAAGACGCAAAGTAAGTTATTAAGTTGCGTAAGTAAGTAAGTTATATACCAGTTGTTTTTTGATTTTTGTCTGTTTCTCCAGAGACAATTTTTAAGGGTGCATACTTTTTGAGCGAAGAAAAAGATTGATTCGACATTGTACCGTTCTTTCATTGCAGCAGCGAAGCTATTTCGCTTTCTCTTAGAATAAGCGCTCCAAAAGTGGCGTTCAACCATTCGTAGCAATTTGCTTTTATTGCTTAGCGAAGCAAAAACAATTTTCTGTCTTCTTTTTAGAACTGATTCGGTTCTCTGTTGTTTCTTGGTACCTCTTAAGGTCACGTGACCATTTAGGACTGGATCGAGTCAGAGTTTTGCGCCAAAATTGCGGGAAGAGTTTCAGATCTGTGTCGAGATGTGTCAGTTGTTGCATTTAAATATTTATAAGCTGCATGGATTTGCTGAGACAGATGCATTTGTGCATAGAATTTGAACGTCACAGGTTACTTCTAAGAAAACTGAAATCTGCTTGGAAGATCGAATCATTGAGTTCTTTTCGCACGTCTTGTTTCACATCTTCGTAGATTCAAAAAAGCGAGGCAAATCTCCAATTCGCTTCAAAAGAACGCACCTCAATTAGTCGTGTCAGTTATCTAAGCGTATGCAAGTAACTTTATGTAAAAAGGTCCTATCTGGCTTGCCCACTGAATAAGACTCAGTCCTGATAAACCAGCTGGGATTGCTCTCAGAAAGACTAAAACTCTGCGGAGAAAAAGGCTGGCCATCCACTGCTGACCTGGCGGGACATTATTGTGCAAGATCTAAAATCAATCGTGAATCAATTGGAGACTAAAGATTGCCTATGCTTACAAGCCCGTTCGCACTGCACTTTAGGTAGCAAAGCTAAATTTCAGGAGATTGCTGACAAAGCTTGTCAAACAAATTCAGACCACCTCGTTATTCTGACCCCCAGCAATTAGGCACCTAAAAGTGTTCACAAAGCTAGCGGTTCTCCATTAAGATCCGGAATTACCGTGTAGTAAAATGTTCGAAAAATTCTTCACTAAGAAAGCAACAAACATATTTAAGGTATTGATAAAAGTATTAACTGACTAAGATAACTTACACTGTATCACCTTGTATGAATAACTCAGGTCGTTCTTTGAGAAGGTTATCTTTTATCCATGGAAGCAGATTTCTAATGTTCCCTTACGGAAAAGAAGTAAGGATATAAACAGTTATTATGAAGTTATTATTTGTTCAAATTGATGGCAAACTATCCAATATGACTGCGGGAAAATTTGGTGTTCCCCAAGGATCAATTGTCGGCCCAGTACTCTTCAATATCTATGGAACTCCAGCAGTAGCAGATCAGATATCAGTAGTGGCAATCAGTAGCAGATTTCAAATGTTCCCTTATGGGAAAAGAACTAAGGATATAAACAGTTATTATCATTTGTTCAAATTGACGGCAAACTATCCAATATGACTGCGGGAAAATTTGGTGTTCTCCAGGGATCAATTGTTGGCCCAGTACTCTTCAATATCTACGTAGCAGACCTCCAGCAGTAGCAGATCAGATCAGTAGTAGCGATCGGTAGCAGATTTCTAATGTTCCCTTATGGAAAAAGAAGTAAGGATATAAACAGTTATTATGAAGTTATTATTTGTTCAAGTTGATGGCAAACTATCCAATATGACTGCGGGAAAATTTGGTGTCCCCCAAGCATCAATTGTCAAACCAGTACTCTTCAATATCTACGTAGCAGATTTCCAGCAGTAGCAGTAGCAGATCAGATCATTAGTAGCAATCGGTAGCAGATTTCTAATGTTCCCTTACGGAAAAAGAAGTGAGGATATAAACAGTTATTATGAAGTTATTATTTGTTCAAATTGATGGCAAACTATCCAATATGACTGCGGGAAAATTGGTGTTCCCCAAGGATCAATTGTTGGCCCAGTACTCTTCAATATATATGTTGCAGACCTCCAGTAGTAGCAGATCAGATCATTAGTAGCAATTGGTAGCAGATTTCAAATTTTCCCTTATGGAAAGAGAAGTAAGGCCCACACACTCCTTTGATCGGTTGTTGATACACGCAGTTTTTTTTATGCAACTGCTTATAAGCAACCAAGATGTAGAAGGCCCAAAACTTTAAGCAACATATAGTACAAGAGGAAAAAAACCTAAGCAACATTTTTAATTTAAATAATTTATATCACTGCAAGCAATCAAGGATGTATCAAAATAGAAGCTTTTTCCATTCATTTGCCGTCAAAACTCGCATATCGACGGATTACTACTCATTGACTACATTGTGTCAGAAGACATCAATGGTACAGAAATGGTACTTCTTGGCTGATTTTATGTGTAGTATTTCTTTGCCGTATATTTAGGTGTTTTCAGCGTTATGTTGCACAAAAACAGAACTCCAAATTCGGCTGTTTTTCTAGCCCCTATACTATTCTTAGGGCAAAAATATACATTTAAAATTAAGCAACTACTAAGCAACTTTCGCTTCTAAAAGTTGGACATAAGAGGTCTAAAAATAAGCAACTTTTTGAACTAGGCCCGAGCGAAGTTGCTTATAAAAAAATTGCGTGTAGTACAAGTGCAAGCTCTTGATGGGAGGAATCAAGAGACACCTTTTACCAGTTGCTGCAAATTTACCTCTCCCCAGAAAGTTAGTCTGTTCACAAATTTTCAAATAATTGCCCCTCCTTGAGATGGTAGTACAAAACTTCAAAATTGCAATAAATAGCGGAAACATTTTCTTTTGGGCATGCTGCCAGGTTGTGGTTTGCCAATTTCATTTGAAGAGGGTCCAAAATCATCAACCAAAGAACTGAGATTGTTATGTCCAAAAATGTTTCCGCTGTTGAAAGCAAATTTGAAGCACCAAGAACATGTATCATTCCTATGTCACCCAAAAAAACACCACATAAGGTTCTAAAAACTGCAAATATATCACCCCATGAGGCTTTTCATGCAAAATTTGAAAACTTGTTAAATAATTGTTTCTTGATGTCGCATCACCTGAGCAAGTCATGCAACATTTTCCAAATGGCATACCGTTCAATAAAAGGTACAAATTTGTCCAAGTAAGAACCAACCTACCAACTCTTAAATTCCAGTTACTGCAAAAAAATACCAAAGGTTTTGAATACTTACAAGGTGTGGTACTTTGAGGCAATGTTATCTGGTGTTTTCTAACTTTGTTAAATAGAAGTTCAGCACCACCACTGCAAAATAAAAATAAGCATATGAGAAGGAGGGCAAGCTCCAAAATTTTAGAAAATTGGGCTTCACTATACTGCACTCTGATTGGGAAATACTGCATGTCTGCAGGGGGACATGAGGGTGGGGGAATCTGCTTGATACCGTAGTGAGTTGCCTGCAGCAAAACCAGGGGATTTGGCAGGTCTGCTGTGACATAATTTACTGAACAAATTATCTGCTCAGTCATCATTGCTTTTGCATTGCCTGAATCATTGCAATTTGCAAAAATCTCTGCTCAGTTTCTGAGTCACCAAGTGTGCAGATAGAGTGTGAATGAGAGTGTAAGACTGGCCGTAGAGATTAAAACCCGGAGGATTCTTCCACAGTGTGGGTGATAACATATGAGCCACTCATTCAAGTAGGGTTTTTGCTGACTTTAGGTATCTTTTTCAGGTATCTTTTTTGCCAAATTGGGTATACAGTTGGTTGTCATTTTAAAATTTTGGAACATACTTTCGGGAAGCAATTATGTCTTGGTACCCAAAGTTAATGGCGTATTGTTTTGGGTTGATTTTCAATTTCAAATATGACTCTTGGTGGCCTTGAGCAATTCCCAAGTATTCCGTATAAAAGATCAAAATAATCTAATGACTTCAGTCTAAAATATGACCACTATTTTGGTCCAGGTTACTTTTCGGGTTTGTATAATTTTGCAATATTTGGTAGGTACCATCCATTCGGGTATCGTTTTCACGATCTGTAGGTACCCATTCAAGTGTGCCTTTCGACTCTGGAGTGTGTGTCATTTTATTTTATATCGATACACATTTTTTTTATAAGAAACCTGGCTCGGGGCCTAGTTCTAAAAGTTTTGTTAATTTTTGGCCCAATTATAGTTCTAAAAGTTTCTTGACAATTTCTTAACTTATGTAATGGAAAAAATTGAAGTAAAAACGATAAAAAAAACGTGAATATAGCAAGCAAATTATTAATATTATTGTATAACAAAGAATTGGCCATGCTGGGTGCGAGAAATCGCATGGAAATGCTTGAAAATTGATTACTACCTACACAAATGTGAATCAGTACACTCTTTTTTTTTATAAGAAACTAAGATTTTTTTCAGTACGCAAAGTTTCTTAGTTTTTGGACAATTTTGGTACTGAAAGTTTCTTAGCAGTTTCTTAGGGGTCAAATTTTTTTAGTGCCAAAACAGGTAATTGACACTTTAATTTTACAAATAGAAGAAACAATACAATTCACGTTTACATGAGCTGTTCTTTTTGTAAAAATAGACACTTTTGGTGTAACAGAAGTTCGTTTTTTCAATGCTATTTTCCTAATTCTTAAGATTGTTGAGATCTGCGAATTTCTTATCATTTTGTGTCGATTACTGAAAGTTTCTTGATCTCAGTACTGAGTTTCTTATAAACGGGTTTCTTATAAAAAAAGAGTGTATGTTGGAAAAATGACGAAAAAATTCCTAAAGTTTCTTAACTTCTTCCTCCTATCTAGTTCTAAAAGTTTCTTAACTTTTTGGGTGTCTAGAGTTCTAGGTTTCTTATAAACAAAAAAACGTGTAAAACTAAAACCACATCATCAGACGATCAGAGATAATTGACCCCCCTTAAATCTCACCGGACAAGGTGCCACTTCGCACTTCATTTAATCGCGCATAAGCAAGAAATATAAAGATTTTTACCTAAATTCAAGACAAACATTTAGACCAGCACTTTCTTCACTGCTGGCAGACATTTTCTTTCACTGACATTGGCCAACCAATGCTGCCAAGAGATAACATGCACTAAAGTAAAGGTGGAAGGTATTACCTTGTTGTTGCAGCTTCACTTGTTCCCAAGCTTCCCTTGCATTTCTTTTTGATATCCTCAATTTAGCAAAATGGTGAGAGCAACTTTAAGTTTTTAAAATCTTTTAGAATCGACCAATTTGGACTTTACTCACATATTTTGTCTTACTCAACGTTAACTCATAGTATCATCTGATGGACTGAGCTTGTTAGTTTGTCTCCGAAACTGAAGATCACGGTAGCTAGGCTCGTTATTAATGAAGGCCTAAATCATCATCGCGAAAGAAACTAAACAAATGTAATAAAAAGTCACGAAAGTCAAATGATGTCAATCAAGTTTTAGAAGATTTTCGGTCAAACAAATTTTCCCTATTTAAAAACATGCAGGTACCTCTAGTTGATAAATCACTCATTAGGTATCTTCATTCCAATTTATTTAGGCCAAAGTAAAAGCACACGAATTAAGAGGAAAGAGAAAGGAGGATCTCCTTAAACAGCTCGATGAGCTGAAAACTGAACTTCAGCAACTTAAAGTTGCCAAAGTAACTGGAGGCCAGCCATCAAAACTTTCTAAAATGTAAGTATTTGGTTTGGTTTCCGTAATTAATTCTTATTATATATAGGGAAGGGTACGTTACTTGATCAGATTGCTTTCTAGACATTTCTCACCAACATCTAAGAAGTTTTGTGTTCCATCTGTCCATCTTGATGCATCCCATGTACAAGCTTTTTTTTATAAGGAACTACTTTATAGGGAACCTACATGTAGAAGGCCCGAAAATTTAAAGAACTTGTACTACTAAAGCGAAAATCATTAAGGAACTTTTGAATGTTGAATACTTTTATTATGCAAATAATCAAGAATTAGAAAGCCGGTGCCATTCATTTGCAGTCAAAAATCACATAAATTGTCGTTAAGCATGTATCCAATGTTTCTTTGAGTAGTCTCGAGCTTTGCTCACATGCAAATGTCTCTTTTTTTGTTAAGACCACTGTATGTGCAGTTAAAATTAAGGAACTATTAAGGAACTTTTGGAACTACCATTGCCTCGAAAGAGGCCCAAAATAAGGAACTTTAAGAACTAGGCCTTGAGGTAGGTTCCTTATGAAAAAAAAGCATGTATATGCCCCTCGTTGGAAAATATGCTACCACTCACAACTATGCTCACACCTCTGCTATTGTTTGACATAATTTCATGTTAATTGAATCTGCTTGCAACTATGCGTAGCGCAAAACTTGCATGTTTTCCAGTCTGGTACATATATGCCTTACCGGATATGCCAAAGATTAAACAATAGAACATTAGAAAGCACATGCAAGAAGTAAACAAAAGAACAAAACAAAAAAAAACAATGGATATGCGCTTCTGTCAAAAAATGCCATATTCTGCAGATTGGGTATAACATAGTTGTGTGAAACAGCCAAGAATGTTTTGCATAAGATGCCATCAAGTTTTGGTGGAGCTAACCTGTATTCTGTTTAATGGTGTACCACAAGAGCTAAATTTCTATTGTTCTCATCCTATCAAAAGCAAAGGCCTGTGTCTAGACCTCTGAAAGGTAGAAAAACAGAATTACACCAAGTTAGGGGTGCGATGCCCCCTGTCTGCTGAATGTGGCAGTTTAATGATATCTGGCCTTTGCAAGAGCAACTTACTATTGTTCCATCCTTTCATTAGCCTATTGTTCTGTTGAAAACTCAGGTGTGCTGTCCAAGCTTAAAAACATATTGATTTTTGAACCAATTTTGCTGGAAAGGAAAGGTATAATCAATTTATACAATTGTTGCAAAAGTGTGTATGCAACAAAATACCAATATACACAAGAGATAAAAATATTGGTATTTGTTTAGAAAGTGGGTACCATTCTGGCAGCGAAACTTCAATAATCTGGATTACTTCATGTATGAGAATTCAGACATTTGATACCTGTAATTTAATGTTCCAAAGTCTTGAAAATGGATCCTCTGACCTTCTTGACAACATGCCCTTGTTGCCAGAAAATGCATAGTGGAACTTATCTTGGCATACTTCATGTAAAAATTTCATGCTCCTACAGGCTTCCATACTTAGTTCTTTACTATCATGCAATTTAGAAAATGTTGCATGACTTGGTCAGGTGATGCAACGTCCAGGCACAATTATTTATCAAGTTTTCAATTTTGATGCAACGTGCAAAAATATCGCACAGTACAACATGAGGAAGCTAGCAACACTGTTGTTACTGGTGCTATTGCTATTTTTTGGTGTGCAATAATCATTTCGCTGTAGCTATTTTGTGTTCAGTTACTAGAGTGATGTTTATCCTATTGTGCAATTCTTTCAAGAATTGCATCATTTCTGATTTTTGTCATTTTCGTTACAGAAAAGTTGTAAGGAAGTCAGTTGCCCGTGTGATGACAGTTATCAGTCAAACTCAACGAGAAAACTTGAAGAAGTTCTATAGAAAGAAGAAGTATGTGCCACTGGACTTGCGTCCCAAGCAGACCAGAGCCAAAAGACGTGCCTTGACCAAATTTGAAGCTTCAAGGAAAACATTGAGACAGAGAAAGAGGGACCAGCATTTTAGTCTTAGAAAATATGCTGTCAAGGAATAAATGATGAGAAATTTTGTTGTTGTAAAAATTTTAATTTCTTGTTTCTAAGTCTGAATATCTGCAGAACTGTACAAGTCGTGAATGGGGAATGCTAGGATAGTTTTTTCTACAAGTCGCAAAAAACGAGAGGAGAGCTTTTGGCTGTATGACTTAGAGAGTTATTCGGTGATTTCATTGAGCTCTGTAGCTCAGTGGAAACGTCGTTGGCTGTCTGGTCATGCAGTCCTGGTTTGAATCCTATCTATTGTGCTATGCTACTTGTGGAAAAGTCTATCCTAGTGTTCGCCATTCACAACAAATGAATAAAAACATGTATGGTGCTGAAGAAGGCTCAACATAGCCGAAACACAAAAATCAAACGGGAGGACAGCCTTGGGCAGTATGACTTTGAGAGTTTTTTGGCGATTTCATTGAGCTCTGTAGCTCAATGGAAACGTTTTTGGCTCTCTTTTCATGCAGCCCTGGTTCGAATCCAAATCAAATCTATTGTGGTATGCCACCGGTGAAAAAATCTATCTGCGGAGATGCGTGATTTTGGCTTATGTGGGAATGAGATGTGCTTCATCAGCTTCATCTGCTAGAGACAGTCATCGTCTTTGCTCAAAAACGTTGAGCGTTTTTGCACGCAAACAGTCTACATTTTTGCACGAGCACAGTCTACATTTTTGCAAGAACACAGTCTACGTTTTGCACAAACAAAGTATACGTTTTTGCAAGAACACAGTCTATGTCGTTGCAGGAACACAGACTACGTTTTTGCAAGAACACAGTCTGCTGTATGTCATTGCAGGAACAAAGTCTACATTTTTGCAAGAACACAGTCTACGTTTTGCACAAACACAGCATACGTTTTTTGCAAGAACACAGTCTATGTCGTTGCAGGAACACAGCCTACGTTTTTGCAAGAACACAGTCTGCTGTATGTCATTGCAGGAACACAGTCTACATTTTTGCAAGAACACAGTCTACGTTTTGCACAAACACAGTATACGTTTTTGCACGAACACAGTCTACATTTTTGCATGAACAAAGTCTACGTTTTTGCACGAACGCAGTCTACAGTAAGTTTTTGTACGAACACAGTCTACATTTCTGTACGAACACAGTCTACACTTCTGCACGAACACAACCTACGTTCTTGCACGAACACAGTCTACGTTTTTGCACGAACACAGTCTACGTTTTTCTTGCATGAACAAAGTCTACGTTTTTGCACGAACACGGTCTACGTTTTTGCATGAACAAAGTCTACGTTTTTACACGAACACGGTCTACGTTTTTGCACGAACAAAGTCTATGTTTTACACAAGCACCGTCTACGTTTTTGCACGAGCACAGTCTACGTTTTTGTACGAACAAAGTCTACTTTTTTTACGAACACAGTCTACACTTCTGCGTGAACACAGTTAACGTTTTTGCAAGAACACAACCTACGTTCTTGTCCGAACCGAACACAGTCTACGTTTTCGCATGAACCAAGTCTACGTTTTTGCACTAGCAGTCTACAGAACGTTTTTGTACGAATACAGTCTACATTTCTGTACGAACACAGTCTACATTTCTGCACGAACACTGTCTACGTTTTGCACGAACCAAGTCTACGTTTTTGCATGAACAAAGTCTACGTTTTTGCACGAACACAGACTACAGTACGTTTGTGTACGAACACAGTCTACATTTCTGTACAAACACAGTCTAAATTTCTGCACGAACACAGTCTACATTTTTGCGCGAACACTGTCTACGTTTTTGCACGAACACAGTCAAAGTTTTGCACAACCGATGCAACATTTATGCTCGAACACCGACTACGCAAAGAAACGTTTCTGAAAAAACATAGTCAACGCTCTTGCAATCACGTTTTTGTACCAAACAAACTCGATCTTTTTGCAGAAATACAGCCAACGTTTTTATACGTTTTTGTGCAAAAACGGTAATTGCTTTCGTAAGAAAACAATTGACAAATTGCAGCAACCCAGGCAACATTTTTGCGCAAACATAATATCAACGTTTTTACACAGTGACGACAGTTACGCGCAAAATTTTTACCGATTGATCTTCAACAACCCGAAAAAATAGTTTTGAAATCTGACACAGATACCTTACCAAAACATGTTTATCGCGGTACGTTCGACAGAAAGAAGATTTATTGGTTTTACTTATCACGGCATAGCTCGAGTTTCGCCCACTACTCCGCCTACCATTTTTACAAAACGTGCTCTTGAGTGCAGCTGAGATTACTATCATGTCACAGTCTGATAATAATGAATTAAATTTCACAAAAATTCAAGCAAATGCGAATCGCATTTGATTAAACCGTCTCCCGTTGCGGAGTTTGTTAAACTAAGAAGCTCGCCTCTCATTAGCAATTAAAGGTTTTTCGAATTCTCCTTACCTAATCCCTGGTCATTACCGAAAGTAACCCAGGCCACTGCGTTCTGTTTCTTTGGTGTTACAAAGAACTCCATGCGATGATCTTAAACACCATGAAGAAATTATATGACGTCGTGAAAGTGTTCACGATTACCAATTCTAGAATTTCTTGATATGCACAAGGTTCTAAAATGGCTAGTTCTCCCACTAGTGGCATACCAGAGAAGAAGAAGATGTTATTCGAACCTGGACTGCATGATCAGCAGTACCGTCGAGAGGGGGGGGATAGGGGGTAGGGGGGCCCGTAAAAATTATGGACCATAACATTTTGTTATTGCCCTAAAATTTTATTGACTCAGGACAGGCTGACAGACCTCGCAGTATTGAGCATCGAGAGCGAAATTGCCAGAACTATTGACTTTAGTGACATTATTAACGATTTTGCAAACATGAAAGCACGAAAAGTGTTATTTTGAGAGATTGAAACTTTGTTCCTAATACTTTATTTTTATTTTACTAACACAAAATGATGCTAATTTCTCACAAATACTGTCTTTTCAATAACCTTGCGTGAAATACTCAAATTATTTTTCATGATACATATTTTAAAAGGGCGTTTCCCTCATTTTCCGAGAGTTTAGAGGGCGTGGTCACAAAAAATTTTCTCGGGGGCTTCGCCCCAAACCCCCTTATTGGCCTGCCCCTCCGGATAACTCCAGGGCCCGAGCTGGTTCTCGACGGCCCTGACGATCAGAAAGTCAGCAAGGATTCCACTTGAGGGGCTACACGTATTTTTTTTTTATAAGAAACTCTTTATAAGAAACCCAGACTCTCGAATAGCCAGAAATTTAAGAAACTGCAGTACTTGAAATTCTTTACGTAGGAAACTTTTCACCTCAGATAGAGAAAAATTTTCTTTTATTTCCCGTGTTTCGTATGCAATAAAGCAATTCTGTTACAAGCAGACAAACAGCACACCCATATGCGTTCAAATACGATCAAAAAATGGGTATGGAACATCATTCAGATAAAATAACTGTGTTGCCAATATGGATATTCAAGAAACTCTTAAGAAACTTTGAGTACTCAAAATCTGAAAATTTTAAGAAACTTTCAGTACTTGATCAATTTTTTAGTTTTTTATAAATAAAATACGTGTATTCTCTCCTTGGAATTTTCTACGCCCTTTGATTGGATATCTATTATTTTCAAAATAATCCTTAGAAACCATTTTATTTCAAGGGGAAAATCGTTCACCTTTTTGAGGAATGACATAGCCTCCACGATTCCATTGAGCTAAAGCCCATTGAAATCTTCAAGTAACTCTTTAACCCTTGAGACTCTGGAAAAAGGGTAAGAGAAGGGAGGGGTAACCCTTCTCATATCTCATAACGAAGACATTAATCGACCTATTTAAAAAAATCTGCAAAACTGATTGAAACTAGAGTTGAAAACTTGGAATGCTTTGGTTTTTTTTTTGCAAAAAAAGGAAATTCACGAATAAGTCTCTCTCTGGGGCCTGCCCGCCTGGTCAAACTGTCAGTGTCAAGCATTGTTTGCCAAACATTTTTGCTTCACAAGTGAGGATTCCGCGATTTTGGTCAGGTCAAAAAACACTGTTCGACAAGCAGCAATCGCTTCGCTTCTTCGCAATGTTTTTGAAAAACTTCATGAAAGTAAATTTCGAAATCTTGCCAAAAAGTAACCCCTAAGAATGGCATGTCCCCTTACCACGTACATACGTACATACAAAGATGGCTCCCGCTGCCGAGGGCGTGACTTGCTTTATGGTTGTATAAGAGATTTGAGGGCAAGACAGAAAACGAAAACGAACAGAATTGGGTAGGCGGAAAGTATATTAGGATATAGCAGATTGTGCCATACGCAACACAATACACTTTTTTTAATAAGCAACTGGTCAATAAGCAACTAAGGCCTGAGATTTGCTCAAATTTTTGGTTGAAATCCCTATTTTTATACAATACATCATTGAAAACTTGTCAATTACATCGCACAGCATGAAAGGAGCCAGAAAAAGAGTTTTTATGGGGTACCCCGTCATTCTGTGAGGCTGAAAGACCAGATACGTTAAGCAACTTCGAGGGCTGGACCGGTAGTCAAGTTGCTTATTAAAAAAAAAGTGAAACGTAAATTGACTATAAACTGTTGGATGTATGTGTTTTCTTGTATACCAAGGCAGGTAGAAACTGGTGGCATATACCACAAGTGCTAGGTTACTTATTCAAGGTATACGACATTGCTTCAATACACACTTTTTTTTTTATAAGAATACCTTATTTTTTGCCGAGCCTCGATTATTCTTAAGCTTATTCGATTTTGAGCCTGAAAATATTCTTAAATTATTCTTAATCATCAATGTTGTAAATTGGCCTGAAGATCAAGAGAAATAAGTCAAATCTTCGTCATTTGTTATTTTATTAATAAAAAGAGTTGCTGTATCAAAGAGTCAGACAGGATGTATGCATTTCAAAACAAATACAGTTGCCTGACAATCACACTTATTATGCAGTGTAAAAAACCCAGAGAAATAAAAATGATCCTCGTCAAGCTTGAGCCTCAGATTATTCTTAAATAATTCTTAAATTTCAGCAATTCTGAGCCTGAATATTCTTATAGACTGTATTCTTATAAAAAAAAAAGTGTGTAGGGCAAGATATATACGTAATTGAATGCTTCCAGGAATGGCTCTAATCCTTCCTTGCTTAATATTTGATTCGAGGTTTCAGGCCATGTTACTAGATCGCAACGGGCAGTTACAGTATTTAGGGATATGGAGTATTTCCAAGGATAAATCAAAGCGAGAAGGAAATAATCCTGGGTATAATAAAGGGTATATGGGATGGGATAGTTTTTGTGAAATTCTAGGATAAAAGGGAGAAAACATACAGGGGACAAGGGATATGTTTGGAACAATGGTAGGCGATAGGGGATATTCTGACTTCTCAACGGGCCCTCTTTCTTATAGCGCACTTTCTACAGATGGGAGCAAAACATCAATTTCACATCTTTTCGGGGGCATTTTATTTATATAGCCTGCTCCAGTGCAAAATCGCTGAAAATGATATCCCGTTCAGTGCCACAAACCTGTACGTCAAAGTATGGAAGCGCTGAGATTTAATCAACTACGTTGGGCCGGACATGTAATGTGGTGCTGATTGCTGATGAAAGACTACCTAAGCAATCATTCTATAGTGAGCAAGTATTCTAAAGTGTCCGAGGGGAAGAGGAGACAAGGTGGACAAAGAAATGGGGGCACGTGAAGGGATAGTTTGAAAGCGAACTTGAAAAGAACGCTTATAGATACAGCAGAATGGGAAGACCTAGTCCACGATCGCACTCCTGGCGTTCAGAAGTAACAGCACGAAGAATGCAGAGCACGCTTGCAACTCGCATCGCGACGAGCTCATGAGAAAGAGAAATGTACGAATTTGTGCAGAAAGTGGCAGAACCGTTCAATGGGCAGAACATGTCGGGCGCGCATTGTCTATCTGTCGCACATAAAACCAAATCGAAGAACAGGATTTTCCTTTAGGCTTTTTTGTTTTGGTAGCACAAAGTGAAATCTCTCTTCTCTCAACGCGAATACCATTTATCGATGGTTTATATCTTATGGTTATATCTACAATCTCGATTAATCTTAAACCTGTTAAACTCCATGAAAATCTTATTCTTTACCTTCTGTTAACGATAGAAAATACCGTTAACAGCTTAAAGTAAATCGTAAATCTCACACTCACAAAACAATCGATAAAATAACTGTCCGTTTTCCTTTGGAACCTTCTTAAAAACAAACACAGTCTTGCTCTCCTAATTGTACCTCAGGTACCTAATTTCTGGGGATTGAAATAGGCGGGGGGGTCAAACAGTATTCAGAATCCTATGGAGGGAGGGTGAAGATAAGCGCTGGGGGTTGGATTCTGTCAGGAAACTGCTGAAATATAGTGCGAATGGACCCTAAAGCTTAGGCATCCATTGTTCAAACAGACGAATATAGTGCGTAGTGTAATTCTATACCAAGAAAATCACAGTAAAGAAATTAGCCAAAAATATCAATATTAACGAAAATCTTAATAAACAGGGGGTTGGAAATGAAGAGGAAATAATTAGCGGGAGGACGGCCATTAGGCACCTAAGAGCAAAAGGCACGATTTCAATTTGAAATTGGGCATCTGTCTTTGAATCAGAAATCAGAAAAACACGTGGAAGTAATGCGAGCGCTGTGTTAAGCCTCCCCCGCTCATGCTCCCACGATAAAATTCCTCTCTAGCCTCGTCTCCGCGTGAATTTGCCACAACACGGGCAATCAAAGCATCGCAGCGTGGGGGCGCGACAGACAGATTAGATTTCTAATTGGCAGATGATGCTGCTGCATTGATTATGAAAAAGATAACGAGATAACGGCCTTGAGCTTCAATTAAGTACCTAGCAGAACAAGGATGTGCATAAAATTGACTTTACCGTTAAGCGTGCAATTACTACTGTTGACTCGAGTATTGGAGAAAATATTTCTTAGTTTGGAACTCGAAGGCTCTATTTGCAAAGTATATTTGAGCAAGTCGTGCAGAAATTAATCAACGACTATGATTAACACTATGCCGAATCGCAAATTATGGAAATTCGCAGCTGAAACCATAACCAAATGTATGTATTCTTAATTTGTGAAATAATTCGAGAAATTTGATTATTTCTAGACTTTTCTAGCCGGTTGTTTGGTTAGAAAGAATCAAGCATCATCTATAATTAATGCTGAGCTATTTCCACCAGTTTGTTTACAGAAAAAACATCCCTACTACTAGTCCAGCTTTGCAATTGTCGTGTGGTTGTAAACGTTTGAGTGCGTCAGTCAGAATTTCTGGTTCCATACATGGATTGACGAAACAGAAAAAAACTGTTTATGAATCTTTAGATATCTACGTCATATAAATATAAATGGAGACAAGTCGTATTTAAAGATTATAACTACGGATTAATCATATTTAGAATTAAGATGGATGTTCATTAAAATAGCTTTCCCAAGAGAATTTAAGTGGAGATTTTTAAGAGATTTTTGATGAGACATGAACCCATCTGGTTAAGTGCTGTTTAACTATCTATACAGGATCCTTTGAAAGTTAAAGGAACTTATTAGAGTACTTTGGTTCTAGGAAAACTTGAGACTATAAATTTGGAATTTGGAATAAATTTGGAATTAAACTTGACATTATAAATCTGGGGAAGCAGAAAGAAAGGGAATTTCGAGATCAAATATAGAGAAATGGTTTGGAAAAGAAGAAATAGAAAAAAGTCCTCCGCGGTGAGTAGAAAATTACTTTTTGTTATAATAACTGAAAACTTTAGTTTACAACATGCACCTGTCATTGCTTACAGAGGCTGTCCGGTATTTAGAATTATCAGTTTCTTTAACCGGACGCCAGTGTTTCGTAGTTCCAAAGTTAAGCATACAAATGGAGATACTGAGATAGACTGTCCGCTGTTTAGTATTTTCCGTTTCTTTATCTTTAGCCAGACGATACTAGTTTCTTGTAATTTTTAAAAATTTCATAGCATGCAAAAAGCAATAGCTGACACAGGCTGTCCGTTGTTTAGTCTTCTCCATTTGTTTCGTAGTTTCAAAAAGTTTTTAAAATACGAATGCAGTTGCAATTGCTGACATACTGGCATACATTGTTCGGTGTTTTAACAGTGCTTTAACAATTTTGCGTGGTTTAGCATATGTTTAAAGCTAAAGGCTGTATGACTTAGAGAGTTACTCGGCGATTTCATTGAGCTCTATAGCTCAGTGGAAACGTCGTTGGCTCTCTGGTCATGCAGTCCAGGTTCGAATCCCATCTATTGTGGTATGCCAATTTTGGAAAAATCTATCCTAGTGTTCGCCATTCATGACAAATAAAAATTTAAAGCTAACGCAAAGAGGTAGTTAAGTTATACTGTCAATTGAATTTGTACTCAAAAGTCAGAAACCCGAGAAACCCTACTATAAAGACACTAATCCCCTCTCCTCCGCAGTTATAAAGTAAAGTCTGCACGCAGGCTATACTTCATGTTACGAGGGGTTACGAGCAAAGTTTCTAATAAAACTAAAGTTTCTATATGGGTGAAGGTTTCTTAAAAAATGTGTATTGCAATCAAAATCATTTCCCTTTGCGGAGAGTTTTGTTGACGTTTAGAGCCAATGTCGTTGGTTCGAGACTTTTCCTACGATGTCCGTGTCAATCAATGATGACTGCAGGGGCGGTACCACTGGGTGGGCGGTGGTGGTGGACACGTTCTAATTCCTCAATCCAATGAGAACTGTTTGGGAGTACAGAAAGGTTTGTGTCTTGTGACAAGGATTCCAAAACGACCACATGCTGTTACGAGCTTTTAAAGGGCGTTGTCTTGCACCCTGAAAGGCGTGATCCCAAAATATTCCCTGGGGGGCGAATGTTTACTTTGTCCCTAGGGTGAACAAGACTCAACGTGAGACGAGTGACATCACAATTTCATCAAAATATCATATCGAAATTGAACGAAAACCATGTGGAAAACATATTATAGAAACTAAAGAATAATGCTTCATACTGCAATTTGTCATACCTTACAGTCACTAGTAAGTTTCCAATGAAATTATCTGCATCTCCTTGCAAAGAACATCTGCTTTCGGAATCTACATTTTGCTTCGGTGACTAGGCCACCATGGCTAATTTTTTGACAAATTTTGGGGCCGTTACCAGTACCAGGACCGAAATGGGTTTGACTGTTAAGATTCCTTGAGCGCCTCGGGCCTGGGTACAAGGCTGAAGGGATTTTTATAAATCGAAAAGGATGCTGATATGCCGGGTGCCGTCCGATGTTTAGTAGTGTCCGTTTTAGCAACAGAACGCCACAAGTGAAGAAGACGTCGCTAACAGACAAAGAATCTGGGCACTAGTTATTTTCCCGCGTCTTGATATTCCGCGTTCTAGTGACAACGTCATCTTGACTGCTTTCACGTTCTCATGGAAGCATGCTTTTCTCGTTTGCTAGACTTAAACTTAGGCTATATGCCGGTATGTCAGCGTCGCCACCCTTCAATGCTAAATTAAAAATTCTAATCAAAACGGAATAGAAATACGGCGTACGGCCGGAAATACGGCGTTCTCGTTGGCGGTCGCGTCCTGTTACTAAAATATTCCAGTGTCCGCTCTGACGCGGAGACGTGGGTTTTCATACTTTGTATATACTTTCAAGCGTTTTAGAGGCCATTTAATTTTCATTTATCGAATCCTAATTTGCGAAGTATTCATACGTGCATTAAAGCACATGTATTATAGTTTCGCTAGTTTTTAGAACGGAAGAAGGAATTTTTTTGGATCTTACATGCATCTATCATTGTTGACTCAATGCCCGGTGCTTAGCCACGCTAGTGAATCCATAATAGCTACTGTGGTGGATAATCACTACTGTGGTGGTACTATTTGCGTACTGTGGTGGTAGTTTCTGCGTACTGTGGTGGATAATCACTACTTGTGGTGGGTTACTATGCTTGCGGTGGTGGCAGTTTTGGCGTACTGTGGTGGATAATCACTCCTTGTGGTGGGTTACTATGCTTGCGGTGGTGGCAGTTTTGGCGTACTGTGGTGGATTTTGTGGTTTTTTCTTGCTTGATCTATAGAGTTTTGCTATGATTTCGTATTCACCACATAAAGCATTGTAACCCACCACAAGTAGTGATTATCCACCACAGTACGCAAAAACTACCACCACAGAACGCAAATAGTACCACCACAGTAGTGATTATCCACCACAGTACTCCAAAACTGCCACCACCGCAAGCATAGTAACCAACCACAAGTAGTGATTATCCACCACAGTACGCAGAAACTACCACCACAGTACGCAAATAGTACCACCACAGCAGTGATTATCTACCACAGTAGTGATTATAGATTCGCTAGCGTGTTAGCAGTGGGCATACCGGAATTTGATGACCCGGGACGCAGGTGGGACCCGGGACGTGGGACTCAAGTGGGACGCGGGACCCGGGACGGAAGTGGGACGCGGGACTCAAAACGGAAGTGGGACGTGGGACTCAGGTGGGACCTGGGACGCGGGACTCAGGTGGGACCCGGGACGCGGGACTCAGGTGGGACCCGGGACGCAGGACTCAGGTGGGACCCGGGACCTGGGACTCAGGTGGGACCTGGGACACGGGACTCAGGTGGGACCCGGGACGCGGGACTCAGGTGGGACCCGGGACCTGGGACTCAGGTGGGACCCGGGACCTGGGACTCAGGTGGGACCCGGGACGCGCGACTCAGGTGGGACCCGGGACCTGGGACTCAGGTGGGACCCGGGACCTGGGACTCAGGTGGGACCCGGGACCCAGGACTCAGGTGGGACCCGGGACCTGGGACTCAGGTGGGACCTGGGACGCGGGACTCAGGTGGGACCTGGGACTCAGGTGGGACCCGGGAACCGGGACTCAGGTGGGACCTGGGACTCAGGTGGGACCCGGGACGTGGGACGCAGGACACGGGTGGGACCCGAGACACGGGACTTAGGTGGGACCAGGGAAGCGGGACTCAGGTGGGACCTTGGACCTGGCAACGGAATGGGACCTGAGACCTGGGAAGCAAGTTGAGAACTTGGACCTGGGACGCATATTGGACCAGAAACCTGGGGCCAGGGACTCAGTTGGGACCTTAAACTCTGCGCAAGGATGGGGCCTGGGACAAGGTTTTGACGTGGAAAGTGGTTGCTCGCTGGACCATTAGTAGGACGTTTGACTAGAGAAATTTGATCACTTGATAGAAAAACTGAATCAACATCATTAAATGTCTATGAAAATGCTTTTCACAAAAATGTTTAAAAAGTTACAAATGAAACCAAAGTTCATAACCGTTCATTAATTTTTAGACTTAAATTCTACTCATAATGCCAACGAATTAAGTGTAACAGAAAACGAGAATAAAACTCATGATTTTAGTAAACAAAAATGCGTTAAGTAACCATTATTGCTCAATTTTCCCCCTGTTGTACAAATTTGGAATCTGGAGATTTGAAACTACTAAGTTAGTCGCTGCGATGATTTGAATTCCAAACCGAAAAAAATGATTGTTGAAGTTGAAGAATGAAACCTTTTTTGTTGAAATTAGACATGCTTCATCAACATTCCTTGAATAGCGGGTCCTAGAGAAAGGCAGTGCATACTTTATAGGGCATAAATCCTTACAGGGTGGGAATTTTCCTGTTTAACGATGTTCTAGTTAAGATAACAAAACAACAGAAGAAACAAACATGCGTAACGTTATAAAAATAAGAGATACAGTAATATATACTTCGTAATTCAAACGGTGTAGTCAAGATCTTCAATTCAAAAATTAAATTCCTATGCCACAATTTCGCAAAATCTGTTTGTGCTCAGGAAGCAAGAAAGGCTTCAGTTGCGGAGGAACTACAATCATTTGCGGAGAAAACATTTGATTGTTGTGCGCTATGCAAGCGCGATTAAAGTGATAATACAGTATGTGAAACAAACTCTTGCTTATTCTAATAAAATATAGAGAAAGGGCGCAGGCATTTATGACAATGTATGATTATTATTGGGACGACATTTTAAAAAACAAAATCAACCCAAAAGAGAAAGGGCCACCGAATGTGGTGAAACCCAAGGTCCAAAGATACATAACACCAGCGGATGCTACTCCAAATGTAACAGCACCATCAGCTCATTCTTCTGATGTTCAAATGAGAGTAGTAGATGTTCCTAATCAGCTGCATCAACCACTCGTCTCTGGCATGCAAGCGGATTCAGCCTTAAATCCACCGCCACAACCAGATCCACCAGCAAATGGATACGTACTGGCACTTCTACGATTTTGCCATAAGAATGTTGCTGTTTGCTATAAATGCAGTGGCAGGTTCTATCAAAATGGGTACCCTAGCCCACCCAATGATATGGTCGTTGTTTCAAAAACACAAAGATCATATTTTGATCAAAAAGCACGTGAGTGGAGGATATCTGCAGAATTTGCTAAAGTTTATTATCACTTTAATCGCACTTGCATAGCGCACAACAATCAAATGTTTTCTCCGCAAATGATTGTAGTTCCTCCGCAACTGAAGCCTTTCTTGCTTCCTGAGCACAAACAGATTTTGCGAAATTGTGGCATAGGAATTTAATTTTTGAATTTTAGATCTTGACTACACCGTTTGAATTACGAAGTATATATTACTGTATCTCTTATTTTTATAACGTTACGCATGTTTGTTTCTTCTGTTGTTTTGTTATCTTAACTAGAACATCGTTAAACAGGAAAATTCCCACCCTGTAAGGATTTATGCCCTATAAAGTATGCACTGCCTTTCTCTAGGACCCGCTATTCAAGGAATGTTGATGAAGCATGTCTAATTTCAACAAAAAAGGTTTCATTCTTCAACTTCAACAATCATTTTTTTCGGTTTGGAATTCAAATCATCGCAGCGACTAACTTAGTAGTTTCAAATCTCCAGATTCCAAATTTGTACAACAGGGGGAAAATTGAGCAATAATGGTTACTTAACGCATTTTGTTTACTAAAATCATGAGTTTTATTCTCGTTTTCTGTTACACTTAATTCGTTGGCATTATGAGTAGAATTTAAGTCTAAAATTAATGAACGGTTATGAACTTTGGTTTCATTTGTAACTTTTAAACATTTTGTGAAAAGCATTTTCATAGACATTTAATGATGTTGATTCAGTTTTTCTATCAAGTGATCAAATTTCTCTAGTCAAACGTCCTACTAATGGTCCAGCGAGCAACCACTTTCCACGTCAAAACCTTGTCCCAGGCCCCATCCTTGCGCAGAGTTTAAGGTCCCAACTGAGTCCCTGGCCCCAGGTTTCTGGTCCAAAATGCGTCCCAGGTCCAAGTTCTCAACTGCGTCCTAGGTCCCAGGACCAACTTGCTTCCCAGGTCTCAGGTCCCATTCCGTTACCAGGTCCAAGGTCCCACCTGAGTCCCGCTTCCCTGGTCCCACCTAAGTCCCGTGTCTCGGGTCCCACCCGTGTCCTGCGTTCCACGTCCCGGGTCCCACCTGAGTCCCAGGTCCCACCTGAGTCCCGGTTCCCGGGTCCCACCTGAGTCCCAGGTCCCACCTGAGTCCCGCGTCCCAGGTCCCACCTGAGTCCCAGGTCCCAGGTCCCACCTGAGTCCCAGGTCCCGGGTCCCACCTGAGTCCCAGGTCCCGGGTCCCACCTGAGTCCCAGGTCCCGGGTCCCACCTGAGTCCCGCGTCCCGGGTCCCACCTGAGTCCCGCGTCCCGGGTCCCACCTGAGTCCCGCGTCCCAGGTCCCACCTGAGTCCCGCGTCCCACTTCCGTTTTGAGTCCCGCGTCCCACTTCCGTCCCGGGTCCCGCGTCCCACTTGAGTCCCACGTCCCGGGTCCCACCTGCGTCCCGGGTCATCAAATTCCGGTATGCCTTTTATGTTTCGGCTGTGTTGAATCTTCTTAAGCACCATACATACAAATTTGTATGTATTTGTCATGTTTGGCTAACACTAGGATAGACTTGTCCAGAACTGGCACACCCTAATAGATGGGATTCGAACCTGGGCTTGACCAGGGAGCCAACGACGTTTCCAATGAGCTATAGAGCTCAATAAGTAACATCGCCGAGAAACTCTCCAAGTCATACAGCCACTTTGTCGTTTTTTTTCAGGGTGCGACATGGGTGTGGGAAATTGCTTTATATTAGGTAGGATGGCTTTTTACTGGTATCTCAATAGAAATCGATTTTGCTGGTAACTCAGCAGTATACCTATTAACCACCTCTATAGTATTTCATAATTTTTTGCGAAGGAGAATTCTGTTTAGCTAGTTTTTATTAATTAAATTTTAAACACCTGTTGGCCTTAACTAAATTGGCCATAAAAATACTCTGTTGCACTCGTCATCAGTCCCGCTCTCTGCAAACAGCAACGGCAACTTTGCAACTGTTCGTTTTCTACATTTAATTGAATGGCCTAACAATCATATTGGTATTCAGCCAGACAAAACACGAGTCTAAATTTTCAATCCCTTCACCTCGATTCAATTCAATCCAAAATTGTAAGATCCAAAAATAGTGTTTTTTTTGTTTTTGTTAATGGTGGCAACTCAAACTGTGAGCGGGTGTGATGGACTCACTACATAGTAAGTCCCACTCCCACTTCTTTGCTCGATGTTGTTGTTGTTGTTATTGTTGTTGTTAACAAGCTTGCTTAGCGAGTCTACGCGTGTGGTGTGAAGGAGGGCAAGGGAGCGTAAACTGGCTAGACCAGTCCCTCCCCCTCGCTGTAATTGCTGTTGTTGTCGTTGTTCAGGGCAAAGGGAGCGAATATCAGGCAAGAAACAGTATCGCATGTAGCATTGTTGTTTCGTTTTTATACATGTTTTGTACATAGTTTTCGAAATTTTTTGGCCTATTTTGGTGTGAAATTTTGAAGAAACTGTGACGTCACTTAAAATTTCTATTGTTTGAACAGCCAATCAAATTGCGAATAGACAAGGCCGATACCAGGGTCGACTATGGACAACGGAGTTTCACGTAGAGGTTGGAATACCCCTAGCAACGAGGTCGCCATGTTACTAAGTCTGAGCAAACATCTGTAGGTTTGTTGTTGTTGCTGTTTGCGAAGAGTGTGCATCACGTACAAGCCTCTACTGCTTATTCGTTCAGTCGCCAACGCAAATGCCGCTCGGTTGAGCAGAAGAAAGTTTAAAATCTCGATGGCAACACTTACGTAACAGGGCTTATCTTTTACATGTTACAACAATATTTTGACAATATTCAACACTTAATAACTGTGCTTTTATTGAACACCATTTAAACAGGAAACAGCACTGAAATTCGAAAACATAAGCAAATTTCTCTTTTCTCCATTTTCTTTCTTCTTGTTTTCAGTTTTATTCCGTTTATTAAAATACCATGTACCCACTCACTCCTGTTCAAAACAATCCACTTCGTGCAGCTAAGAAACGTTGCAAACTGTTCACACTGCTAAGCTCTTAGCATACAAACGAGCACGTGAACGAGCCCAAAATAAGAGTGAAACGCTTGAAGCCTGAGAATTGAGCGACTGACAAAAATGATTTATATTTAGTATTACATTTTCTTATAAGAAAGGGACAAAGAAGTGTTGCGAATAGTGTTCAACTTCTTAAAGATTTAAGAAAATTCAATACAAGTTTTTTATAAGGAACACCTTTATAAGGAACTCGAGGCTGAAAATTCCCAAAAATTAAGGAACTTTAAGGAACTGTCGAGGCTCGGATGAAAAACTAAGGTTTTTTAAGAAGAACAAGACAACAAGACGGTTTATACAATTAAACAACATAATAACAATATATTTCCCATCGTTCTTCCCCAAAAGACTCAATTTATATTTTAAGCTAAGAATGAAGTAAGAGTTTATATGAATTTGATTTAATAATTAGTATTCAAACATATCTCACGACAAGAAACAGTATAAGAATTTTTCACCCTCATTTTGGTGAAAAATTAAACCTCAGCTCAAACCAAAGGTTCTCTTTTAAGAATAAACGTGTAGTGGATTCTTGAGATTTAAGAAAGTTGGTTTCGTATTTTCACTCTTTCATGTTCAGTATGTTATTTTTGCTCTTCTTCAGATGTTCATCTTGCTATTAAACGGGTCTGATGATTATTTCTTTATGGAAAACGTGGTATTTGTGCAATTTTTACAGTGCCTTAACGGTGCATGCACAGAAATTCCGCGTTTTCAAACTTTTTGCTAACAAAGACACAGGAAAGTTTTGGTACTGAAAACATGAAATAGTTTCAATACTGGCCCAAAAAAACCGTGAAACCGACATCGGTCCTTATACCAAAGTCGTATAAATGGTGACCGGTCCTTATACCAAAATCGCGATAATAGATGCCGCTCCGGGCGGCACGTCTCAAGTACCCAAATTATACGTAGTGCACCCCCCCGGGAACTACTTTAGGCAAAGTATCCAGCTAAACACTATAATGTGAATCGGTCCTAAAAAGTAGCTAATAGCCTGCGCGCAGACTTTACTTGGTAACTGCGGAGGAGTGGGGAAGAGTCTCTTGTAAAGAATCATCCAAAAATGTTTACGGGAGACTCTACCCCATTCCTCCGCAGTTACCAAGTAAAGTCTGCGCGCAGGCTAAGTAGCTAACATTTTTCAGATAAAATTTACCTTATTTTTCGCATTTCCAAGCGAAAAATAGAAATTTCAAAGATTAATAGTGCCTTTGCTATTGAATCGGTGGATATAAAAGTAAAATATGCTAAAAATGGAATCTTTTACGAAGAAAGCGATACCCTGGAGGGAAGACGTCTTTCATTTAAGTCAGGCAATTGAACGTTGTTCACAACTGTTCGGAGTAATACATAATTCATAGGGCAGCACACCTTAATCTGACAGATAATAAATTGGTTGGCAATAAATGAAAGTAAACACTATTTTATGGGTAACCATATGGCAACACCCTTGTAGAAAAAGACTGAAATTGGTAGAAACTGCTAAAAATACAGCAAGATGCTTGAAAAACAATCACTAGAAATTCTGACGACATTAAAGACAGCTGGTTGGGATAAAAGGTTAAAGGCGGTGTAAGGAGATTTTCCAAAACAAAATCGATAAAAAAAAACAGATCGACCTGCTGCTGTCTCTGCGTATGTGATATCGTGGACTGGGAAGAAAGTTGATCGTCCAAGAACAACTTAACTGATTAACTAGTGTATCAGTCTCGGCAGACTGCAGTATGTCTTCTTCAAAACCGTTGCTCCATGAAATCGGCGCTACAGAGAAGGGAAAAAGTAAGGCTGGAAGGCTAGAGCAAAAGGTACATAAACTTTCTTGATAGCGATAGTGTTTCATCTGAGAGCCCATTTACACGGGATCGGATCCAAATGGATTCGAACCCAAAAGTATTCAGATAGGCCTTGCGTTAACACGGGACCTGTTGGATCTGTCTGTGGATCCGCTATCCGTATCCGCTATCCGTATAGAATCAGTGTAGCTACGACTGTAGTGTTACACTCTTTAAAAAAAAAGCAAGAAATTTCGATTGAGGTTGGCTGTTCTTAAGTTTTTGCCTTTTTGAGCTTGAAATGTTCTTAATCTGTTCTTTATTCCTCTGTTACTTAGACAGTAATTTACATTTTTAAGTGAATGTCTGGAATGGTACTAGGGTTAGGGTTTGTACAAAAATGCAGCGTGCTTGTCTATTTCTTTATTTGTCTATTTACTTGCTTTTTACAATCAGTCTGACTGTCTTACAATCATCTTTAGCTTATATTCTTAGGGCTTAGACAGCCTCAGCTTGTCTTATTTTGTTCTTAAAAAGCCTACTTCAGTTATCAAAACTTTCAGATTTTGAATACTAATGGAAGTTTCTTACGAAATCCTAGAATCAAAGGGCATTTTACTCTTTAAAAAACGAGCAAAAAAGAGTACGAGATTTAAGTTATAATAATTATCCAAAGATTTCCAAGGAATTTCCGCGACAATAATAGGATTTCCAACAAAGGTATAAGAGATTTTCAAGGAGAGACTTGCCGCTCGCCTTGAAAATCTACATTGGTGAGAAAGTAATTTTGTCTGAATGTTTTAAACATATGGATATATGGATCGTATTTGATTGAGACTTGAGAGAAAAGAGTTTTGGTTAAGAGGTTTCCAGGATTGGAGTTTCTTAAATCTCTGGGCATTCGTCGAGTATAGTCTGGGTTTCTAGAGTTTCTTGAAAAATACGTGTAGTTAGGGATGATAACAACAAGTTTCGGAAATTAGCTTAAAAGGATAGGGAAGGTATTTTTAAGTGTACACGCTATTTTTTTATATGGAACCTACCGCAAGGCCTAGTTCTTAAAGTCCTTATTTTCGGGCCTCTTTTGATGCAATTGTAGTTCCAAAAGTTCCTTAATAGTTCCTTAATTTTAACTGCACATACAGTGGCCTTAACAATATAAGAGAGACATTTGCATGTGAGCAAAGCTCGAGACTACTCAAAGAAACATTGGATACATGCTTAACGTACAATTTATGTGATTTTCGACTGCAAATGAATTGAACTGGCTTTCTAATTCTTGATTATATGCAGTGATAAAAATATTCAACATTCAAAAGTTCCTTAATGATTTTCTCTTTAGTAGTATAAGTTCTTTAAATTTTCGGGCCTTCTACATGTAGGTTCCTTATAAAGTGGTTCCTTATAAAAAAATCGTGTAGTGACGTATTTAATCAGGACCAATTTCGTTCTTGGAAGACTTGGCACACTAGGAATTCGAATTCGTACCTTGCTACTTGTTTTAGGTAATATTGGGGAAGCGAAAGGCTGCGGGAAGGTTTGGCAGGCTTCGCAGATCCATCTTGCCTTTAATTGTGATTGGTGAATTGGAAACTAAGGGCGTGTTCTTCTTAACCTCCAAAAACCTTCCCAATTTCAAAGGAAGAAAGCTTCCAAAAACAGAATCTACGATTTTCAAAAAACAGGAATTCTGAAAATCCGAGACTTGTCAAAACTTTGTTCCAAACGTCAGTCAGTTTTCGAAATTCTTGCTTGCCCTGTCCCCAGACCAATTCGTGGGATGTCTCCTGGCAACTAGTTAAATGGAAGTCTCTTTCAAATTTCAAAACTATAATCTCTCGAAAGTCTCTGAAACCTTCTGCTTTTGCTGGCAGAAGGTCTTGTAGAGCTCAAAACCTGTCGTTTTCAGAAGCATAACTTCGAAAAACACACATTCCAAAAAAGGAAAGCTACCGGAAAAAAAATTGGTTTAGATGAACACGCCGGAACACGCCCTAACTCACTGTAGCATGCGTGCGGGTTCAAACGCCCAAAGTCGCAGCACGCGCAAGGAAAATGGCTGAATTAGCTAAAATTTATAGTTTATAAAAAGTTAGCAGCACGTTCAACTTCAATCAATTGACTTAGCTGCAGAAAGATGAATCTAAAAGAAGGGTGGAGTAGCAACGAAAAGATTGATTAGCGTTGCTAAAGGATTATCCTTAATTACAAGGACCCGCGCGCCCTGGGAGGGGCTTTGTCATAAACCGTCCTTCAGAAAATGCTTGAAAATGACAGCATGGACCTTCAGAATTATTTGTAGCTATGGATATACAAGGCATGCATGGATTTGGAAGTATGGTGAAATAAAACATGCAAAAGGACATGATTGCTCACGGAGCGCATTGAGTTGCACAAGGGACTGCACATCAACTTTACACTTTTTTTTTAATAAGCAACTTGACTTTCGTCCAGCCCTCAAAGTTGCTTAAAATTTTAAACATTTTAGCCCTCAAAGTTGCTTTAACGTTGCTTAACATTTTTTGTACCTACTAACTACCCCTGACTTCGCGGGTCAAATCGTCATCTGTTAGGCCTATACAACAAGACTTTTGGGAGACAGTAAGTGGAAAAACGTTAGCTAACGAACTTCGACATGCAAAAAATAAGAACGAAGAACAATTTCCTAACACAAGAAAAGGAAGAAGCTTGGTTGTTTGACTTCTTAGTTGCTTACAGTAATTCAATTGAGCCCTCAAGTTGTCTGGTACAAATCATTTTAAGAAACTTTCAAGCAGAAACGTTCAAAATTTTAAGGAACTTTCAGGGCTTCACAAAAGTCAAGTTGCTTACACTTTTTTTAAATAAGAAACCGCTCAACTAGAGCTGAACTGACCTTAACATAAGCAATCTGAGGGCTCAACTGAATTACTGTAAGCAACTAAGAAGTCAAACAACCAAGCTTATTCTCTTTCTTGAATTATGAAATTGTTTGTTCTTATGTTTTGCATGTTGAAGTTCTTTAGCTAACGTTTTCCCACTTACTGTCTCCCAAAAGTCGTGTTGTAGGCCTAACAGTTGACGATTTTGACGCGCGAAGTCAGGGGTGGTTGTTAGGTACAAAAGATGTTAAGCAACGTTTAAGCAACTTTGAGGGCTGAAATGTCTAAAATTTTAAGCAACTTTTGAGGGCTGGATAACAGTCCAGTTGCTTATTTAAAAAAGGTGTATTAAAAAAAGCACCAAAGCCTTTGGGCTAAATTTTTTCCAATAAAAAATACAGGACCTTCTAGAATCTCTTTCTTTTACAAACTTTTATCGATGTGGGACAGACCGATCAAATCAAAAACAGGAACCATACAACTATACTCTGTCTGATCATGGTCTGATTAAGGTTCTTACTCAGGAACTCAAGAAGGAAAGAAGTTTTAAGATTAGAAACGTCATCCAACTCAATATAGGTTTTTATTAGAGATTAGCTTAAATATTTGAAAATGGTATTTAATGAATGTTTTAAAAAAATTAGAAAAATTCCATAAATCTTTACCCTAATGTTCCTTAAATTTTAAAAACAAACTTGAGATTTGAGGCCTGTACAGTATTTCTTCCGTATTTCTTGAGGTATTCTCCTCAATGAAGTCATGAATACACTCTTTTTAATAAGCAACTTGACTTTCGTCCGGCCCTCAAAGTTGCTTAAACGTTGCTTAACATTTTTTGTACCTACTAACCATCCCTGACTTCGCGGGTCAAAATCGTCAACTGTTGGGCCTACAACACGTCTTTTAGGAGACAGTAAGTGGAAAAACGTCAGCTAACGAACTTCAACATGCAAAACATAAGAACGGAGAACAATTTCCTAACACAAGAAAGAGAATAAGCTTGGTTGTTTGACTTCTTAGTTGCTTACAGTAATTCAGTTGAGCCCTCAAGTTGCTTAATGTTAAGGTCAGTTCAGCCCTAGTTGTATATTGAGCGGTTGCTTATTAAAAAAAAAGTGTAAAGGACGTTCTAGAATCCCTTTCTTTTACAAGCTTTTATCGATGTGGGACAGACCAATCAAATCAAAAAACAGGAACCATACAACTATTGTCTGATTAAGGTTCTTACTCAAGAACTCAGGAAGGAAAGAAGTTTGAAGATTAGACACGTCATCTAACTTAATATAGGTTTTTATTAGAGATTAGCTTAAATATTTGAAAATGGTATTTTTTAATGAATGTTTTAAGAAAATTAGAAAAATTCCATAAAGCTTTAATATTCCTTAAATTTAAAAACAAACTTGAGACTTGAGTTCTGTACAATATTTCTTCCGTACACTTTTTTTTTTTAATAAGCCACTTGACTTTCGTCCAGCCCTCAAAGTTGCTTAAAATGTTAGACATTTCAGGCCTCAAAGTTGCTTAAACGTTGCTTAACATTTTTTGTACCTACTAACCACCCCTGACTTCGCGGGTCAAAATCATCATCTGTTAGGCCTACAACATGACTTTTGGGAGACAGTTAGTGGAAAAACGTTAGCTAACGAACTTCAATATGCAAAACATAAGAACGAAGAACAATTTTCTAACACAAGAAAGAGAATAAGCTTGGTTGTTTGACTTCTTTAGTTGCTTCCAGTAATTCAATTGAGCCCTAAAGTTGCTTAATGTTAAGCTCAGTTCAGCCCTACACTTTTTTTTTAATAAGCAACCGCTCAATAAGCAACTACACTTTTTTTTAATAAGCAACATGACTTTCGTCCAGCCCTCAAAGTTGCTTAAAATTTTAGACATTTCAGCCCTCAAAGTTGCTTAAACGTTGCTTAACATTTTTTGTCCTCAATGAAGTCATGAATATCTTCAAACCGCACAAAAGTTTATTTTATGTTGGCTTCAAGAATAATGTTTAGTCTAATGAAAGACAGTAAAAAAAACAAAAGACGAGAACCCAAAGAGACTTTGGAGATCACAAAGGCAAGGCTTCGCTTCCCAGTTCAGAATGAAGTGGGCGCGGGAAACCCGTAGAAACCCGAAGAATTAGAAATGTAACACCGGGCCAATGCGGAGGCACTTCCCGCTAACCTTTGAATTCAGGGATTAACAATGAAAGAGAGATAAACAATAAATGCACATGATTAAAAATTTTTCAAATGTTTTGCATAGCCATTACTAACATGCCAAAGATATTTCGTGTTTGAGGTCAAGTTCAAATCACAAGAGTTTCGTATGTTATTTAAACGCAGGAAAACGAGTTCCAGTTTAGTTTTCATTTAGGCGAGAGAAGATTCAAAATGCGATACTCGGCGTTTGAGAGATTGTTGAAGGAATCTATGAAGGAACCTGTTGTCTTAAAAAGAAAGGTAAGCGAAGTTGGAAAGGCCTAAAAAATTCTTTATGCCACTTAGGCCATTCGAGGTCCACGTGAAAGATACAGGCATGGGCTTTATCACGTGATTTTACGCAATGTTTTTTTTTTGTCATGTGATTCAATAAAGTTCGAGTGTGCGTAGGAGCAGGCCTCATGCAATGTCCGTCTTTCTTCGTCATAGTAGGAAAGGAAATAGAAACTGCTCGAATTTAAATACATTAAAATAATAAGTTTTATCCATATTATCTCGATTTCCCCATCAAAACAAATATTTTTATGAGTTCTATATTTAATCTTGGGCTAGTGATGATGCAATAAATTCTTTTGCTTTTCAAAAATGATAACGGAGTTGTTTTCAAAAACATTTATTTTCAAAAGGTCTGGATCAGCTGGGTGGATCAGAACACAACAGAATAAATGTAGTTTTTATTTCCAAACATCTTCAGCTCTGAAGTAAATGCTAAGAGTAAGATAATAATATGGAGAGTCTTGCCTTTCACGCTGTACTCGGAAAGGTATTCAGGGTAAACTGTTAAGAAACTTTTAGAACTAAAATTGGACCAAAAATTAAGAAACTTTTAGAACTAGGCCCCGAGCTAGGTTTCTAGGTTTCTTTAAAAAAAACGTGTACAGCGTCTATCAATGAAAAAACTTTTAGCAGGCAATTCATTTATGATAGCTCAGTTTTCACGCAATTGCCCCTCCCAATAGACAAGCATGTTTGGTTACATTGAAATATGGAAAATTTAGGGTTTCGTGAGGAGGATTCTTTAAAAACTTGGATTTCTTGCATTTTCGAGAGGTTGCCTGTAGGTAGCTACGCCAGAGAGAAAGGGTCCCACAATAGACTAATGAAAGATGGTGAAGGTGAAATGTTGTTTTAGCGCCAGTCGCCAGGATCTCAGTACTTAGCAGGTTAAGGGAAAAATGTGACCACCGCTGACCGTTTGCATGCAACGAAATTTAGTGTAAGCTTCATTGCATGAGTCGTTGAAAGTGCATTTCGTGGTTACTATAAGGAGTTTAGTTATGTTATGAGTCATAAATCTATTTTTGTGAAAATTCCGCCATGAAACGATAAACAATTTCTGAAGCAGTATCTAAGGAAGTAATTTCAATACACAACCACGTGTACCGAAAACCGAAAAAAACCGAAAGATTTGAAAACTAGAGGTCATTTGAAATTAAAGTTATGTGAATGTGCAGCATAGCGAAAAATATGTTTTCAGAAGTTATTAAAAGTTTTCATAATATAATGGTGAGACAATATTTTGAAATTTCAAAACGATTACTATTATCTTAGATATTATCATACGTATTATTATCATAATTATTCTCATTATTATTATTATTTATCATCATTATTCTAGTATTCTTCTATTTAGATGCTATCAGGTCTATCAGGATCTAATTATAGCCTTTGTTGTTATTTATTTTAAATATTTATCAGTTACAGCACAATCAGTAATTGACCTTTTGTTGTCATAAAATTACCCTTCGATGTTTGACGTCATCACGACCATATGTTAAACTGACTGAGAAACTTTGTGAAAAACCATTTTTTGGTATTATCAAAGACTAAAGATTGTAGTATGTCGTGGGATTTAGTTTCTGTGAGTGGTAGCAAATCTTTTTATGTCTTAGTGAGTTAGAGTGAGCTCTGATGAGATTTTCGGTAAGATTTTGCAGACATTGTTATCTGATTTTTAAAAATATTGATTTTCACAAGTGGCATACCACTATCTCATATTGATGGGATTTGAACCTAAGACTGCATGATCAGAGAGCCAACGGCGGTTGCGTTGAGCTTAAGAGCTCAATGAAATTGTCGAGACACTCTCCAAATTAAATGTTGGTTATACTGTACAGATATTTCTTATATTTTGAATGAATGGCAAACACTTAGTGGCAAACACTTTTTTAATAAGCAACTGCAACTGGACTTTTATCCAGCCCTCAAAATTGCTTAAAATTTTAGACATTTCAGCCCTCAAAGTTGCTTAAACGTTGCTTAACATCTTTTGTACCTAACAACCACCCCTGACTTCGCGGGTAAAAATTGTCAACTGTTAGGCCTACAACACGACTTTTGGGAGACAGTAAGTGGAAAAACGTTAGCTAGCGAACTTCAACATGCAAAACATAAGAACAAACAATTTCCTAACAAAAGAAAGCGCATAGGCTTTGTTGTCTGACTTCTTAGTTGCTTACAGTAGTTCAATTGAGCCCTCAAGTTGCTTAATGTTAAAGTCACTTCAGCCCTAGTTGCTTGAGGGGTTGCTTATTTGAAAAAGTGTATCAAAAAGTGTATCTGATTTGTTTCGACTTTGGTTTGTACCATCGTTTCTTACAGATCATTTTTTAGATTATTATTCATTATTTTCTTTTATACACTAAGAGATGTACTGTAGACAATTATATATATTTATTTTTACAAGTGCCATACCATAAGCATGTTATGTCATAACTGATGGGATTTGAACCTAAGACTGCATGATCAGAGAGCCAACGATGATTCCGTTGAGCTTAAGAGCTCAATGAAATCGGTGAGATATTTTCTAAGTTATACAGCTCAAGGCTCTGTTGGTTGTACAGATATTTCTTATATTTTGAATGACTGGCAAACACCAAAATAGACGGAATTCGAACCTGGACTGCACGATCGGAGAGCAAATGACGTTTCCACTTAGCTGAAGAGCTCAATTAAATAATCGAGTTACTCTCTAAGTCATACAGCCAAAGACTTTCTTCCCGTTTGGCTTTGCATTTCGGCTATGTTGAGCTTTCTTCAGTACCATACAATGTGCAGTTATTAGAAAGATTCAAAGCGTCAACATAATCAAAATAAAAAAAACACTCCAGTACTGTAAAAATATTGCTCTATAGACTATTTTAGTTAGAAAAATACAGTAAGGTAGCGCCGTAAACCCGCTTTTTGTTGTGATGGGCCTAAATCTAATCAAGTTTCCAACCCTCTTTATAAATGTTGGTTACATTGCGTTGCTAGGGGAAATTACCCAACGTTCGTCGCGGGGAAGGAGAGGTCATCTTTTCCGCAATCGTCTAGACTCATTACATAATTCCCATTCTTCGTAAACAGCAACGGCAGTCTTTAGCACAACTATTTACTTAAAAAATTGAATTGGATTGTCTAATGCAGTTTTGTGTAGTGTACCTGCAGTTTTGAGCGACCTGTCGCAACAATGTTTGATCGTTTTGCCAGGGCATTTAGGTAATTTTTATCTCTAACAAGATAACCTCAAGTTTCACAAATGACAATTTTCCTTTTTCCGTTTTCAGGTCAAAATACCATCAGTTCGAATCGTTGTATTTGGCTCCGGGGGAGTTGGAAAAACTTCATTGATAAAAAGATATTTATACAATACTTTCGAGGAAAAATATCAACCAACGATTGAGGATGACTTTCGAAAAGTAGTAACGTACAAAGGAAACCTCTGCGATGTAACAATACTAGACACTGCGGGGACGCATCAGTTCCCCGCTATGCGAAAATTAGCGATAAATAACGGCGATGGATTCTTAATAGTATACTCAATAGACGATAAAATCTCGTTAGCCGAAGCAAAACGACAATTCAACGAAATATGCGAGATTAAAGGGACCAGTGAGATACCCGTTGTACTGCTCGGGAATAAAAGCGATCGTAGTCCAGTCGGGAAACGAAAAATAAGCCGAGAAGACGGACAAGTGACTGTTGAAGAATGGGGGAGTGGGTCTTGTTACATGGAGACATCAGCGAGGCTGAACCATAATGTCGGAAACGCGTTTGATAAAATATTACAGTTAATTGATATGCAGCCTGCTTATGAGGATGTTATTGACCAAGGAGCTGCTGCAAAAGTTCGGAGGAAGAGTAGTGTACGGAGAGCAGGGTCGTATCTGTGGAGAGCGGTGTTATTTTGTTTCAAGAGGAAGAAGAAGTATGCTGTAGATAAAAGCAATGCTATGGCAGGACATGGGAAACTGGCTTCTAACACACAAACGTAGGCTCGTCACAACTGTCTTCAAAAGACTTATTCAGAGGATTTTCCTCATATTCCAAGACAAACGTTCAAAGTCTACCAATGTGTGGCTCATTTTATGGCTTCCGCGTCACTGCGAGGCATTTACAAAATGGCCAATGAAAGGGCAACTTGTCTATTCAAAAGCAGCAAGCTACGGCTCACGGGATCCAGTACCACTATTATCAGCCATCCACGAGGATTTTCTGACAGACCAAAGACTGCAGTTCAAGTCAAAGAGAGACTTACCGATGGACGCCACTTGCTATAACATCCTGTAGACGCAACGGCTACCTCTTCAAGTCTACATAGCTGCTCCTACATCACAATCAAGTGGCCAAGGTCAACGAATACACCATAGAAGTTCAGCGCTACCGCACCTGTGAAAGCTCAGTTTGGTGCCCACTACAATACTACACACGACACGACACGACACGACACGACATTACAACTTGACGTCACCTGCATCTCAATGTCATCTATCAAAGAAACATATTTGATAACGAAAGTTTTGCTCTGACTCTATAATAGAGACTATAAACCTTTAGACATCGATATAGCTTCAAATTTTTATCATGGTGTACCGTAATCATGAGAGTAGCTACTGTTGTTGGAAAGTAGACTATGTATTAGAAACATTACAAAAGAAGTAGAAGAGAAAGAAAAGACTTACAGTAAAATAGATTTTAATTGATACTTTGAGACCTGGAGACAGATATTTCGATTATTCAAATAATAGTGCTACGTTTACGTGCACTGTATGTATTATGTTATATAATTCAGCTGCCGCTGGTAACTTAGGCTAGTTAGGCTAATCAGACCTCTGCTCAGGAGCTACTGTATATCGCAGTGACTTCCACGCAAGCGGGACTTGCATGGAAAGCATGCTGGGATATGATGCACGAGAGAGAGGCTGAAAATCAACATAAGGCTTAGGCCCATATGGCCATGTTAGGGATGGCCGAGTGTAAGTAAAAGAGGGCTTTGGAAAATACGAACAAAGCGGTATCAGAAACCGAAAGAGACGCAGACATTTTGAGTTGTGTTGTTATTCAGAACTATAAGAAACAAAGTGAATCCCTAATTATGTCCTGTTTCCAGACTTCAAATAAAGAAACCAATACACAACTTAATCAACGCCCTTTTCGCTATGCCTTGCAAAACCATAACCCCGAGGTTCAAGGACCTTTAGCAAAGTTTCAATACAGCGGTGGCTTTAAAAAGAATAATAGTTTCTGTAACATAAAGAATCCTCAGATATATAGAAATCTTAGTCATCTCCGTTTTGCTTTAATCTACAAAACCATACCCAATCTAATAACACAATTAGCTAGTACTGTTTCAAATAGGGCGGTGGCTTAAAATTATCAAAGGTATTCTACTGTAAAGAAACGAAAGATGTATATAAGTCTTAGGCTCCGTTTACGCGAGACCGGTTCACTTTTGATCCGTATCAAAAGTGAAACGGATCGGTTGCGTTTACACGGAGCCGCACTACTTATGTTACTGCTTTTCGTTTATACAAATGCGGATTCGCATGAAATAAAGGTCTAACTAACGAAGTGAGGCTGAAATTTGAAAAAAATGTGGGCTTGAGCGCATTGCGCATAAAGGTTTTTCAAAACGGATAAAAAATGAGCCGGATTGGCACGAGACCGGATCACTTTGAAAACGTCTCGCTAGAAGGATCAATTTTGATCTGGCTATACGTATTGATTTTGATGCGGATTGATTGGTCTCGTGTAAACGGAAGCGTATTCGTATAAATTTTTTTTCGGATTCAAATTGATCCGGCCTCGTGTAAACGGTGCCATAGTCATCAATCTTTCGCTATTGCTTAAAACTAAACCATACACCACCAAATAACACACTTAGAATTGCTTCAATATTGCGGTGGCTTTTAAAACAAAATAACGAATTCATTCCAATACAAAGACGCGTAATACACATAGATAAATCGCTAGAAACAGCGGAAACATCTCTGGACAAACAAAAGCTTTGTCCGTCTGACACTCTACAGAATATATGCGTCAGAAACAGATGCGAAAACATTTCACAATCCTATTGGTCTTCCCGCTGTATCTCGCGAGCTGATTGGTGTTTAAAACACAATGCCAACTCAGCATTACTTTCTGATTGGTGCATTTCGGTTCGCATCTGGGTATGAATTCCGCCGTAGTCAGATGTTTCGGTCTGTTTCTGACGTTTATACTCTGGTGATCTGAGGTGTCGGATTGAGTGCCAGGAAAAATCTTTTAAGTATGTCAAGAGATGTTTCCGTTGTTTTCTCGAATTTTGAAAATGCTTGCCACTAAAAACTATACACACAGATAAATTAGCGATTGACTTATAGTTATATCTAAAAACCATGGTAACTTAATGAACAATCAGGACTATAGATAACTTAGTCGTCCGCTGTTTTAATAAATTTGACCGCTGTTTTCCTTTAAGGCGCTGGCCTAACGATCAAACATTGTTTGTCAAACATTTGACATGCTCTCTTCAAACACAATGTTTGACCGTCCGGCCACATCACAACACAAAACATTGCTCGTCAAACAATTTTTGCTTGATACAAGCGTAGAACGTTTTTGAAGTTTGTCAAAAACTCCTGAAGAAATTCCGCTTGTCAAGTAAGGTTTCGAGACGTGACCAAACTGTCAAACATTGCTAAAAAACTCAAATATTCGACAAACAATGTTTGATCTTGCAACCAGGCCTAACTATTGTCATGGCCCGTACATAGTAAATAATGCTCCTTCTTCAAGACGGAGGAGTATGGGCACAAGGATATCGGAATTGATTATTTTCTCCTTCGCGAAATGGGAGCCTCTGCGGATCAATTATGAACGACATTAGCTGTTGTCCCTACTGCGCTTTTATTATTTCTCTCATTGATGTTGTTATTTTCGTAATCTGGTGTTTATTTGTTATTATTATTATTGTTTAACTAAAGATATGTTGATGTTTCGCATGCATTTGGTAGTTCATGAAGCACAATTCTCAAAATAAAATTGTTCTTTCTTTCTCTCAATATTGCTAGACTCTTCTTTTTATAAGAATATTCAGGCTCAGAATCATCCTATTTTTAAGAATATTGTAAGAATATTGCTCAGCCTCAGCTCTCATATTTGTCTCATTTAACAGGGGTTGCGGGTTCATCTTTAAATTTTCTCAGCTTTTAAGTTATTATGCCGCGTGAAGCTTGAATTTTCTTGTTTCTTGGTGCTTGGCGTGAAAGGTGAAAGTGCTACTCCAGGGTTTCAAGCGCCTCTTGAGACAGGTGCGTGATCGGTGGGACCCAACCTCGTCCCCAGGGTGAATAGGCCTCTACGTGAAACTCCGCTGTCCAAAATCGATTTGACGGTTAAGATTCGAGGAAATTCGATTTGGAGCCTGGTGACGAGGTTGCAGTGGGACCCTTATTTGAGGACAGGGCACGCAAAAGAGCATACAGTTGTTCCAGTTAAACATCTTTATTTTCTCTTTATCAAAATTGCTAAGTCATGCTGATTAGAAAGAAGTTTTTTGTGTGCAAAAATAATCTAAATCAGTTTGTTAACATACATACCTATATACAAAAAAAATTCACAAACGTGAACTTTCTCAATAGAAAAAAAGCGAGTCCGTAACCGCAAAAGGTTCGTATCTATACTTAGCAAAATATCTACTTAGTAGAAAATAAAAGAGCAACGAACGTTTCATAATTTTTGTAGTTATCTAATTACGAAAATGCAGAAACTGAAAAGGATGCTAATGAATGCATTATAAAATGAAGAGGCTAATGAATACAGTGTGAAATGAAGATGCAAATTAATACATTATGAAATGAAGATGACAATAAAATCGTATGAAATGAAGATGCAAATGGATGAAATTAAGATGCTAACGCATACAGTAGGAAATTAAGATGCTAAAGCATACAGTATGAAATGAAGATGCTAAGGAATACACTATGAAATGAAGATGCTAACGAATACAGTATGAAATGAAGATGCTAAAGGAAACAGTGTGAATTGAAGATGCTAATGAATAAGGTATGAAATGAAGATGCTAATGAATAAGGTATGAAATGAAGATGCTAATGAAAATGGTGTGAAATGAAGATGCTAAAGAATACTGTACGAAATGAAGATGCTAAAGGAAACAGTGTGAATTGAAGATGCTAATGAATAAGGTATGAAATGAAGATGCTAATGAATAAGGTATGAAATGAAGATGCTAATGAATAAGGTATGAAATGAAGATGCTAATGAATAAGGTATGAAATGAAGATGCTAATGAAAATGGTGTCAAATGAAGATGCTAAAGAATACTGTACGAAATGAAGATGCTAAAGGAAACAGTGTGAATTGAAGATGCTAATGAATAAGGTATGAAATGAAGATGCTAATGAATAAGGTATGAAATGAAGATGCTAATGAATAAGGTATGAAATGAAGATGCTAATGAATAAGGTATGAAATGAAGATGCTAATGAAAATGGTGTGAAATGAAGATGCTAAAGAATACTGTACGAAATGAAGATGCTAAAGGAAACAGTGTGAATTGAAGATGCTAATGAATAAGGTATGAAATGAAGATGCTAATGAATAAGGTATGAAATGAAGATGCTAAAGAATAAGGTATGAAATGAAGATGCTAATGAAAATGGTGTGAAATGAAGATGCTAAAGAATACGGTACGAAATGAAGATGCTAAAGGAAACAGTGTGAATTGAAGATGCTAATGAATAAGGTATGAAATGAAGATGCTAATGAATAAGGTATGAAATGAAGATGCTAATGAATAAGGTATGAAATAAAGATGCTAATGAAAATGGTGTGAAATGAAGATGCTAAAGAATACTGTACGAAATGAAGATGCTAAAGGAAACAGTGTGAATTGAAGATGCTAATGAATAAGGTATGAAATGAAGATGCTAATGAATAAGGTATGAAATGAAGATGCTAATGAAAATGGTGTGAAATGAAGATGTTAAAGAATACTGTACGAAATGAAGATGCTAAAGGAAACAGTGTGAATTGAAGATGCTAATGAATAAGGTATGAAATGAAGATGCTAATGAATAAGGTATGAAATGAAGATGCTAATGAATAAGGTATGAAATGAAGATGCTAATGAAAATGGTGTGAAATAAAGATGCTAAAGAATACTGTACGAAATGAAGATGCTAAAGGAAACAGTGTGAATTGAAGATGCTAATGAATAAGGTATGAAATGAAGATGCTAATGAATAAGGTATGAAATGAAGATGCTAATGAATAAGGTATGAAATGAAGATGCTAATGAATAAGGTATGAAATGAAGATGCTAATGAAAATGGTGTCAAATGAAGATGCTAAAGAATACTGTACGAAATGAAGATGCTAAAGGAAACAGTGTGAATTGAAGATGCTAATGAATAAGGTATGAAATGAAGATGCTAATGAATAAGGTATGAAATGAAGATGCTAATGAATAAGGTATGAAATGAAGATGCTAATGAATAAGGTATGAAATGAAGATGCTAATGAAAATGGTGTGAAATGAAGATGCTAAAGAATACTGTACGAAATGAAGATGCTAAAGGAAACAGTGTGAATTGAAGATGCTAATGAATAAGGTATGAAATGAAGATGCTAATGAATAAGGTATGAAATGAAGATGCTAAAGAATAAGGTATGAAATGAAGATGCTAATGAAAATGGTGTGAAATGAAGATGCTAAAGAATACGGTACGAAATGAAGATGCTAAAGGAAACAGTGTGAATTGAAGATGCTAATGAATAAGGTATGAAATGAAGATGCTAATGAATAAGGTATGAAATGAAGATGCTAATGAATAAGGTATGAAATAAAGATGCTAATGAAAATGGTGTGAAATGAAGATGCTAAAGAATACTGTACGAAATGAAGATGCTAAAGGAAACAGTGTGAATTGAAGATGCTAATGAATAAGGTATGAAATGAAGATGCTAATGAATAAGGTATGAAATGAAGATGCTAATGAAAATGGTGTGAAATGAAGATGTTAAAGAATACTGTACGAAATGAAGATGCTAAAGGAAACAGTGTGAATTGAAGATGCTAATGAATAAGGTATGAAATGAAGATGCTAATGAATAAGGTATGAAATGAAGATGCTAATGAATAAGGTATGAAATGAAGATGCTAATGAAAATGGTGTGAAATAAAGATGCTAAAGAATACTGTACGAAATGAAGATGCTAAAGGAAACAGTGTGAATTGAAGATGCTAATGAATAAGGTATGAAATGAAGATGCTAATGAAAATGGTGTGAAATGAAGATGCTAAGAATATAGTATGAAATGAAGATGCTCATGGATACAGTATGAAATTTTGAAACATTAAAAAATGTTTTCAGTTTCAGCCTGATGCGACCAAAAAGTGCTTACTAACAACTTCTCATCAACTCAAATTTAGACAAATTTCCCACTGAAAGCAATGTTCAAAGGTTCGCCAAAAAAATGCATTGCAAACATCGCAACACAAGTAAGAACTAACAAATTTTGTTTCTTCAAAAATGTTTTCAGATTTAGCATGAAGCAACTAAGGGCGTGTTCTTCTAAACCAATTCTTTGTTCGGTAGCCTTCATTTTCGGAATGTGTGTTTTTGGAAGCCATTCTTCTGAAAACCGCAGGGCAATAAAAGGCAGAAAGTTTCCGAGACTTTCGAGAGATTTTCAGTTTGAAGTTCTAAGGAGACTGCCAGTTTACCAGTTGCGAGGAGACATTCCACGAAAGGGTCTGGGAACGACGTACACAAGCCTTTTGGCGTGACAGTCTTTGGATTTCCAAAATGCCTGTTTTTTGATGATCATGGATTCTATTTTTGCAAGCTTTCTGTTTTCGAGATTCGGAAGGTTTTGGAGGTTCAGAAGAACACGCCCTAGGGGTGCGTTCTTTTGAAGCGAATCAGAAATGCTGCTTCGCTTTTTTTGATTCTACGAAGACGTAGAACCGAATCAAAATAAAAAGAACTCATTGATTCGGTCTTCCAAGAAAATTTCAAGTTTCCAAGATGTATCTAGCCTCTTTCAAGTAGTTGTCTCAGCAAACTATGAAAATCCACGAAATAAATCAAAATCTTAATCCAACAGCTGACAAATCCTCTTGGTACAAATCTTAAAAAGTCGGCCTCGCCTCCTTTCCCGTCATTTTGGCGCGAAAATCAGACTCGACCCAGGCCCAAATTATCACGGAACCTAAAGACGCACCAAGGAACAACGAAGAAAAACCGAATCAGTTCCAAAAGAACAAAAAAATCTTCGTTGCTTCGCCAAAGCAATAAAAGCGAATTGCTACGACAGCAATTCGCTTGATTTGCTGAGGAAAAGCGAAGTAGCGAATTTCGAATAAAACTTTTGCATCGCTCAAAAAGAACGCACCCTAAAAAATACTTGACTAATAACTTTACATCAAGGCTGTATGAAGAGCATGTATAAATGTCTTACAAGCAATATTTCACTGCCTTCCCAAGGCACACTGGTAAAACCCAGTGACGTATGGTTATCATTCGGAGCCAATATATCTTTACTCTTTATGCATGTTGTCCTCAAAAATTCTCTTTAATTGAATGATGGGTGTATATGCACCCTTGCCCAAATGTAATAACACTAGGATCCCTGAACAAAGCCTCAAAAATTTGACATACCTTCAACCTTTATTAATATGAAAATGTCTCAGTATAAGGCGGTGGCGGTGATCTTGACCTTCCTAACAAAAGAAAAACAAAAAATATTGAATACAAAGAATTAATTTTTTTCTAAAGCTTACGGGAATTCTTTTAGCGGGTAGCCTTATTTTTCTGAATGCGTGTTTTTCAAAGCCATTCTTCTGTAAAAGGCAGGTTTCGCACACCTTGGGCGATGTGGGCACGTAGACGCGTGCGCGTGCGATCATACGCTTCAAATTACAAAATGCGTTTATCGTTGGATAATAAGAAATTTGGTTTTCTCTTGAATGGCAAACACTAGGATACATTTTTCAAAACGTCGCATACCACAATAGATGAGGTTCGAACCTGGGTTGCATGACAAGAGAATCTCAATGAAATCATGGATTAACTCTCCAAGTCATACAGCCCAAGGCTCTCCTCCCGTTTGACCTTTTTGTGTTTCAGCTAGGTTGAGTCTTCTTCAGCACTATACATATTTATATATATTTGTCGTGAATGGCAAACACTAGGATAGATTTTTCCAGAAGTGACATATCCCAGTAGATGGGATTCAAACATGGACTGCATGACCAGAGAGCCAACGACATATCACCTGAGCAACAAAGCTCTAAGAATTACCGAGTAATTGTCCTATTCATACAACCCTAGGCTCTTCTCCCATTTGACTTTTTTATGTTTTGGTTGCGTTGAGCCTTCTTTACCACAACACATATTTATATACATTGTAATGAAGGGCATTTACCTTGCATGTAGCCTGCTGCTACTGCTATGTTTTCTTCTGATCTTTCAAAATGAGGTATGATTGGCCCACCAGGCTGTCCTGGTATTGGTAAAGATATTTGTTGTATTCTTTGATCTTGCTGTCTCATTTCTTCAACCATCAAACCATTACCTGTTAAGAAACATCTTTGTTGAGAGATCTCCAGGATTCAACCTCAAGGGGTTGTGAAAACCTCAGGCGTGCAAATGCCATACTCCGCAGAGTGTGGCTGGGGGGGGGGGCAGAAGCCCAAGTAAACAATAAAGTATGATGTCATAAATCATTATGTCATCAAATGCTTTTCAATTGTTTAGCCCCAACAATCTGAGATTCCTTCAGAGGGCTTGTTATTGATAACGTTATTGATGTACCTGCTTAACAAAGGTACACCTGGATGTTATTCTTGGTGATTTTTGAAGGGCAGTCTTTGCAGCCTGGGGGAACTCCTATTGAGGCCTGACATGGGGTCTAGTCAGGGCTAAAAGGGGCCAAACATTAAATTTTCAAATAACCCTCAACTGGTTGCAAATTTTTGCAGAGTTTGCCAACATCAAACCACAAAAAAAGGTTGCAAACTAAGCTCAAAACACCATGAAATAGGATGTAACGTGTAGTAGCTACTGAAGGTATCAGGTAGCTTCGCCCAGCCTCTGTTTCGCCCAGCCTCTGATTCGCCCAACTTCCTTTTCCCCAAAGCTGGTCTCTTCGGCCAAAATTCTTGGTTGTTTTGCCTAAATTATTTGCTATTTATCACTTGTTTTATCACTAAAACAGTCACCAAGGCAATAGTTGAGGGTTTGGGGGCAGAGCCCCCAATGTTATTGATCAAATAATTGACAAGCTATACACGCTTTTTTTTATAAGGAACCATTTTATAAGGAACCTACATGTAGAAGGCCCAAAAATTTAAAGAACTTATACTACTAAAGATAAAATCATTAAGGAACTTTTGAATGTTGAATATTTTTATCACATATTGAATAATTAGAAAGCCAGTTCAATTCATTTGCAGTCGAAAATCACATAAATTGTACGTTAAGCATGTATCCAATGTTCCTTTGAGTAGTATCGAGCTTTGCCCACATGCAAATGTCTCTCTTTTGTTGTTAAGACCACTGTATGTGTAGTTAAAATTAAGGAACTATTAAGGAACTTTTGGAACTACAATTGCCTCAAAAGAGGCCCAAAAATAAGGAACTTCAAGAACTAGGCCTTGCGGTAGGTTCCTTATAAAAAAAGAGTGTGTAGGGAAGTTACCTGTGTCATTTAAGGTTGGGCGAAACGACCATGATGGGTTGGGCAAAATGTCTTAACAGGTTGGGCCAAAAGGAAGTTGGGGAATTGGTGGCTGGGCAAAGCGTCTTGAAAGCCTACTAAATATACCCCCAAACCCAAAGTTGCAGTATCATATATTTATTTCTATAATTTGGCCATTTGCAGTTCAGTTGGTAGTCAATTGGTTAAGGCTGGTAAGACCTCAACTGGGGTACACCCCTCCGGGCTTTTAGGACTCTATGATGGTCTTGACATTTGCCTCGGTCGGGTAAGGTTAGGCCAATGAAAATTTTATATTAGTTTAGCGTCACCCGCCCGCATCAGTTTACGTGCCCGCGCAAAAAAGTTCATTATTTTACAAAATTTCATTATTCCAATACAAATTGACCATTCTTAACAAGAACAATACATCACCCACTTCATATGCTTGCCTACCCACCAACCAATCGTCGTAACATGGTTCAAATGTTCAAGTTGCGTGTTCCGATCTGATAATGTTAGCGAAATTTCGACATTCGATTACGTAATCGAGTAGTAATTTACTGTATTTTCTATTTTCAAATGCCTTGCATTATTGTTTCCAAATAATTCGATTTTGAAAATAAAAACACGTGACGAAGAGAGAGGACTCAAGTAATTTGAAAGCTCGAACTAGTACCGAATCTCTGATGGGCGGGATCTTTGTTGAACATGTCTGGATGAATTTGTTCCGATTAATTAATGTATTTGATGCGTTCTCCAGCTACAGAGTCCTTTCGCCCCTGTGGCGCAGTTTCCAAACTTGAGCCTAGAAAACGTTATTTTAATGCGCAAAATTCTTCAAGCTGTTAAAATACTTAAAGATTGACCTTTAACTACAGTACATCCTCAATTATCCGAATCTCGATGATCCAAACCTAAATTTTCCGAAGCGCAAAAACTTCTTAACACTTCTTTAGATTGACCAAATGTAAGCCTCACTACTTCGAATCTTTGTCCAATATAATTACTGTATTATTTTAACCAGTCGCTATATTAAATCGGTTATCTTTCGTTTTTACCGGCTTTTAACTTTATCAGAAACAAAAACATTCTTTCGGTTGTATTTAATGTAGCTGATTTGCATCGAAAATTTCTACCAATATCGTCTGCAACCCATTTGAGCAACTATTAAGCACCTGTGTACAGTAACAATACACTTGAAAGGAAGGTAAGCAAGTGAAATTGTCGTCCTCGGTTATCCGAATTTTAGCTTATCCGAACGACCCTCCGTAAAATTGAGTTCAACCTGTTCGGATAATCGAGGATATACTTATTTGTTTGTTTAATCTGAGTTGAATTTGACAATAAATATGAAAGATTTTTTGTTCGGAATGTTGCGTGTTTTCAGACGCGAAATCGCCATTTGGTCACCCTTTAACGCACGCAGGCCAATTGCAGTGTAAAATCCTTTTGATTCCTTCGGTTCGATACAAACAAATCGCGTGAAGCAAAGCCAGAGAATCAACTTTATTGTTGAAAAGCATTTACTGCGCCAAAGGGCGACAGATTAGTTTTCAAAGGCAACAGAAAAAATTAACTTTTGTTGAAAGTCTAAAACAAATGGCAAGTGAAACATTATTTTCTATCCAAGAGGCCTAAATTAACAACTTGAGCACAGTTCAGCTTGTTTTCTCTCACCGATGAAAGAAACTGCAGCGAGAAAAATTTGGAGTGGATAAAAAGGAAAAATTTGAAAATTGATACCCAACACGAATTTGGTAACCGGAAACAACTTATTGTTTCTTGAAGTTGCGAGCGTCAAAACAAACAATAAAGCCATTATTTCATCTCGCGAATCATCAACAAGACACTTTGTATTTTCGAGTTGCCTCAGCGCAGCTCTAGAAATTACGCGACTAAAACAAAAACATTGCTGCAAGGCTTAGGCCCATCAAAGCCATACATAAGGGCGACAGGCCTCTATATGGCACTATAACAAAAATAATGAATAATGAATAATGAAAAAATGCCGCATGACATTTTCAGGAGGAAAGTGACGCTAAACTAATATAAAATTTCCATCGGCCTTAGCATAGCCTAGGGCATTTTTTCAAATAGGCCTACAGTACGGTATACTTACCACTATAACCTTCTTTTTTCTTTTGAAATGAATCTAAAATCGTTCTCAAAATAAACAACTGCGTCGTATTTCGTCTGATAGCTTCACAGAAATTGTCAAATCCTTCAGAACCTCGCTTTCCAATAAAATCTATCAGGAATTCGTTCCTTCTTTTTCGTGTTTTTTGTGCTTCAATCTCTTCCTGGTCGTCTTCGTCAAGAACTTCACAAGATCTCAGATATGTGTATAATTTCTCTGGCTGCAGATTTTTGACAATGAATGGCCTGAGTTCTTTCAATATTTCTTGTTTCCAGTTCAAATAAAGTTCTGCTAGCTCAACATCGTCCATGTTTGGTTTGGAGCTTCATTCAGGCCAGGCTAGGCCCATGGGTTGAAATTTAGTGGTAACGTAATTATGACGTAATTTTCAAATGACAATTGCACTTTTCAATTTCTGAATTTTTGAGATTTCGTTGAGACACCAACATGACAGAGGCGGTCTTGCACCACAATTGCAGGGTGGCTACCAAATCAAAAGGGTCTGTTTCAGGGTGTGGCAGGTAAATTTTCTAAACCACACCCACTAATAAAGAATTCATCTTAAATACGCTCCGTCGATATTAGTTATTAATTGATAGATGTGCTGAGGGAACTATGTTTGCTTTTCAATTTGAGAAACGTACTTTTGCACTTTTTTCGGTTTTTTGAGTTTCAACGCCTGCAAACTTCAAGTGGGAAGACCAAATCTACCGCCCACCATGGTTAGGCGACGCAGAAAATTTTGGTTGCTAGACCCTCTAAAACGGCTATTTTAGCATTTTGAGCACCTCATCTTTGGAATGAAAGAAATAGTAAACCCTCGAAAAAGAGAAGGAAAAACCTTAGAATTTCAAAATAAAACTGTAGAAACATTACAGTATTTATAATGATCGGCTTTGCTCTGGTGAAGATTCAACCATCTTGTTTGCTATGATAAGGAGAATGATATTGCGTGTGGTCGCAGCCGTCGCACGACGCACGGCACGAAACAATTTTAATATCCATCCGCCTTTTGAATTGGCTCGCGAAAACTGTAGATACCAGTCATGGTGGGGCCCTACTCATGACTGTAATAATTCTGTGCATGTAAATTATCTTCTCGAGCTTTCACGTAAAGGGCCCTTAATTTTTCTGTAACGTTCATCTATTAGAGGGCCCGGATGGCGATCGCCACTTTGCCACCCGGGCCAGACAGCGTCTGCAACATGACCATGTTATATTGGATGTAGTTGCGTAGTTGCAAGGTGAAATGAAATGAGGTGGACAGGAAAGCACAAGATTAGATTAAATTTGAAGGAGTATATAAAATAGATGTGAACTCGTTTGGACAGAGAGTATGTTATGGATATGAGTAATTAATTATGATTGATATAGTTAGCTGTTAACAAAAATAAGTAAAAAGACTGGGTTAGCGGTCTGTAGTTCTGTTAAGTCAGTTAGGGGCAAGACAGTTAGCCAAGCCAATGAAGTATTGTTCTTTGGCCCGTCTAACACTCTCTCGTTTGTCATGTATTTGTAGTAAAGGCGTAACTTTAACTTGTAAATTGTGTAATTTGTGTCCAGGCTGACAGAAGTGTTCTGCCACCCCAGATTTGTCATGTCTCTTTTTTATAACGGCCCGTCTGTGTTCGTTAAATCTGTCTCGTAACCGTCTTCCCGTTTGTCGAATGTACTGGCTGTTCTTAGTCCCGTTCTGTAAGCATCGCTTGCACTGTAGCATGTAGATGACGTTAGTGGTATTGCAGTCAAGTCTTTGTTGTATTCGTATAGTCTTGTCGGTATTGGTAAATGTAGAAGTTGTAGTACCGTTGCTTATATGTTTGCAAGTGATGCAGTCCCGTGTTGAGTTGCATTTGGTCACACCTTCGGACTTATCCGTGCTTTTGTGGACCGACTGGGACTCTTTAGATGTCCAATTGTCAGTGACTTTTACACGAAACGAAAGACGGAGCCTCAATTCAAGAAATATTCATGATTGCACAAAGCAGAATAAATTGCATTTGCTTGGTCCACAAGGATCTGGAAAAAGGGAGATTTGAATACATATTGCAGACAAAATCCTAGGAAGTAACGATTCCGGGGGGGGGGGTACTTCAATGTGTCCATGATCAGACGTGAATCTGGACTTTGACAAAAGGACCCATTTGTATGATAAGATTTTCAAGGATTTCTGACCCATTTGCATGAAAATCGGGAAATTTCAAGCCCTTGTGTATGAATTTGGTTGATTTTAAAACCCTTTTACAGTGCTAGAATTCACGAAAAGTCTCGCAAAATCGAATCTGACGGCGATTCTTTGTAATCAATGTGACCGAGCTCTGTTGTTGCTGCTAATTCATCGTTTCGAAAACAAAAAACACGGTAGAAAGGTTGTCAGCCACTTTGCGGTAAATCATTATGGGGCCTATAAGTAAGAAAATCCTAAAATACCAACCCATCAACCAGAATCGAGCAGAATATCAGACCCATGTGTAGAGAATTTCAGTCGAAAAAACCCATCCATACGAGTGGCACGTCCAGTATGTCTACATATTGAAGTACCCCCCCCCCCTCCGGGGGTAACGATCGATATAAATATACGTAGGGAAATAGAATGGGGGAAACATGTCGAGTGCAAATTCACCTTTCAACTTAACGCAACATTTTGTTTGTAATTGTTTTTAACGGGTATACAAGCAGTGGTTAAGGGCTGAAGCAATAACAAGGGGGTAGAATTTCTAGAATAACAAGGGGGTAGTACTTAATACAAGTGTAAGCAAAAACCATCAAGGGGGTCCGGGGGCATGCTGCCCCGTAAAATTTTTCAAACTACCAGCCCTTGTTTGGCTTTGATTGGCATTTTTTTCATATACGTTACAACAACTTTAGAAACGACTTCAATTTAGATGAGCAAATAGAAGCCTTCAGCACTTATTGTATTATTGTATCGATCCGTCTTTAAATCAGGCATCTAAAAGTGCTCTACACATTCCCAAAACGATTTATGTGCATCGTTTTTTCGTCTAAAACGCTGTGCTGGTCCCGTACTGACTATTTTCGAATTCGAATCGGACCGAATTCAATTTGGACTGTCCTAGATCAATTGTGATCGTAAGCTGTATCGGTTCTCCACTCGTAACTTTCTAGAAAACTCGATGACTTCAGAAACTTTCATGGTCCGAACTTTTTCAAATTTGTCCAAGTTTTGGACTAACTACTACACGCATTTTTTTTTATAAGGAACTTCGGCTCAGGGTCAGTACTGAAAATTCCTTAACTGATGGTGAAAATTGAGTACGAGTACTCAATATTCCTTAGCAATTCCTTAACTTATTACTTTGTGATTCTTAAAAACAACCAATGGTCAAGGAAATATAGGTCATAAAGGTTTCAGAAGACGAGTAGAAATGAATACCTATTTGAAAACCATTGGCGATAAGTATTGCTTGCTCTGTTAATTCAAAACTTCATTTTTTTAATCGAAATGCTAAGTCAGATTCCTTAGTAGTCTCCGGTCCAGTACTAGAAATTGCTGAAGCTTTTGCCAGCCCGAGTACTACTTTCCTTATAAAGCACTTCCTTATAAAAAATGCGTGTAATCAAATTGTTAGGACTGACGTTGCCAATAAGGTAAAATTTTTGGACCAGCTAGACCGACTGACAAAATATTGGGGGTGTCACACCCCCTTGCGCCCCTGTCTACACGCTTTCAGGCACGACTAAATGCAATTTATTCGGGTTTAATATGTGACGGGGCTTTTATGTTATTATTGCGCTCTTGCATCGCATTAGAGGTAGAGAAGCTTTTGAGGTGTCTCATGATTGGTGGAAGCTTTTTCATACAAAGCAATTCCTTATAAAGCAGTGTTGCTATGGTGAACTGGGTTAACTCTTGCGTTTAAATTTGGCGGCTATAAATTTTTGCCACGTGGTGCCTGACAATCACACTTCTTGTACAGTGTAAAAAACGCAGAGAAATAAAAATGATCCTCGTCAAGCTTGAGCCTCAGATTATTCTTAAATAATTCTTAAATTTCAGCAATTTTGAGCCTGAATATTCTTATAGACTGCATTCTTATAAAAAAAAAAGTGTGTAACATTCTTTTTGTTATAATAGTTAAATATTTCTTTCGCTCGACCATATGAGATGATTTTTCTTTTAACTATGTTCCCCTAAAACCGTATATCAGATTTGAAAAATAAGAATACTTTAAGAATATATTCAGGCTTAAAACGAACATTTTTTAAGAATATTGAAGCTGGACAAAATTTATAGTATTCTTATAAAAAGCTGTACACAGCGCTGAGGGCCTTCTTTTGCATAGCCGATTGCTACTGCTTCCATGCCGTTATTGCCTTCCCTGGAACAAATATTAACGCTAAAGATCACAAAAATCAGATTGGTTTTCAAAATCTATGCCGAAATTCTGACCATCTGCCAACGTTACGTTAGAAACTCTAGTCAATAAGTAAAATCATAATGATTCGAAAAATAAAATTCATGCGGCCTTACGATTTTCGAACGAAAAGCTTTTGAAAATGTTTGGCACGAAGGTCTTTCTCAAAGTCAGTAGGCCTAGATAAAGGACTTGATCACAGGAAGCCCATTTAAAGGCGGGCTTTACATGAGACCCCTTTTTTTTTTCTCGACACTATATCATAAATGGTACATGGTCAAAAACTAAGTAGTAACAAAAATACAGTATTAGTTAACAAAACAGATTACAAAAAAGGTTACATAAGTCATAATAGATAAAGCTATAAAAAGGTTTCACATGTATAAAAGCTAAAATTAAAGGCTAAACTTATAAAAAAATCAGAATCTAAATTTTAATCGTCTCTAATTTTCTTCTAAGCGCTTATTATATATAAATGATAAAAATTCGCCCGTGTCGTTTAATAGGGTTTCGTTTTCATTTGTCATGAGATATATAAACTTTTGTTCGTTAGTTGGAATAGATTTGAATTGGGGGCAGAAATCTTCAATACTTTTAAGGAAAGTTTTTCGTTCTGAGATATAGTTTTTACAGGATAATAAAAAGTGTGTCTCATTCTCTATTTCACCAGGGCAATATTTGCAAAATCTTTGATCCCTTTCAATTGGGGGTTTCATGTGTCTCCCCTTTTCTATCGCTAGGCAATAGTCACAAAGTCTTAATTTGGTAAAAAGTCTTCTACTTTTTTTGTTTCGGATTAAAAGAAGATATTGTGTGACGAGAGTTAACAGAGCACTCATATTCAAGTGCTTGTGAAACTAGAGAGTCAGGTTCCGAATAGTTTAGTATGTGTTTTATGAAGTTATTTACTCTGCAGTTCATTGCGACGTTCAAAGGGAAACGACCCGTTTCCGCCCTTACAAGAGCGTTTGTTGTCGATCTATTGACTCCAAGGATGCGTTTTAGGAATTGTGTATGAGTTTTCTCAATCGCGTATTTTTCCCAGTCGGATTGATTCGCATTAAGGTAAGGTCCCCAGACTTCTGAGCCATATAGAAGGATAGGGGATATGATTGAGTCGAAAAGTTTCAGTGCCGTTTGGACTGGGAGGCTTTTATCTTGAATCTGTTATTTAGAGCCAGTAAGGCACGGTTGGCTTTAGAGCTTAAAATACTTAGTGATTCTTTAAAGTTGCAGGTTGCGTTTAATGTTATACCAAGATAGGTAAATTCGGTTACGTTTTCGAGGGGTAGGTTGTTTACGAAAAAAGAATGTTTATATTTGGTGTTTTTTTTTTTAGAAAGTCGTACATTTCGATTTATCAGAGTTCACTTCAAGTTTCCAACGATTACAGTAATCGAGCAGGCTGTTTAGACATGTTTGAAGTCCTTCATGCGACAATGATAGAATTATTAAATCGTCAGCATAGAACAAACAAGTAATTGGTTCTTGACCAAGATTAAGTGGTGTTGGATTCCTTTTATCCAGGATGTCGATTAGATCGTTAATGTAGAGGTTAAAAAGAGTTGGGCTTAGAGGACATCCTTGTCGCACACCCTTCAAGCACGTAAAAAAATTCGTGCACTGATTATCAATTTTAACTGCGCATTTGGTGTTTTTGTACATACTTTGGATTGCATTTAGGAACCTTTGATCAATTCCCATAGTTTCTAATTTTTTTAATAGGCCATTATGCCATACGTTGTCAAATGCTTTACGAAAGTCAATGAAAGCAGCATGTACTTTCTTTTTAGAGTCGTCTTGAACATGTTTGTTAATCAAAGCCTTTAGAGTTAGTAGATGATCAGAAGTTCGACATGCACTTTGAAATCCAATCTGATTTTTACGGATCAGTTTATTGAAATTCACAAAGCAGGAGAGCCTCGCATTTAATAGTAGACAAAATAGTTTGAGAAGGGCATTGCCAACACAAATTCCACGATAATTATCCGGGTTTGATTTTGATCCTTCTTGTGTTCGAAGAACTTCGAACACATTGGTGTGGGGTGGATGTCACTCACTCACTCACTCACTCACTTACTAACTAACCAACGCTTGAACAATAAAAAACGTGTAACAATAGGGCCATTGTCAAGAATGCCATTAGGGCCATTGTCTCGGCCATTTATGCGCAATTTGCGGTTAGTTGTTCACAATTCGGCCTGCAAGCACTTTTGTCAATCAGGGGTCATGTGACAACTGACTCATCCTTGTTCACTAAATGGAACTGGAAAATTGCCACCTTGCTTTGGTAAATGACATTTCAGGCAATCTCAACATTTAACAAAGAGTTTTGCCAAAGAGCGGCAATTTCAAAACAGTTTTCAAAACAAATCATCATTAATATTATCCTCACAATGAAAATCGTCATAATAATAATAATAATGATAATCATCATCATCATCATCATCATGATTACTATCACCACCATTGACGGTGTGCAACATCTAAAGGAACGCTACCACCACCACAACCACAATCTTGGACAAAAATTATGAGACAAACAGAAATTTTCATTAATAGTTGTCTTAACTTCGCATTTCACCCCTCCCCCCTCACTCAATGTTGATCAAATGGCGTGGAATTGTTTTCAGTGTCACTCAACATTGATCCAAGGGGAGGGAAAATATTATTGATTAGGGAAGCAAAAGTTGATAGAATTGATAGAATCTTCTGGTTGTCTCAATATATTTTGTCCAAGATTGCAGCCCTAAAACCATCACCTCGACCACCCCTATCACCACCACCGGAACCACCCCTACAACCATCACCTCGACCAGCCTTATCACCACCACCACAACTACCCCTACAACCATCACCACGATCACCCCTATCACAACCACCACAACCACCCCTTCAGCACCACAACCACCTCTATCACCACCACCATACCCACCATACAACCACAATCACCCCTACCAACCAGCATCATGATCATCGTGTTCATCAACATCATCATCATAACCACCACCATTATCATCATAATCATTATCGTCATCGTTGTGCATACCGATGAACATCTTTCATCATTTGACCGAAATAGCTATATTCAACCAGAGTCGTTCTTCGAACATGCCCATAGGGCCCCTATGTTTTATAAATTGGAGTAATAAGCCCCTGGCACCAAGACTTGAAGGTTATCTTTATCAATTTGAATAAATCGATTGAAGGTTATCTTTATCAATTTGAATAAATCAGAAGAGCAGCTTTTAATCATTTCATTACTAATTCCATCATATCCTACTGCTTTTCTATTTTTTAGTTTCTTCATACATATGAAACTTTACCTAGACTTGCTCCAAGTCTATTTCCTTTCTTCATCAGTATTTTACAGCGGAAATAATTTCCTCGCGAAAATGCAATGAAATGGAAATATTTCCTCCTCCACTTTCATTTCTTTCCTTCCCCCCGTCCCGCCTCGTTTTCAATTTTCGCTCCTTCGCATTTTCGCGAGGAAATTATTTCCGCTGTAAAATACTGATGAAGAAAGGAAATAGACTTGGAGCAAGTCTAAACTTTACCCGAAATAAGTTCATTTCCGTTAGAAAAGTTTCTTCAGTTTACATGGGGCCGAATTGAAATCATAGTCGTGTAACAAAACAGATCTCCTTCTTTTCTTGCCAAAAACATTGGAATCTTCGCCAAAAACAACATCGATATGGAGGGAGGCCGGCGTTAGATGTTTCGTTGGGAAAGTTCACTATCAAGATCAACAATAGGGCCCAGAGCAGGTCCTTGCGTTCAGCGAATTCAAAATTGGTATAAAACAACTGATTAAAATGAAGAGAATTGACTATAATATACATACAAATAACATGAAACAAACTACTGTATACAGTGATATATTGAATACTTAGAATGCGATGATCAACTTTACGAATAAACTGCGAATATAACTGCGAATTGTTTCTTGAATATTTGTCCTTCAACAGCGTCGACGTTCTCCCTCGAATCCCCGGGGGGGGTAACTTCAATAGATCAGTGACGGGGGTGTGCCATTTTCGTAATAAAAAGTTGAACCCAAAAGTTATGAAAATTCTAAAAAGTATACCCCAAAGTTCACAAAGAAATATGAATATAGTATATAAAAATACTCAAAAGTATGTTTTTAGAGTTACACAGCTGAAATTTATTTAGAAGTTATTGTTACTGCTATTATTAATCAAAATTGGTCATCTTAGCAAAAATGATACCCCAAGTTTGTGATTTTTGCAAATTTGATACCCCAAAATTTATTTTCCACCCCTAAAAAGGTACATCAAAAAATGGCACATCTTGTACCCATACATATGGGAGTTATCCCCCCCGGGCTCGAATCTCGAATTCTTGACCATGCTTCTTTTTCCTCTTGCATTGCATTATGGGATATCTAATATTTTTTGTTTTTTTGTTCTTTTTTGTTACGATTACCAACAGCGGGAAATCAGAAAATTTTTGCTGTTTAGCTGTGTCTCCGCAATGAAAAATAAAGGAAAATCAATTACCGTGCAATGAGGATTGTTGGCCTTACTCTCTTTCATGTTGTTTGGCCATTCCGACTTCGGTTTGGTTCGATTTCTTGACCTGAATCCCATTAAAATGTTTGACGCAAGGTTGCCTCTGCGAAGGAATTTCATTCATTTCGCCCAAAATGAACTTTCACTTCGCCAGAAATGAAATTTCTTTTCGCCCGAAATGAAAATTTTATTTCACTTCGCCCGAAATGAAAATAAATCGTGTTCACATGAAAGAGAACAAAATATTTGATTCGATTTATTTTCATTAGATCAGGTATCTCCCCACCCCCGGAAATAAGATATACCTTAAGGGAATTATTTTTCTCGGGAACTTATTTTCAAGGATTTTTTTCTCAGAAATTTCGCGAAAAAGAAACGGAATTTATTTTCGCGGTTTTTCGCGGATTCGTTGGTGAAGGGAATTTCACGGGAACTTGTTTTGGCGATCAAATAATTGTCTAAAGAAAAGGGAACAAAGAACAGTTTGAGTGCCTTGCTTTCTTTCTTTTTATTAGAAGTCTAACATGGCTTTTCCAACCATATGTGTATGGCTTCCTTAATCTTAAGTTGGTAAGATGTGGGAGAAGAATCTAGAATGGAAAAGCTTTCAGGTTTATTCTTCAAATGAAGCTCTATCTAGCCGGTGAAATTGTCTAAATTGTTCTGGATCTTCGCAGTCCAGTTCTCTTAGAGGGGGGCATTGGGGGTATCAAAACCCGAAAACCCGGAAAAAAATCGGGACAAACCCGAAAACCCAGATGAGCTTAGTTTCGAAACTGTTTTTAAAAGTTTAAACATTGACATCCTTTGTCAGGTTGAAAACCCAAAAACCCGCACATTTTCACTACAACATCCGAAACCCGGGCTAGGAAAATGGCAAAACCCGTTACCCGTTGAATATGCTTGACCCGAAAACCCGCACGATTTTTTGGAAAAACCCCAAAACCCGAGGCCGAAAGCAGCCAAACCCGCAACCCGTGAAATCCCAAAGCCCCCCTCCTCTTACGATATTTGCAAATGCTCCTTGCGTTTGGCGACGTGAAATCCAAGATTTTATCCACGTCTTACGATTGGCCGCCCTCGAACGTCTTTTTCTCCCGTCGCAGTAATAAAATCAGGAGCAAAATCTCTTCATATTCCGACGAGCTTGAATCTTGGCTTTCGTCAACATTCGCCATCTTGTTGTGTTTTTGTAACTATGGAAAAGCTGTGGCTATGGAAAAACGCATGCGCATTTCTGTCGAGTGCTGCGCTGATAGCTCAGAAGGCGCGCACACTGTGAGGAAATGTTCACTCTTGCAAGAAATTATTCAACATGTTGAATAACCTGCGCCGATGGCACGAGTGACCAAAATCGCAGAATACGACACTGCACACTTGAGGAAACAGCTCAGACATTTTTCACGAGTGACGCTCAGCTCAGCTGTTAGCTCTTGTGTGCGCCGGGGGCTTTAACAGCCAAGTTTATCATTACAATCTTGCGCGTTCTTATTAATCTTTGTTTTCTATGTCTTTGTATTGTTTCAACTTATTGTAGTAATGTGTTATTCATTCTCCTTTTGTTCTTAACCCCAACTGATTTCGCTACTATTTGCTGTAATTTGCCATTATTTTTTACCTCCTTGTGCTTAGATCTATAAATTCTTTGAGTAATTTTGTAAAATTCAAACTGATGATGATCACAGGATGATCGAAACATGTCTTTGAAACTAAAAAATGTCGTTCTTTGTGTCAAATTTCTGACAAATATTTCCCTAAATTTGGCAAAAGCCCCCCCAAAGCCTTCCAAATTTTCAGATTATTTTAAAATTTTGGAGATTTTGCGGGAATTTATTTTCGCGGACACGCATATTTTTTGGGATTTTCGCGGAGGTAGCAAGCTACACCCCTGGTGTAAATCTCCAAAATGAACATTACAGGGGGGCTCGGTTCGAGGGGGCAATTCACTCCTTGAAAATCTCGTACACCTTTGCTGGAAATCCTTTTGTTTTCTCTGAAATCCCTTGAAAGTCTTTTCGTTTTGATGGAAATCTCGTACGCCTTTTTGCAGAGTGCCCCTCGGCTCGGTTCATATGTTTTCGGAGGACACCAAATAATTAAATATCTGCCGAGACTGGCGCTATTGGAGATAAACATACACATTGTATGGCCTCTCCAACCTGAAAAAGACACAAAGAATAAACACAAGGCCTAACGGTTTACTTTTTATCCGCCATTAACAACAACAAGAAGAACAATATTAAACGTCCGCCCTTATGGCTTTTCTAGCCTTGGGTTCATGTTCATAATGTCTTTTTGTAGTCCGTTTCGGATACAACACAACCTGTCACGAAAATACTTGATAATGAAGAGTTTTATCTCATGTAATAACGACACAGTGTTCTACACCAAAAATAACTTGTAGGCAAATTTTCAATCCAAAAGAAGAAATAGAGAATCAGCCACCCAAAAAATTAAGGCCAGCCCCCCTGTCAAGATTTTTCAAGCACAAAGGTTACAGCTTGGAAAGTTACAAAGATAAAGTAAAAAAATATTAACTGGTTCTTTAGAAAATTGGCAAATTCATGCGGAGGTTATCTAAAATGGTGCAAAGCCTTGTCTTATTTGATAGATCAACATTGAATTGTTCTGGGTTATTTTGAAGCAATTTGTGCACCATTTTGTAATGCTTTGACTGAGCAATGCCACATCTTGCATCCCACTTCCAATTATGCATTTCAAATGAAAAGAGACTTCCTTGTAATGAATTTGCATTGAAATCATCACAACTTTTTGGGCAAAGCTCAAATCCAACGGAGTGACAAAGGCCCTCTCGCATCAGGTTTTTGGATGCTGCAAGTGGAATTGGTTGTCCTCCATAGTACTTTTCACCTAAATACATGTGTCTGCCATGGACAGCAGCCCTTGCAATTGGAACTTTTTCATTCTCTTTTATTTCTTTCTTGAAATAATCTGAATCCACCATTGCTGCTAGTGCCCTTTCGCCATTCCATAATCCATTTGGTATGGGCTGCAAATGCCAAGCGTATTCACTTCTGTGGTAACGCCACACGTAATTAGCCATGATACTGAAATGGCAATAGCAATAAGTTACTTTCACATTTACAGCTTCAGGAGCCTCTTTAAACACTTGAGCGAAGGGCTTTTTGTGCTTTTCTTCTACATATTTTCGCATCTCCTTAATATGCGCTATTTTAAACGTAACTGGGAAATACGCCATTGCTTGCATTACTTGCTTGAAACCAAGAACATACTCGCCTGTTTGTATCCAGCATGGGTTTATGGGAATTCCGATCTTGCCAACAACGACAGGTTTCTTATTTTCAAATAACGTTTCTTCGGTTACTGCAGTAATAAAAATAGTATCGGAGTCGATAAAGCCGATGTACTCTTTAGTTGAACATAATTCCGCGTGCATCATATCTAAATACATTCTGGCGTATCCCCAGTTGTGATAAATGTCGTTTGAAAGTGATTTGGCATAGCAAATTTTGATATTTATATCGTAGTGTTCTTTCAGTAATTTGTCGCCATATTCGTGGTCTTCTTTTTTTCGTCATCTAACACAACAACAAGATTGAGTAGTTTCTTTGCGAAGAACAGTTTCATTGAAGGTATAGGCCAGTTTTCAAGGTGTTCCATTTGAGCTTTGATGGTAGTGAGTCGAACGTACAGGTCTAAACTAACATCTCCATTTTGGTTCGGTTCGTTCTCTCCGTTGAACTGAGAAATGTCATTGTAGGCAAGAGGAATATAACTTTTCCCCACTTTGTAAAAATGGTTTGTGTCGATGAGCTGAGAAATAAAAAGAAGTATTCCAAATGCTATTGTAATAGCTAGGAATAATCTGGAACTCTGCATTTTGCCGAAAGCTGGAGGAGAACAGACTTTCATGAAACAAACCAGCTTCTTTCGTGACAACGCCTGAAGGCCAGCTCTGCTGAATTCCAACACGAAAGTTAATCTGCTGTAGCAATTGTTTTCTTATTTCATTTTGTTTCATGCGTGTCTTTGTTTTCTTCAAGTTCACCTGTGACTTTTTTTTCGTGAACAATGCCTATTCAGTGCCGATACCGCAGCTAAATGGATCATCATACAAATCACACATCAGGAAATCAATCGAAAATTTGCAAACACAAACATGGTTAATGTAGCTATGACTGTATGTGCAGTACAGTGGAGGGTGTGCAGTAAATTGGAGGGATATCATCAGTACAGTGGAGGGATATCATCAGTATGGTTGATGGTTTTCAGTACTGACCTTACTGTACTGATGATATCCCTCCACGCTCCACTCTACCGTACATCTTCCATCCACTGTACTAGTAAAGTAAAGTAAAGTAGGGGCCAGGTCTCCATTTCGGAACAGTCACTCACAGCACCTGTCTGTGGGTATCACCGGCAAGAATTAGCATGGGTAATCCAAGAATTTCTCGATGTCCCTGCTAATTTTGATTAACGTTTTCGCGTCATTTTTTTCCATGCAACATTTTTTTGTTGTACATTGATTTGAGAAATAAGGGCATTCCCACATGTGTTCTATCTTTTCCTCTTGGGTTCCACATCTTCTGCATAGAGAGTCGGTATCCTTTCCATCCATAGGTCATGGATCCCCCCACCCCCGGGATTAAGATATATACAAGGCCGTCGGAAGGAATCTTGGATTTGGGGGGCTGAAAAACTGAAAAGTATTTGATGACGTAATGATTTTATGACGTCATACTATCGTTTTCGAAGTTATTCAGCCCCCCCCCCTCGCTTCCGACGGCCTTGATATATCATGCTTTTAGGATTCATCAGAAATTATGGAAGGTAGCGAGTCAGCCCCGGTGTTACTCCAATATGAACAATACAGGGGGGCTCACTCTACACATCTTTAATCGACCTTAAGGTACAAATGAACACCTTTGAATTGAAAATGCCCGAGATGCAAAGGGTAGTAACTACAAAAATACCCCAAAGCTGTAGGATCATTTCTTTATTCCTATAATTGGGCCATTTGGTAAGACGCTCAAGCCGACTGGACTGGACCCCCTATCGGGCCTCGATGGGAGTAGACTTATTACAAGAGTCGCAGTTATCGCTATTGAGTCTATGCTGGACGCTCAAACTACGACTCATAACTTTTCAGCAGAAAAAGTGGTCAAAACCGTTGAGCCTCGCTTCCAAAAAAGCAAAATGGCGCGAATGATCGAACTCGATGACGCGATTTCAATGGAAAGCTGCGAGGGCTGCGAGCCTGCAAGAAGTTGCCTAGAAATTCACATTTTAGGAGGATAAATGCAAAAATAGGATATAATTACAATTAAGGAAGTTTACTTTGCTTACAAAAGTAATTGCATGTATATAAAGAATGTCTGCCCAAAAATATTTTTCAACTGAGGTCACGCGGCCCTGGGCAAACGAAATCTGGCTTCAGCACAGGCCTCCTGTGGCTTCAGTGCCCAACGGCTGAAAAATCTTATAATAATTTCATTAACTTGAAATTTAAGTAAAAGACTCCATCATTCAAAATTTGATTGAACAAACAGCTATATGGTTGTTGTTGTTGTTCCTGCTGTTTGCGATGAGTGGGACTCAGGTAATCAGTCTACGATGGGAGTACCCCGAGTTTTTCAATTCACAGCCGCCGGCGTGCGTGCATGCAGAAAGTGAACGCCAAAAAGCAAATGCATGATAATGCAGTTCATTTAGGTAAATAAATTTTATTAAATAAAATAGATACTAAGTCAGTAAATCCATGATAAGTGCTAAGTCAATAAATTCATGATACAGTAATAGCCCGCACATAAGCACAGTTTTTGAGCACAGCCTGTTACACTCATTTTTTTTATAAGAAACCCGTTTATAAGAAACTCAGTACTGAGATCAATATTGGTTTAGAAACTTTCAGTACTCGACCAAAAATGGTAAGAAACTCGCAGGTCTAAAGAATCTTTAGAATTAGAAATAAAGCATCGAGAAAACAAACTTCTCTTGCACCATAAGTGTTTATTTTGACAGAGAAAACAGCTGATGGAAACGTGAATTGTATTGCTTCTTCTATTTGTAGAATTTAAGTGTCAACTGCCCGTTTTGGCCCTTAAAAATTTTGATTCTAAGAAACTGCTAAGAAACTTTCAGTACCAAATTTGTCCCAAAACTAAGAAACTTTGAGTACTGACCAAAAATTTTAGTTTCTTATAAAAAAAAAGAGTGTAAGGTTCTTATGTAATGAGGTGTATACCATAAACAGGGTAGAGGTTCTTAAAAGATGATCTTAAGCGATTGCAGGGTAAATAAAGCATGGTTCAGAGGCCCCCCAACGGGAATGCAAAATCACGCGATCACGCACAATTTTTAGACGATTGACGCAGTAACGCACGATAAAACTTCATTTTCACGTACATACAACTTCAGGCGTTGCTCCCCGAAATTTTGAGCAGGATCAATATTCAGGATGTTTGACTTCATATATCTGAATGATTGGCTTTAAAAAATTGTTTCCACGACCAAGTAACCTTTCAATTATGTCGCCAATACTGCAAATCACGCGACACACAGGAGCTTAGATTCAAGCATTCACGCGCTAAATTTTCTCGTTTCACGACATCACGCATGAAAAATGGTCCAATAGCGCATCACGCAGGACCGCTTGGGGGGCCTCGGTTCAAGGATAAGCAGTTTCAGCAGCTTTAGCAGGTTTCTGCTTCTAAATGTTCTGATTGCAATGTTTTCTTAGCCTGCGCACAGCCTCAAAACTTTCCTTAGGTCAAACATCCCTTTTGGGAGGGGAGGGATTAAGCTCGTGAATATGCTAGATTTACCGAAAATGTCAGTGATTCACCCGAAAAATCTTGGGGGTTCAAACTGATAAAAATGCTGGATAGTGATTGCATCAGGGGTTTTCGGGGGCGCTGAATTCAATGGTGATAGTTACAATTATGAAATTTGCCCATTTGACGTCATTATTGGCAATTTCGACTTGATCTGAGGACAGTTTTGACGCTGTGCGCAGGCTATGTTTTCTGAGTTCATGAAAGCACATGTTGTTTTCAAACCCAGCGAGTGATTCAAGTTCCTTTAGATAAAGAACCTATTTGGATATCAGGCTAAAATGGTTCTTATTTATTGGGTAGAGTATGTATAGATTCAGGCTGCAGGTTCTTGATAAGTGAAGGTTCTTATGGGCGGGTTCTTACTGTAACCAAAGCTACGAATTCTTATACTAAGTTGTTGACGTTGCAAGGATTAAGTTCTATGCTCCGATGAGCAATGCACGTTTTTCATTAGGGTTAAGATAAACCTTTCCAGAAAACGGCAACTTTCTTTTGTCAGCCATAGTATCACGCTAGCGAATCTATACGCACTACTGTAGTGGATACGCACTAGTGTGGTGGTATAATTTGCGTATTGTGGTGGTGTTTTTTGCATACTGTGGTGGATACGCACTACTGTAGTGGGTTATTATGCTTGATGTGGTGGGCTATTATGCTTGATGTTGTGGATTTTGTGGTTTTTTCTTGCTTGATGATTTAGTACAACCACAGAATGCGAAAAATACAACCACATCAAGCATAATAACCCACCACAGTAGTGCTTATCCACCACAGTATGCAAAAATACCACCACATCAAGCATAATAACCCACCACACTAGTGCTTATCCACCACAGTATGCAAAAAACACCACCACATCAAGCATAATAACCCACCACAGTCGTGCATATCCACCACAGTACGCAATAAACACCACCACAGTACGCAAAATATACCACCACAGTAGTGCGTATAGATTCTCTAGCGTGAGTATAGATTAAAACCAAGGGGTTTTATCTCAGTTAATTACCCTGGAAAGGAATTGTTTTGGTTTATGGGACGAGCATTGCATGTTTGAGGACAATGTCCCGGATATTAGGACGAACCAGGCCGTCCTTAGTCATAGTTATCAGTGATTGGTTCAAAGTGACTTTCAAGTTGCCCTTCCTCCCCTCCCCTTCGATAGTGCTTATTCTGTCAACCTGTCATTTCAAGTCATCTCCAAACTTTGTTTTCTTCTACTACTCATCTCGTTTGCCATTTCCTTCAATGGTGAGCAAGGTGCATTAGCCACCGACTATAAAATGTTTGAGTATTTTGCGAAGGCTGCTCCGCAGGCCTTTCATTTTGAGAAGGCATCTCTTTAGGCCCATCACCATTTTGAGAATTTCTCTCCACATTAGAAGCCTCCTCGGCAGCTTCCATTTGCTGTAAATTACTCCTAACTTGCTCAGCGAGTCCTTGAAACATATTAAGTTCTTCCAAAGACGAAAAACAACCGAATGAATTGCAAATAATGTTTTTGGGTTGGTTTTGAGACGCGCTCTCTTGTTCAGTACTGTGTTTCTCGCTGTTCTGTTCAGTGGTATGTCCTTTACTGACATCATCATTACTTATGTTCTCTATAGTTTTGTCTTTTTCTAGCTTGTCTTTCTTATTAGGCGTTGACTCAACGTTGCGTTCAGCGCTGTCACTTATGCTATGCTCACTTTCAAGTGTATCGCTTGACTTTATTTGTCCTAAAAGAGGGAGAAAAAACCTCAGGCCCTGTTTGCACCAGGAATAAGAAGGAACCAGACAGTTCCGTGCCTAAAAAGCGACGCCAAGTCTTCAATTACGATATCGGTTTCGGTCCAAACTTCGCATATTATTAAAAAAATTTCTGGTTCGGCTCCGAGAATTTCTTGTTCGGTTACACAGGAACGAGGAAGTCACAATTCATATAAAAAATTTACAGAAACTTATGCTAGAGGTATACAAATGTGCTACCTCTGTAAACCCCTCCTTTCTATGGGAGTTCTTGAATAAAAAAGTACTTCCTTATAACTTAAGAACAAGCAATCTGCTCCAACTCCCTAAAACGAGGGCCTACAAATATGGAAATGATTCTCTTTCAGTCTGCACACAAGATTCAGCGTCCTTGTTGTTGCTATTATCGTTGGAATGGAAATAAAAAAGAAATTACATACCATCATCCTTATGTACATCCTCGGATCTGCCTTCCCTCTGTTGCCTTTCTGCATCCTTTCCTTCCAAATCATCTACAGTTTTGATATCCTGTCCAATCTGATTCACCTTATCCTTCTTAACGGCATCGTTCAAAGTTCTCATGAGCCCTTCCGTCTCGGATAAATCCTCGAACTTAACTTCATTCTTCGAGCTGTCAGAGCAGCTTTCACTGTCCTTCGCATCCTCCAACGTCCTCCCATCTTTTCCATCTTTAACTTTTTCTAGTTGAATTTTCGAAGTCGTTTCTCCCGACGCCTTGTCGACGTAAGTTGTATACGTCGTCTCGTAATTGACAAATTTGCCATCAGAGTTTCGTTCAACATGAGTTTCAGTTGATCGCTCAATCTACAAGATCATAGTTTTTATCATTATCAATAGATTTACGCCACACACTCATCCTTTCAAGAAGAGGCGTGCACTCAATAAAAACTTTTAGAAGTTGAGGGTATTTACAGTTGTTGTTGTTGTTATATTTTGAGTAGGCTGTTATTTCTAGCCTTTTCAGTGCCGATTTCTCTATGAACAAATCATCATCGATCAAACTGCTTCTAGCGATAGCAGCACGGCAAGACTCTGATACTGGCAATCACTCGTGGCTTCTGAGCTTCATCTATTATAAACATACACAGCACATCACTTTGCTGCTGCCATTCCCGCTTATAAGCATATCCTCGGTCTGTCTCTTCATCCAGTTCAGTTGGTAAAGTTAGAGATAAAGAGCAGTTTTTCCTCCACGGGAAATCGAAAATGGTTCGAGACTGCGAATGTTAGCGGAGGATTTTTCTATAAAAATTCTCATACCAAAACGAGGAGAGATGGAAAATAATTCGAGGTAGCGGGCAGTCGAGATAGCGGGTGTAGCCTGTAATAACAAAAAAAAATACAATATGGCCTAAGTAAAAGCTTACTTTGATGAGCCCATCCTCTTGTCCCTCGGTGGCCGATATAGCTCCTTCTGGCTTCGTTTCTTCGATCTCTGCAGCCGCAGCTTTGGCTCTCGTTTCAGGAGTGTGTTTACATTGTCCTATATCGAATTTTTTACTCGGGTCTGACGCACTGATAGTGCTATCTTCTGAACTAGACACGATGTGAACGTTTGAAGGTGCACCCTCCTTCGGTGAGTTTACAGCAGTCTTGCTAGATTCAGGATCTGAACTAACACCATGCTCTGAGTTATTATCTACGAAAAAACATTCACCCTAAGGCTGCGTTTACACTGTACCGGATAGCTTTCGGAGCGTATTCATTTTCATATCGGATAGGGGTTGGGGTTTACATGCCAGGGCTTTCGTTTATGTAGGCTATATGAAAATCTCTCCGCTTCGATGTGTAATTGACGTAATCGACTTTTTTGTGAGCGGAAATTAACAGTTGAAATTTTCTATTGTCTCGGCTATCTAATATGGTGTAAATGGGTCTATCCGATATGAAAGCCAAGATGCAACGATAGCTATCCGGTATAATGTAAACACTTGGCCAAGCCGAATTGCTGTTGCTGTGGGTCTAAATTTTGTGAGCGCAACTTAAACTCTTGTAATAAGTCTATTACCAGCATGGAATTAACTAACTCACCTGGTTCCGTAATTTTGCCAGCCAACTTGACAGAAAGGAATCTTCCGTACTTTTCTTTACTTTCTTGCGCGAATGTTTTGAGAATATCCCCCTCTTTGCGAAAAAGAAACACAGACGGAATCGCAACATCTTCAGAGTGACTGTCACCGCTCATTGCAAACACCGGCTGGGCGTCGGCAGTAGTCCCTTCGTTGTGATCTGAAATTAATCGTAAACAGTATTAGAAACCTAGGTCAGCTACATGAGTCGTATTAGCTAATTGTTTTTCAATCTTCTTACAACTGCAAATTCTGTTAAGAGCGGTTTATATGTTGTGCCGGCTGTCTAGAGACAATCAGTGGCGTAACAAGCTGAATAATAATGATGATGGTGATGATGATTTACTTGTAATTTGCTTGCAATTCTACTTGCATGTGGCTTGTATGCAAATATTTCCCAGTGTAAAATGTTGTAAAGTGTCTTCAAGTTGGAGATGAATATCATACTTTACTAAGATGCCCAGCTTTTGATAATATCAGGAAGAACTTTATACCCAATTACTTTTTCGTTACCCAACTGATGAAAAATTCGATTCCTTGATGCTTGGCCAGTCACTCCACTCCAGCTTGGCCATTCCGTATTTTTAGGGTGTCATTCTAGCAACTACGATAGACTTGGCAGGCGTCAAACAATTTTTTAGCTATTCTGTTTTCGGTAGACTACCGAGAGATTGGAGTTTGGAGAACCTCCTGCTCTTGAAGCTCGTATCCGGAAGCTGAAGCTTCAAGCTTTTGATTTATATCAGAAATTTTTATAGGTAGAATTATTCCATGAGTCGTAGTTTTCGCCCCTTGGGCCAGCAAGACTCTGATTTCGATAGGTCGCTCAGAACTACCACTCAGAGCATTAGGCCATCCAATAGACGCTTCCGCAAAAGATGGCGGCCGTTTTCGCCTATTGTTTTCATTAAGGATTTTCGAAAGGAATTCTGGGAATAATTTCCTTAGTTACGTATTTTACATAGCTGGAGACGTTGAATTCGTAACTTCTGGGTGGACAAGACAGTTATGAACGAGAAAGGCTACTTTCAGCCAGAAATTTCCTGTCAAGTGTACTGATTTCTCTATGAACAAATCATCATCAATCAAACTGTTTTTTCAGATCGCAGCATGGCAAGACTTTGATACTGGCAATCCATCGTGGCTTCTGAGTTTCATCTACTGTAAACATGGGCAGCATATCACTTGGCCGCGGGCATTCCCGCTGGACGAACTTATAATAAGCATATTTTCGATCTGTATCTTTATCCATTTCAGCAGAAAATTTGGTTAAGTTCCACATAAGGAGCAGTTTTTCCTCCATTGGAAATAAAAAGTTGTTCGAGACAGCGAATTTCCGAGATAACGGGCATTCAGGACAGCGGGCACTTTTTCTATTCTGTACAAACCCTTTATACCAAAACGAGGGAAAATGGAAAATAGTTCGACATAGTGGGTGTAAACTGTATTAACAAAAAAAAATACAATACGACCTAAGTAAAAGCTTACTTTGATGATTTCATCCTCTTCTCCCTCGACGGCCGATATAGCTCCTTCTGGCTTCGTTTCTTCGATCTCTGCAGCCGCAGCTTTGGCGCTCGTTTCAGGAGTGTGTTTACATTGTCCTATATCGAATTTTTTACTAGGGTCTGACACACTGATAGTGCTATCTTCTGAACTAGACACGATGTGAACGTTTGAAGGTTCACCCTCCTTCGGCGAGTTTACAGCAGTCTTGCTAGATTCAGGATCTGAACTAGCAGCATGCTCTGAGTTATTATCTGCGAAAAATAAAACACTCAGCCTAAGGCCACGTTTACACTACCGGATAGCTTTCGGAGAGTCTTCATTTTCGTATCGGATAGGGGTTAGTGTTTACGTTACAACATACCAGGGCTATCCGATACAGAACGCTCCGAAAATCGGAATGATTCTCACTCAGTTTCGTTTTTGTAGGCTATATGAAAATCTCTCCGCTTCGATGGTGTAGTTTACATAATCGATTTTTTTTAGTGAGCGGAAATTAACAATTGAAATTTTCTGTTGTCTCGGCTCGCTGGTATAGTGTAAATGGGTCTATCCTATATGAGAAACAAGATTCAACGATAGTTACCCAGTAAAATGTAAACACTTGCCTTATCAGTTATTGGTTAATGCAAGGCGCGGTGATCTGATAGCTATCCAAAGGACGTGTAAATGGGGCTTAATTATTTAATTTCAACCTAGAAACCAGGATACAATATTTTTGATCACCACTCGTTTTCAGTTCACGCCTCCTTTTTCTAGTTGACCTCTAAGGCCCTGACCAAACGACCAAACATTGTTGGTAAAATATTCTATATTTGCTTTACAACAAATGTATGACCGTTTGGCTTGGCCACGTCTGAAAACATTGCTTGACAAGCAAAAGTAACAAAATGTATGCCGTGATGTTTTTGAAAAAGTTCAACATTTTTTGCTTGACGCAAACAAAAAATGTTGGACGAGCAATGTTTTGTGACGTAGTTAAACGGTCAAACATTTTACATGACAAGAAAATCTCAAATCTCAAATGATTGTTTGGCAAGGGTTTAAGCTTTTTTGGTTCTGCCTTCTGAAAACGCCGAAAACGGCAGGGTTGGAAGGTCTCAAAACCATTCTGTCCCGAAAAGCTGCAATGTTTTGTCTCAAAAACGTTCTGCGCCCAAGCTGAAAGGCTTTGTATCCAAAACCAACTGCCCCAAAAAACAATTTTGCGAGCATTGAATCAACTGACTCACCTGGTTCCGTAATTTTGCCAGCCAACTTGACAGAAAGGAATCTTCCGTACTTTTCTTTACTTTCTTGTGCGAATGTTCTGAGAATATCCCCCTCTTTGCGAAACAGAAACACAGACGGAATCGAAACATCTTCAGAGTGACTGTCACCGCTCATTGCAAACACTGGTTGCGCGTCAGCAGTAGTTCCTTCGTTGTGATCTGAAATTAATCGGGAACAGTATTAGAAATCTAGGCCAGCTACATGAGTCGTATTACACGCTTTTTTATAAAGAACCTAGCTCAAGGCCTAGTTCTTAAAGTTCCTTATTTTTTTACTTCTTTTGAGATGATTGTAGTTCCAAAAGTTCCTTAATAGTTCCTTAATTTTAACTGCACATACAGTTTAATGAGCACTGTACAGAGACATTTGCATGTAAGCAAAGCTCGAAACTGCTCAAGAAAACATTTGATACATGCGTAAAGTAAAATTTATGTGATTTTCGACTGCAAATGAATGGAACGGGCTTTCTAATTCTGGATTGTTTGCAGTGATAAAAATATTCAAGAATGAAAAATTCCTTAATGATTTTCTCTTTAGCAGTATAAGTTCTTTAAATTTTCGGGCCTTCTACATGTAGGTTCCTTATAAAGTGGTTCCTTATAAAAAAAGCGTGTAGCTATTATTATTATTATTTTTTTTTGCTTCTTTATGCACGGTAGCCCCGTCAGTTCAAAAGAACTGCTTTTCAGGGGGCCGTGACAACGACGTTTATACAGTTTAATATACAAATTGTCAATTGGTTAAAATGTTGGCTATCAAAACATGTTTTTCATTCTTCTCTTAAAGGTGGCAAGGGAGGGAGCCAGTTTAATTTCGCGTTCAAGTTTATTCCAAAGTTTAGGTCCACGAAACGAAATTGCCTTCTGCCCATTGTTAGTTTTCCGTAAGGGCATCACAAGGTCAGTGTCGGTATTTCTCAGTTTTCTGATAGTACTGGTAGATTTCTTATGGAAAAGGTTAGAGAGGTAGATTGGGGCCAGCCCATTTAGTGATTTATACATTGTTGTAGCTGTTTCGCTTTTAATAATTTCATCCAGAGTTGGCCAATTTAAACTGCGAATTAGTTCAGTAGCAGGCGCATCGAATCTACTTTTAGTTACTATTCTAGCTGCACGATTTTGCAACTTCTGCAACGTTAGCAATTTAGTCACCCCACAGCACCCCCACACTGAACAGCAGAACCGGAAATGGGGCTCGACAATACCCCGATACAATCGTTTTTCAATCTTCTTACAACTGCAAATTCTGTTAAGAGCCGTTTATATGTTGTACCGGCTGTCTTGAGACCACCACCAGTGGCGTAACAAGCTGAATGATGATGATGATGATTTACTGGAAGTTTGCTTGCAATTCTACTTGCACGTGGCCTGTATGCAAATATTTCCCATTGTAAAATGTTGTAGGGGTCTGTAAAGTGTCTTCAAAATTGGATCGCGGAACTTGTCGGCTCATTTGATAGTCATGCACGCAAGCCATCCATCCATTTTTCCATCCATCAATCCATCAACCCATCCATCCATCAATCTATCAATCCACCAATCCATCCACCCATCCATTCATCCTTTTTTATTCATTCGCCCATCTATCGATCCATCGATCCATACATCCATCCATCCATCCATCCATCCTTTTTTTAACCATTTACCCATCCATTGATCCATCCATCCATCCATCCATCCATCCATCCATCCATCGATCCATCCATCCATCCAATCCATCCATCCATCCATCCATCCATCCATCCATCATCACCCATCCATCAATCCATCCATCCATCAATCCCATTAACCAACCCATCCATCCATCCATCATCCATCCATCAATTCATCAATTCATCCATCCAACCGGGCTGATTATATGAGAGTTTTCAGCCCGGGCTGGAATTTCAACCCGGCAAACTCGCCCCCCCTCTCTCCAGTCATCTCTCTGCTAAATTGATTGTTTGATTACATGAGATAATTTCCGCCAGGGTTGAAAACTCAGCCCGGGTTGGAATTCTAGCCTACCTTCAGCTTGAACGGGCTTAGATTTCTCATGTAATCGCAATATTTTTCCAGCCCGGGCTGAAAACTCTCTTTGTGCAAGCCCAGTTTTACTGTGGCTTCAGTTTCGTGCCTAAACGTTTCAATTTTGGCGCCATTTGTCTTATGTGTTCCATTTTAGCCCGACTGGAATCGTTCATATAATTGCATGCCAACCAAGCTGAAATTTCAGCCCGGGCTGAAAACTCTCATATAATCAGCCTAACTATTCTGTTTTGAAATTCATCTTGGTTTGTTATTTCACTACAAGCACTGTAAGGAATGGACTCGACTACTTCGCCAATCACCTTGAAAAGAAGACAACATTTTTTTAGTCTCATGGTTGTGCCAACTTTCTATATATAGGTTTATGACGTCATAATGACGTCACAAATGTGGTGATTCGGCCCCCCGAAAGTTTGTCTGATTGGAACAAAACGTGGTGGAACGGGGGTAATTTTGGGCGTAGATTCCGAATCTGGTAGTGCCGTTTGCATAAATTGGGTTTATGACGTCATTATGACGTCATCAATTTTGGCACTTTTCACAGGGGTTTTGGAGGGGTTCTGGATGCGTGATGTGGTCCAATTAAACATCAATATCCTTGCTACCAACAGCAGCCTCTGCCTTTCATTTTCTTGGCTCTCTGGTCAATGCAGTCCAGGTCTGAATCCCATCAACTGTGGTATGCCAATTGAAGAACAACCTATCCTAGTGTTAACGCCATTCATTACAAATATATGTCCTGAAGAGGGCTCAAGGTAGCCGAAACACAAAAAGAAAAACGGGAGTAGAGCCTTGAGCTTTCGTGGGCTGTATGACTTGGAGAGTTTCTCTATGATTTCATTGAACTCTATAGCTCATTAGAAACGTCGATGGCTCTCTGATCATGCAGTTCATGTTTGAATCCCACATGACAAATATAAAGAAGGCTCAATATAGCCGAAGCCCAAAAAAGTCAAAAAGTCAAATGACAATTAACAATAATGTTTACAACCATCAAAGTCCTGCAAGATGTATAAAACCCACAAAATCTCATTGTATACATACACGATTGTATTTATATGTGTAAGCATAAGTATATAAGTCAAACAGGAGGAGAGCCTTGGGCTTAATGACTTTGAGAGTCACTCAGATTTGTAGCTCAGTGGAAACGTCTTTTGCTCTTTGGTCATACACTCCAGGTTCAAATCCAACCTATTGTGATATGTCATTTGTCATAATGCCACTTGGAAAAGTCCCTCCTTTAATTCGGATATTCTATGACGCAAACAACAGTATCGGCCCCGTAGAAGATAAAAAAAACTGATATTTGAGGGTTAGACGCTAGTTTAAGGCTGGTTAATGTCAGAGGATTAAGACGTCCGGCGTTACAGTACAGTCACGTAAGTGACGTGTTCTGTCTCTTGATCGAGGTTAGCCACCTTACCTATCCCAGGGGACTATGCGTGAAAGCACATGGCAATTATTGCTAACCCAAGTGGGACATCTTCTCAAGCTCAAGAGTTTTCGAATCATCATCCCCACCCCACCCAAAGACCCACTTTTTCTTGTGTATTTTATCTTTCCTTTTTCTAACCTCAGCAGTTCATTTTCCGCTGTTTGAATAGGTGCATTGCCTGAGGGAAAACATGTTTCCTTGGCCAATCAGCTGCCGTAAATAGATTTATTGTGCAGGCAAATAAACGGGCAATGCACTTTATGCCCAATTTTCCTGCTTAAGGAGACGGACATTAATAATTCAAATATAGAAGTACAATGTATCTTTTTTTAAAGAGAGGAGGTTCAGACAGTAATAGAATAACAAGATGAGGTGTCATCTTCTGAAGTCACTACCTACCCCGATTTTATTTGAGATGTCAAGTCCAAACTGCGCGGCTCCAGCTCCAAAATGAATTGTCCCGTCATAGGGGGGAGATACGATTTGTACGACACGTGGCTTGTGCAAAGATCCTTCAAAAGAAATTACGCACGCTGTTAATTCACAAAAACAGTCCAGAAAACCACGTAACTCTGCGACACTGGGTCGCGTAGGAACTAGGAAGGTTTCACATCGATTGACAGGGCTCATTGGGCCGATTTCAAAACAGATTTTAACTCTTTTTGTATGATTGTTGTAACATTGTAGAAACCCGTTAGCGAATCGATATGCACTACAGTGATCGATAAGCACTACTGTGGTGGGATTTTTGTGCACTGTGGTGGATACGCACTACCGTGGTGGGTTATTATGCTTGATGTTGTTGTAATTTTTGCGCAGTGGTTGACACGCACTACTGTGGTGGGTTATTATACTTGTTGTGATGGTATTTTTTGCTTACTGTTGTAAATAAGCACGACTGTGGTGGGTTACTATGCTTGGTGTGGTGGTATTTTTTGCATACTGTGGTGGATAAGCACAACTGTAGTGGGTTATAATGCTTGATGTGGTGGTATTTTTTGCACACTGTGGTGGATAAGCACTACTGTGGTGGGTTACTATGCTTGATGCGGTGGGTTATTATGCTTGACGTGGTGGTATTTTTTGCGTGCTGTGGTGGATAAGCACTACCGTAGTGGGTTATTTTGCTTGATGTGGTGGGTATTGATGTTGTGGTATTCTATGCTTACTGCGATGGATAAGCACTACTGGAGTGGGGTGGGTTACTATGCTTGATGTTGTGGGTTATTATGCTTGATGCGGTGGTATTTTTTCCTTGGTGGATACCACTACTGTGGTGGTCTTTTTGCGTACTGTGGTGGTATTTTCTGCCTACTGCGGAGGATAAGCACTACTGCAGTGGGTTACTATGCTTGATGTCGTGGGTCATTAGGCAGAATATGATTAATGAAATGGCTGAGAGAATACGCAGATCATTTACAAAGTTGATACAACGACTGTATGTACCTGGGTCTTGAGTTCTGGTCTTCGCAATCTGAATCATATCTTGCATGAATTTAATACCATCAGTGGCATCTTCAGGAGTCGATGCCTGCAACAGAAAGGAAACTCTTTCTTCCATACAATCGCAATCATAAATCATTTGTGAATTGCTTCATACATCACATCTGTTGTGGCATACCATTTGTGGAAAAATCTATCCTTGTGTCCACCATTCATGACAAATATGTATAAATATGCATGGTGCTGAAGAACGCTTAGCAGAAACAAAAATAAGTCAAAGGAAAAGGAAAGCCTGGGTTGTATGATTTGGAGAGTTATAAGGCGATTTCATTGGGGTTTCATTGAGCTCTATAGCTCAGTGGAAACGTCATTGGCTCTCTGGTCATGCAGTCCAGGTTCGAATCTCGTCTATCTTTATATGCCATTTGTGGAAACATCTATCCTAATGTTCGCCAGTCATGACAAATGTGTGGTGTTGATAAAGGCTCGACATAGCCAAAACGCAAAAGTGGGAACACGAGGAGAGACTTGGGCTGTATTACTTGGAGAGTTAATCGGTGATTTCATTTAGCTATAGAGCTCATGGAAACACCATTTTCCATCTGACCATGCAGTCCAGGTTCAATTCTCATCTATTGTGGTATGCCACTTGTGGCAAATCTATCCTAGCGCTCGCCATTCATGACAAATATATATAGAGAATGAATTGCGCTGAAAAAGGCTCAACATAGCCAAAACACAAAAAGAAAAAACGGGAGAAGACCCTTTGGTGGCTGTATGATTTAGGAGTTAATCGGCGATTTCATTGAGCTCTATGTCCAAGTGGAAACGTCGTTGGCTCTCTGGTCATGCATTCCGGATCGAATCACATCGTTTGTGGAATGCCACTTGCGGAAAAATCTGTGCAAAAATTTATGAGTCCATACCATGCCAGCCTGATGCATAAGTTGAACTTTTCCATCATTCGTTTGTACAACTGTAATACCCATGTCTTTCAATAATTGCAAATGAACGTCATTGCCAACTTGAAACTGGTCAGCACGCAGTTTCGGCTCCCTACAATGATAAACGGCAGAGTTTTAGATGAAAGGACAAAAAGCATTTGGAAATGTAATCGTTGCGTAGTACAGGGGCGGGCAATTATG